>OY992887.1:50961016-51056016 GCA_963921405.1 Cepaea hortensis | reverse complement strand
AATATTCTTCCCCTTCTTTTCATCTTCCAATGGAGCCTCGATTCTCAACTAAATCATTCCGTACATTATTAGCAATCGTTTGCTTATAAAGTCTCCCTTATTTCTATACCAAAAAGACGAGGAGCAATTGAATGCGAAGATGTTCGTACAATTAATCTCACAAACCATGTCACTAAGCATCTACCATTGGCTTATATAATTAAGGTAATTAAGATATAATTATGGAGCTAGCATATTCTCTACGCGCGCCACAGAGTGTAAATGGGGCTTTTTTTCATTTAAAGAATAAAATATCAAGGGACATAAGAATTGTGTGGTAAGTAAGGGAAATAATTAAAATTAAAAATATTTCTTTGATATCTCAAATTTATATTCCATTTATTTAAGTACATATAACGAGCCTAAGATTTTCAATTAGCATATATTTATAGAAATTTATTATTTGTGTATGCTGGTTGAAAGTTTTGTTGTTTTAAGAAAACAGCTCAAATCATTTAAAGTATTTTATAATTGTAAATGAACCTGGTCCTCCAGGTTGGGGGAAAAAGAGTGGGGTTAACAACCCCCAGTCTCACTGTTTGAGCCGGGTTTCGTACCCTAGGAATTTTTGTCAGGCCTGAACAGGCTAAGAGTATTTTCGGCGCGTTACACTCACGTTGGGTATTTCTGTTCGTTCGGGTGGTAAATTTCCTACGTATTCAACCTGTGGAATTTAAATCACATATTGCTGAATTGTGTATTTTTTCCGGATTTTGTGGTGATATTCGTTGGATTTGATATTCTGGATATTTCCTCGGAATTATTACCTGAAACAACAAATTTCAATATGTTTTCGAATATCACTGAAGTCGGGATCTCGATAAATGACTACGATGTCCAGCTACTTCACCAGTCCAGAACGATTGTGTGTTCCATAACTGGTCCCGGGGCGGCTGCTAAAGCAACACCCGCATTTATTATGAGTGCCCTAACTGGTCCAGGAGGTGTACCTTTTGGGGGAGTCGTGGACCTGCATAGGTTCGAAGTTCCCACTAGGTGGTACTTTCACCTGTCAGCAGAGGTTCAGAAAGTCGTGTATGACAAGATACACGGCAAAATGTTTTCTCTACCAAGTCTAGGGATAGACATATCACTACAACATCTAGACAAAGAAAGGGACAGGCTGACCATCCACTGGCTACCTGTCACGATTGCTCCTCAAGGAGTTAAAAAACTAGTGCACAGTATTACAGGAGACGACAAGGCTGAGGTCTTTAGGATAAAGAATGGGGCTGGCAAGTGGGGAGCGCTCTGCAACCCAACGAAGGAAGTCCCCCATTATATACGGATCTACACTCCCGGTATTACAAACAATAACCACAGAGTGTTGATCACGAAAGACCAATTGTCCAGCGTGTGGCCAAACCAACCACTGGGCAAATAAATGCCCTAGTCGACGACAATCTACGACACCAATAGCAGCAGCAGTAAGTGTTCAAAGCCAAGAAGATTTCCCACCGCTCGAAAGAGAAACCTCTCCACAGGGAGAGATTGAACTGACACAAACCTTCAGTAGTCAAATCAACACACAAGAAAATAACACACAAGAAAATAACACACAAGTCATAAATCCAAGGAATGAAGACTCTGACGGTTTTCAAGTCGTCAGCAAACCAAAGAAGAGAACATGGGCTAACAGAAGACCGCAGTCAAAACACAGCGACGACACAGAAACAGGCGATTTATCACTGTCAAAGAAAGAAAAAGTCAAAGCCACTATAGGCAAGACAAAGGAAACTGAACAAGAACAACAAGAGGAGACACAAGTACAAGACGAAGACGACACATACAGCATACCAGACACTCTCTTCGTAGACACAGACACAAGTGATAAGAACGAGGATCAAGATGATCCTCCCACACAAACTTTTGATGCTACAGACTTGCTCGCCTAAATGTACTCATCACGGATAATAATTTTGCGTGTGATTCTATACTCTTATTATATCTCATTCATTTGATTTTACTTAAATTATAATGACTAGTGATTTAGTTATTATTACTTTAAACATTTGTGGTATACGTACAAAATTACAACATATTATCACACTAATAAACAAACACAAACCAGATTTTCTACTACTACAAGAAACAAATATATGTTCAAAAACATTCGCACAACATATCACCACACAGCTAGGCCTCAGACATTCATGCTTTAGTTTAGGCACACAAAAAATTGAGTCAGGAACAGCTATTCTGCAGACATCAGACAGGTGGGACATAATTAAAACACACACGGATAACCATGGACGAATCTCCATAATACAGGTAGAAAACACTATACATGCATACACCATAGTGAACATACATGCACCACCAAATTACAATCATCAACCAAATTTTTACCAAGAATTAGACACCTTACTTATACAAACATACAGAGGGCAAAATGTTATCCTTGCAGGGGATTTCAATTTTGTACTCTCAGATTTGGATATCGTAGGGGCAGGCAAAGCAGGAATAAAGACACAATTAAGGAGAAATGACAGAAATGTAATACATCAACTGGATATACTAAATAATACCCTAGACACACACAATTTAATAGACGCTTTCCGATACAGACACCCTAATAAAATTGCAACAACACACAAAAATAGGGCTTACAATAGATCAGCCAGATTAGATAGAGTATACACACCTTCAACACACCAAATAATACACACAAAACATCTACAAGAGACATTACAATACACAGATCACAAAGCAGTACTAACACATATCACTACAGACACTACAAACACAAGGCCATCAAAAAGAACACCACATTGGAAGTTCAATAACTCCTTACTCCAAAATACAGGTTATTTACAACATGTGACACAACTTATTCTAACATACACTAATAGTACACCCACTGACAAGATAACACAAATTTGGGATTTACTAAAGAATACAATACGGTATAGAACACAACAGTTAGCATCCATCATACATAAAGACATATCATACAGACAGCAATACAACTCACAAAACAGACTGACAGGAATGCACCACACCTAAACACACAAGAATCACAATTAGAACAACACCAGACACACACATTCCGTGGTGCACTCCTTCGAACTAAACTGACTAACATATCAGAAGAAAGTCCCAATAGACAACACCTTGCATTAGAGCAAAATATTCAACGCAACAGACAAATAGGAGCAATAACAGACATGCAAGGAAACACACAAACAGAGACAGTACATATACTAGAAACATTCCAACAGTACTACACTGACCTATATACAGCAGAACCCGCCAACACACAAACACAAAATAGGTTCCTAAAATACAATAAAAAAATTGTCAGACACAGATAAAGACACACTAGACACAGAGCTTACATTAGCAGACATAACACATGCACTCAATCAAATGCAAAAAGACAAAACACCAGGACCATATGGACTCACAGTAGAATTCTACCAACACTTCTTTCCTATCCTAGGCAATTTCTTTCTAAAAGTCTACCAAGAAGCTTTTAACAAACAAGAACTCCCAAACACTTGCAACATGTCATATATAACACTCATAACTAAAGACAATACAGACAAAACACAGCTGAAAAACTATAGACCCATCTCTTTATTAAACACAGACTACAAAATTCTAGCAAAATCACTTGCAAACAAAATTAAAAACTGTCTGGGAAATTGCCAGTTCTGAGGACACTACTTTCTGAACTTAGCAGTCAGCGTAAGATCACCATACAGTGGATACCATCCCACTGTGGAATCCCCGGAAACGACAGAGCTGATCGATTGGCTAAGGAAGGAGCACAAGAAGAACAACCAGATGTGCCTATTACATACCACCAAAATAAAAGAATGATCAAATCAGTCAGAAGGCCACCAAACCTTTCTCAAGACGACTACCACGTTATGGAAAGACCAGAACAGGTCATTCTTCTTCGCCTCAGAACAGGACACAATAGATTACGCAACCACATGTATACAAAATTCAAGATTGGTGACTCAGCCATGTGCACATGTGGTTTGGCGTCGCAGACAGCAGAGCACATACTCCAGGATTGCCCAAACTACAACATATCCAGGCGAACCTTCTGGCCTAGAGAGACAACTGTGGAAGATAAACTCTATGGACCGCTGAATGAACTAAACAAGACTGTTAGATTCATACAAGAGACAACATTGCAGTTATAAACATATTTCAGGCGAACGAAAGAAGAAAAAGAAGAAAAACTTCATGTCATCACTCATTCACCCAGACCAACAGTGCAGTATTCAACACAGAAACATACACCAACATACACACTTCATTAGGGATTTCATTACATACACCCACCAGAAAGACTGTTAATCCTCTCTTTTATCTTTAGACCAGGAGAAGGCCTTTGACAGAATCTCACACTCATACTTACACAAAACACTAGCACACTGTAACATAGGACAGTACTATAGACAGCGGATAGAAATATTGTATAAAAATCCTGAAAGTAAGGTACTGGTGAATCATTCACTCACTGGCAGTGTCAGAATCAATAGATCTGTCAGACAAGGGTGTCCACTATCACCAGTCCTATATGTACTAACACTAGAACCACTCTTAGAAGCAATTAAACATGACACTAACATTAAAGGTACATTTATACAAGGGTCAGGAGAGCGGAAATTAATTGCTTATGCAGATGACACCGCTTTCTTCCCTACAACCAACACTTCCATAACGAACATACTTCACACCTTCAGACAGTTTGGTGAAGGAAGTGGGGCCAAAATAAACATACAGAAGTCTAAAATAATGGGTCTGGGGAAGTGGAAGAATAAAGCAGATTTCCCCCCGGATCTAACAGTCACAGATAACATGAAGATTTATGGGATCACTTTTCCATCCAATCCCAGAAAACCACACACAGGAACATGGCAATCACTGACAAAACAAATTATAGACATACTACATAGGTTCAAATACGAGACATCAACAATTTTTGTACGAAGCACTATTGTAAACACTTTCATCTTTCCTAAAATACTATGTTTAGCCACAGTGTTAGACCCCCCAAAACAAACAATCACAGACATAAACAAACACATCAACAATTCATCTTCAGAAACACAATCCACAGTATAAAGCACAAGACTTTAATACAAGAGAAGACTAGAGCACTACAGGACCTTAACACAAAAATACAAGCATTAAGAATCAACCACATAGGACGCATCATCAATCATCCAGATCAACACTCGCTAACATTATACTATATTGCAATTAGATTACACAGAATTAAGAAAATAGACAAAACAACACCGCACTATTACGGCACACTACCGCACTTCTACAGAACATGTATGAAAGCAATTCAAGGTAATGAACACTTAATACAACAGACAACCAAGCAGATATACACATATTTAGTGCAACAACAAGCCCCACCACTACACCTGAGAATCAAAAGAGGATACAAATATCATATGAAAGACTACAGCTGCACCTTCACTAACTTACACAACAAACATATCACATCAAAATCCAAAGAAATAACACACAGGCTAATTTATAATATGACAACGACAACAGAGAGAGCTGCACAGACATCCAAGCAAATAGCCCCATGCAAATTATGTAGACAAAATATTCAGGAAACAGATGACCATCTCTTCTATGAATGCCCAACAATCACAGCCACTAAGACTGCACTGCAAAAATTAATAGAAACACACACAAACAAGAAAACTGACGCTTACAAAGCCATTTTCCTAAATACAATACCCACAGCCACAAAAGACAAACACACTAAACTTCTTGTTGCACTGGCGGAGTATAGAAACGTAATATGGTCGAGTAGAAACTCGGCCACCCACAATCACCAAACAATACAACCACACATACTAGCAAAGATTTTTCAACAAAAAATCGCCCAGCTATTCGCAGATTAATAAGCAAGAGCCACCCCCATCAAGATCACACTACATAACATACATGTTCAAACACACACTCTCACAGTATATTTCTATACTCCGCATGTGTACCACTAAGCCCAATCATTGGGGAACAAAGCGCCAAATAACTGAATAAATGTCCCTTCTTTATTACTGAGTCCCGGGGCCCAACCTAGACAGAGCAATGGGACGGTGGCCTTTGTGAGTCAGTGGTCTTGTCGACCGAGGAGGTTTGACCTCGGTCGGAACAGCTCAGGTAAACTCTCTGTAGTGGTGGAAATGTGCCATCTTGTGTAGTGAACTAAATAAATTCCATTCTGTTTACGCTCTCTCTCTCTCTCTCTCTCTCTCTCTCTCTCTCTCTCTCTCTCTCTCTCCTACCCCCCCCCCCACCCCCAAACATGAATGACTATACGCTGTATTCGCAATGTAAAAGCCTGTTTTTGTACATAATAAATGGAATATTTATGTATACGCTGTATTCGCAAATGGACAACTTAACAAATTCCAATCTGTTTACGCGCTCTCTCTTTACCCCTGTCCCCTCCTCTCCCCCTCCCCAGCTCCCTCTCTCTCCCTCCCTCTTTGTTGATCGCTTTCCCAGTCTCAACCCAGCCCACCACAAGCAAATCCTGGGCAATTGCGATTAAGGCGAGGGCTGTCATTCAGCAATAATATTGATTTCGCTTACAGGAAACTAAGCTTGCATGAGGCTGCCTGCAATGTAAAGCGTGGGGCGTCTTTTGCCGTTTCGACCTTGACACCAACATTTCATTTAATGTATATATTGTGGGTGTGGAAGAGAACGCGTGGTGTGTTGAAGGTTTATAAGCGTGTGAGAATGATGGGTTTAAAGTGAATGAGGGTAAGAAATCATCACCACATCATAGTCGTTGTTGTCTCCGTCATCATTATCATCACCATTATCATCACCATTACCACCAATCACTTTAGAATGGGATGACTGAAAGCGTACGCCAAATCACACGTTCCCATTACGTCATACTGTCTTAGTTTAATTTATTGCTCAAATTTTATGCATATTATGTGAATATAATTTGTAGTTTTGATGATGGAAACACATTTGTACACCAATTCGACACACAAACGGCCTGTTAAATAGACCTACACAAATACCATACACACAGCACGCCTGTTAAAATACTAACAATACAATTGCACAATTTTTTAACACTCAATAAACGTTTAAAAAAAAAAAAAAAAAAAAAAATAAGAGTATTTTTCTAAAATAAATGTCATGAAAAGTTGGTAAATGCTGGCAAAGAGAAATATGTCCAAATCTCTAGAAAGTATTAGTCAAACGGATATAATTATCGTCATCTCAGTAGCTACATGTTTTAAAAATATGACTCTGACTTCGGAGACAGCACAGAAGACCACACATTAATAACTTCAGCAGGGTCAGATATAAACTGAATAACAATAACAGCTTTGAATTGTCAAAAAAAAAAAAAAAAAAAGAGTATTTAACCGCAGCTGCTTGATCTCCTCATCAAGGTAAAGAAAAAGAAAAGAAAAGAAAAGAAAAGAAAAAAAAATCTAATGGTTTCTTCTTCACAACGTATATAGCAAAGTTAGATCGAAATCTTTTTTTTTTTCAATTCTTTGTGCTGGTTTATTTCAACTGGACGTGACCTTGTTACCTGAGAACATGGACAAACCAGTCTACAACTTTACATCCAGCTCAGAACACGGTAAGCTACTCAGCTCAGGTACCCTCGAGCTGTCTGTAACAGGGCCGGGAGCGGCAGTAAAATGCACCCCGACTCTAATCGCCAGCTCTTTGTTGGGCCCAGCTGGTGGGGCCCAGCTGGTGTCCCCGCGGGGAGCATAGCGAACATTTACTGCTTCGAAATATCTACACGCTGGTTTGTGAACCTAACACAGGTAGCATACAACCAAAAATATCAAGAACTACATGGATTGAAACTGAAGGTCGCGAGCTGAAATAGAGATCCAGCACGTGCAAAAAAAAAGAGCGGGAGACCATTCACTGGTTGCCGAATACCATGAGCCGCGAGGCAGTCAAAGAGTTGGTCGGAATGGCAACAGGCGATAAAGACGCCGAAGTATTCAGACTGAAATATGGTGCGGGGAAGTGGGGTGCTTTGTGCAACCCAACTCAAGAAGTGTCGCATTATGCTAGGTTAAACATCCCTGGAGTAACCGGTAACAACCACCGTATTATCTTCACGATGCCAGGGCGCAGAACAACGTGTCTGGACGACCACTGGGCCAACAGGTGCCCGAGCCGAAGACCGCGGCCAAAGGTTGATGAAAACACGGTGGAAAACTTTCCACCGCTGGTAGAAGCAAAGAGTCAGCAGCCACCGACACAATCACGAGAACAAGTGGAAACCACAGTGGAAACCACAGCGCCGAAGACAGCACTAATGCCCACGCCAGTACCAACACCATTCGAGACTGAAATCACTAATACCTTGGCCACAAACGACTTTACAACACAAAGAACAAATCAACAAAAGGAACAAGACAGCAAAACCCAACCCAAATCCAAATCACCTACCACCCCAAATACGCACCCATCCCCAACCCCGACCAAGGAAAAAAATTTAGATGAACGGGTGCCCATTAAAAATGACAAATAGGTAGACAAAGATGGTTTCATTAAAGTGATTCATAACAAGAAGCGCAATAGAATGCAGAGAAACGCAGAAAACAGCGATAGCGAAGACGACGATTCTCCAATTGCCACACCAAAAAAAAAAAAAAGTGAACAAACCGGACAGTGCCACAGTAAGGACAAATGATCAACGACAGAACACAGAGGAAGAGGACAATATATCCTTAAGACTTTTATTTATCGCCACTGACACTGAAGAAGAAGAGAACTCGGGAATGTCCAAAACGCACTGAACAGCTATATGCAGCATATTTCTTTACTTCCTTTAGTAATGTCAATTGTCAAGTTGCTCGCAATATAATTTTCTTTTTTTTTTATATACTTGTGATGGGTGACGACATAAAAATAATATGTTTAAATATATCTGGTATACGCACAAAACAACAACACATTTGCACACTCATACACAAATACAAACCAGATTTCATCCTGCTACAAGAGACAAATATTCATTCAGATATACATGGCGCACAAATTACAACACAATTAGGACTAAGACATGCACACTTCAGTTTGGCAGTCCAAAACATAGGTTCTGGGCAGCCATACTACAAACATCAGATAGGTGGAACATTTTAAAAACAAATCGGGATAGCCAGGGTAGAATCAGCATAACACAGATAAGTAACACCACACACACATATACCATTGTCAACATACATGCACCACCAAATTACAACTACCAGCCACAATTTTATGAAGAACTAGACACACTACTCACACATACATACAGAGGACAGAACATCATACCCTGTGAAGATTTCAACTGCGGCTCACAGGCATTGGATATAATAGGCGGAGAAATGAAGACACATGTGAGGAGAATGGAAGGAGAAAGCACAATCCAGTTAGAAACACTGCAAAACACTCTAGACACACACAATTTAATAGACACATTCAGACACAAACATCCAAATAAGCGAGAAACAACCCACACAAATAAAACACACCACACAGCAAGAAGATTAAATAGGATATATATACCTGCAACACACCACATAGTAAACACTCGGCACCTACGAGAGACATTACAGTACACAGACCACAAACCCATATTAGCTCACATCAGTACAAGCAACATAAACACACAGATAAACAAACGTTCACAACATTGAAAATTTAATAACACACTTGTAAAGAATACATAATATGAGATATACATGGCACAACTTTTACACACATATACCAACCACATACCGACTGATAACATCGGACAATACTGGGACCTACTAAAAAATCCAATACGAAGCAGAACACAACACCCAGTATCCATCATACACAAAGACAGATTAAGACAGGAACAAATTATACAAACAGCCATACAACTGACCAAACAGATGGACAACAAAACACCACATTTAAACACACTACAAAAACAATTAGAACAACTGATTAATTTGGTTATTTCGGGATTTGAATTTTAAATATTGAGCACAACCCACTACTGGCAACGCTGATCGTATTCTGGTATGAACCTAAGGCCTATCCACGTCAATATGGAAGCACTATACTCGAGTTTCGCCCTCGTTTGAGCTCGTCTGTAGTGCATATCCCTTACCGGATCCGGAAACAAGCCCCGGATCACTGGCGTGTGAAGCGGGTGTGTAACCACGCGGCACACGTTGGACACACAGCCAAATTATCACAACAGAATATCACAACGTCACCCATCGTAGGCTATGCTCAAGATTGCCCAATCGCTGCGACTGACGTCCGTCAATCGATGTGGACCCGAATAGGGGCTTGTTTCCGGATCCGGTCAGGGATATGCACTACTGACGAGCTCAAACGAGGGCGAAACTCGAGTATAGTGCTTCCATATTGACGTGGATAGGCCTTAGGTTCATACTAGAATACGATCAGCGTTGCCAGTAGTGGGTTGTGCTCAATATTTAAAATTAGAACAACACCAACAACACAGATATCTAGGCGCCCTCCTTAGAACAAAACTAACCACAATCACGCAAGAGTCCTCCAGTAAACAATATTTAGCAATTGAACAGAACGTACAACACAGCAGACAAATAGGCAAAGTAATAGACATGCAAGGTGGTGGATGAAATTTTGAGGGCAGCCGACAGATATTTGTTGGTCATGGTCTCGAATTTCGCGACAGCAGGCAGAGGATCTCTTTAGAGAGACAATGGTTGCGGTCATCCGGTCAGTATGGTCACTGCCATAGAGGAAATCAACGGTAATCTACCTCTTTGAAAGTGCCTAGTACATTATGATTCGCTTAAAGACTGATCATCGCAAGACTCTGGTGATAGAGTGAAATCGCGAGTCATGCCGCTTTCCGGCATGGCACATGATTGATTGAAGGCACCACACAAACAGAACCTGCGCAAATAACAGAAGCATTCAATCAATACTACACGCACCTATTTACAGCAGAGACAGTAGACACACAGACACAACAAATTTCTAAAATACAGTAAACAGCTGTCAGATGCAGACAAAGACACACTAGACACAGAACTAACACTAGCAGACATAACACACGCACTCAGCAGAATGAACAAAGACAAGACACCAGGACCGGAGGGCTTGACTGTAGAATTCTACCAACATTTCTTTCCTATCTTAGGTGGCCTTCTTCTTAAAGTATATCAAGACGCCTTTGACAAAGAGCAACTACAACACAGTTGCAATATGTCGTACATAACACTTATACATAAAGACAACACAGACAAGACACAGATTAAAAATTGCAGACCCATATCTCTACTCAACACAGACTATAAAATACTAACAATAGCACTGACCCACAAACTGAGACCCTTTTTGTCAACACTCATACACCCAAAACAACAATGCGGAGTACCATATAGAAACATTCACCAGCATACACATTTTATTAGAGACATCATCACATACACACAGGAGAAAGACTGTCAGGCCTCTCTTTTGTCCATAGACCAGGAGAAAGCCTTTGACAGAATATCCTACTCCTATCTTCACAAGACATTAACACAATGCAATTTAGACCAGTACTTTGGGAGGTGGATAGCGATCTTGTACCGGAATCCTGAGAGTAAGGTGTTGGTTAACCATACACTCACTGCGGGCTTCCGGCTCACAAGATCGGCGAGACAAGGATGTCCTCTTTCGCCACTCCTATATGTGCTGGTGTTAGAACCACTACTAGAAGCAATCAGACAAGACACCAACATCACAGGCACATTCATACCAGGCGGAGGAGAGCGGAAGTTGCTTGCATACGCAGACGACACCGCTTTCGTCCCCGCCAACAACACATCCGTTACAATTATACTCCACACCTTTATACAGTTTGGTAAGGGGAGTGGGGCAAAATTAAACATACAAAAATCACACATAATGAGTCTATGTAAGTGGCGAAACAAAGCAGACATTCCTCCTGACTTAACAGCCACAGACATCAAACTAATATATGGGATAACATTTCCTAACAAATCCCGACAGATACACGCACAGACATGGAAAAACCTCACACAACAAATTATAGACATGCTACACAGATACAAATATAAGACATCCACAATATTTGGTAGGAGCATCATAATTAACACATTCATCATTGCCAAAATCATATATTTAGTCACAGTGCTAGATCCTCCCAAACAGACAATCACAGACATCAACAAACACATCAGACATTTCATCTCCGGAAGCACAATTCATTATATACAACACAAGACACTTATACAGGTCAGGAAACAAGGAGGGATAGCACTGCAAGACATACACACAAAAATACAAGCACTTAGAATTCAACACATAGGACACATACTCAGTCAACCAGAACAGCACCCACTAGCACTCTACTACATAGAGCTCAGACTTCAACACCTTAGGAGAATATAACTCAATACACCACACCACTTTGGAACACCACCCGCATTCTACAAAACATGCATACAAGCACTCCAAGGAAACGAACATTTAATACATCAAACAACACACCAGGTTTACAAATACCTGATTAAACAACAAGCATCTCCACTACAACTCAGAATAAAAAGAGGGCAAAAATATTACATACAGGACTACACATGCACTTTCACTAATCTTCACAATTCACACATAAAATCCAAAGCCAGAGAAATTATGTACCGATTGATTTTTAGTATGACGCCCACTTCGGAACGACAAGCACACAGATCCAAACAAATAGCCCCATGTCAACTCTGCAGACACAACATACAGGAAACGGAAGATCACATTTATTACACATGTCCAACAGTCCAAGCCGCACTAGGCACATTAAGACAACTCATTGAAACATTCACTAAAAAGAAAACAGATATGTACAAAGCAATATTTTTAAACACTATTCCTAAAACTACAAAAGACAACCACGCGAGTTTGTTGACTGCACTGGCAGAATATAGGTATCTGGTTTGGTCCTTTAGAAATGCAGCAAAGTACAATTTTAAAACCTTTAGCTCACAAATAATACTGCACGCGTTTCAAAATAAAATCACACAAATATTCACAAACACATTGACATAACGAAATAAAACCAGCTAATCAATTTACTCATTTGAATACCCATAATATGTATGAATGTGGACATGCACACATATATGTGTACATGCACACATATATGTGTATGCTTGTATGGTAGAATGTGGAATATAGAATATGACCATACAGGTTTATCTTAGATGTTTATCATATAATACTGACACCCGATCGTCTTGAAAGACAATAGTGCAGTGTGAATGGGAGTGTCCCAGACTAGTCCCTGCTGTGGAAATTTTAGAACGTGTGTGCGCCTCGCGACGCGAGCCCCGTGTGTGGCTTATTTTGTAAATACTTTGGAACACTTCTCACTAGGTGGTAACAAGCATTGGAGGGGGCAGATAGTACACGCCACAGCTCCTCTGGCCTAGGGAATCAAAGGCTTTGTGGAAAACTGGCTGCGTGTCCTTTGTAAGACCCGGCCTGGTGTGTCTAGAAGCTGGTGGACACTAGTCATTTTTGCGTTCAGCGGTTTGCCCTTTGCCTAAATTCAACACGATTTCCCAGCACGAATTTAAACATAGTTGTAGAATACCAAAGGCCAACATGTATGGTATTTGTATATGGGTAGTCAAGTATGGGTAATTCGTGTAGGTATTTATGTAAATATAATTATTGCTTTGTGTTGATATACAGGTATTTATATTAAAATATGGATTTGGAAATCCCCCCACCCCCACAATTTAAATAGAATGAGAATGTAGAGGTTATTGCCCAAGATCACGAAAATCCATGTACTATCATCTACAGAAAGCAAGAGATAGATCAAGACAGAATGTGTGTATGTGTGTGTGTGTGCATGAGAGAGAGAGAGAGAGAGAGAGAGAGAGAGAGAGAGATAGAGAGAGAGAGAGAGAGAGAGAGAGAGAGAGAGAGAGAGAGATGGACAGGTGTAACATGCATTCCACTTGTGGAGATGGAAATGAAACGAGGAATGCGTGTTCACATGCACTATACCATAAATGTCATATTATCATAACTGTATATGCATGTATTTGTTTTGATTAACACATGTGACACATAACACTAACAAACGGCAACGCTCTGTAATATACACAAACAAAGAAACACACATTACACCTTGTACATTGCTTTGTATGAAATAAACGTTGAAAAGCGTTAAGCGTGGATAGGGACGCCTTCTTCTGCGCACTAATAAAGCGTTCCGTTAGTCATACTCATTATAGACCAAGTATACATAGTTATTGAAGTTGTTTTGTTGGTTTATTCCTAGCCCCTGTAGGTTAAACCAAAAATTGGGGAGGAAATTATTACTTACGAAATTTACCAATGTAATTATTGCTGTAAAAAATAATTCTTTTAAATAGTTAGTTAGTTAGTCGACAGATCATCCTCATTGCACATCGAACCATTCAGTCCATAAGTGCTCGGATCCCCTCCTCAGCAAATCTCGAAGCGTGTAGCGGCTAACGACACCAGTTCTGTGTTGGTTTATCAGTCTTCTTAGGCTTCCTGCGTAGTGTTCTTGTTTGGCCACCCCTCTTTTAATTTGCTGTTCTCGCAATCTGGCCATGGTTGTAGATTCACAGTCATCACTTGGTTCTCGCAACAGTCGTGCTTCTCGTAGAGCATTCAGAATGTCAGCCTGGTCCATAGCGCGTCCGTCCTCCACAGTAGTGGTTACCTGCGAGCTTGTCAGCGTGCTCATTCCCTTGTACTCCCGCATGCCCTGGCACGAAGTTGAAACTAATCTTTGCCAGCCGAGACCGCTCCAGAGACAGCAACCAGTCTCTTCGGATCTCCTCCATCTCTATCCTCTTGAGCGTGTTCATTGAGTCGCTAAGGAAACATGCCCTAGTGAATGTCTGTGTCTCGAGCCATGTTATTGCTTTACTTACTGCCATGACTTCCATAGTCAGGCTACTTGTGGTCTCAGCAAGCACCAGAGTCCTCCTTCACAATTCTCCTTCCGACCTGAGCCGTAAAGGCCCATGAGTTTCTCACATGTCGGACGACCGACCCATCTGTGTAAATAACAGCATCACCGTCTAGGGAATTCTTGAAAATCAAAGCTTGTACTTCCGCCTCCACAGCTGCCGGGTTTTCTTGTCTGCATTTTCTGTCTAGTTGGATGAAAACTGAAAAGGATGTGCAGAAATCTGTTGGCACTTGTATCCACTTCACGACAGGTTCTAAGTCTCAAGTGAACACACCTGTTGAAGAATGTCTTCGGTTTGACCCATCCACAACCTTTTTAACCTGCTGCCCTTCACCTTCATAATTTCACTATGCAGTGGATGTTGTGTGTTTGCGTTAACTCTGAGGTTAACACGTGCTCTGCAAATTTGTATTATGTCTTCAATGGTTGGGAGATCAAGAAGGTAGCGCATCGCCCTGCATGCTGTATCACTTGTACATCCAAGAATAACGCGCATAACTTCTTTCTGTATCCTTTCCATCCTTTCTATCTGCTTATGGCTGAGAGTCAGGATCGCCATCGCATTCTAAAAAAAAAAACAGACATGACCAGACGCTCGTATAGAAGACATAGACGGCGCTGCTCACAGTTTGCTGCTGCCATCACCTGCATCGCAGCCAAACCCCGCTTGGCCTTTGTTATCACCTGGTCTATGTGCTCATTATAAGCAAGGCTTCGATCAAACCGTATCCCCATGTAATTCATTGCCTGCGTTCTTTCCACCGTCTCTGAACACAGCATTACAGTTGGTGTTGGAGTGTTGACAATATGATTATTCAACGAGAACCAAGTCACTGTTGCCTTTGTTGGGTTGACCATTGCCCCAGCCTCAACACACCAAGTACTTATGCGATTGAGTTCGGTTCGTAGTTCCACAGCAACCTGATCTCTATCCTTACCCTGGCGATACACTATAACATCGTCGGCATATGACAATGTCCTACCAGGTCAAGTGATCTGCTCACTGGTGATTCTCACAGTGTAGGTGTTGAACAGTACCGGAGATAATGGTGATCCCTGTGGTAGGCCAGGATATATTGTTGTTGGTTCCGACGTCCAACTGCCAGATCTAAAAACTGCTTTCCTTTGGAAGAGGGCTGCAGCAATCCAATTAAGGGGAATGGACTTATTTTGAGTTCAAGAAGCTGAAGCATTAAAAAATCCAATGGTACTCTGTTATACGCGTCCTCAAGATCAATCACTGCAGCAAAGGTTTCAATGCCTGAGTGGAAACCTTCATAGACATCATGGGCAAAAACTGCTGCATTGGTCCAGGTTTCTCTTTTTGGACGGTACCCACCCAGGGTAGGTGGAAAAACACCTTGTCTCTCTAGCTGGCTTGATATTTTCCTGGCAATTAACTTCTCCAGCAGCTTGCCTATTGTATTTTGCATGGTTATAACTCGATATCCCTTATTTTTTGTGTGGTCTTTGCCAGGCTTCGGCAAGGGAATCAGATAGCTGTGTAACCACTCCTCCTTGATGCTAGCACTCCCTATACTGTTGTTGTACATGTCTGCTAGTTCCTCTAGCTCGTTGTCAGTACACCTATTGATGTCGTTGTATCTTATGCCATCTGGCCCTGGAGCGCTGTTTTTTATCGTCGAAGCACAGCCTTGATTTCTTTTACTGTCACTGTGTCTTCATCCGAAGTGTTCTGGGCTTTGCACCTGTTTGATGTAACCTCCTTGGCAAGATTTCGGCCTCTCATATCTGTCTGGTTGCTCTGCACTAGATAGCGTTCGAAGAGGGCTTTGCCTTGTCCTCGTCAGTCCTCTGGCAGATGAGGTCAGCACCTTGGAAGTTAGAAATGCTCTTATTCTTGACTACCCCGCTCATGCTTTTATGTAGTCGCCAGAACAATTTAAGTGACTTGTCTGTGCTTACTCTTTGACATACCTCTGCCCATATTTCACTTTTAACCACCTTGACCAGTTTTTTTTAATAGCTTACTTGTGTGTGCATCTCTCTTTCTAAGTGCATGCAGGGACTGGGATTGCCAGCTCTGTTCTTCTTGGCATTTTGCCATCTCCTTACAGCAGCACGTTTATCCAACCACGCCTTCTCCACCTCAAGGTTCCACCACGGTGGCTGCTCCCAGCTTTTTTTTCCTGCCCTGAAGCTTTCTGCGCTTGTCACATCTTATTTTACTCACTACATCTTGCCCTGTACTGTCATACTGGAAGGTCTTGACCTTTAACTTGTGCTGCCTGGTTCTGCCTTTCACCACCAATATGCTGCAATGGTGGTGGTCGCTGCCGTTTCCAAGTCACTTCCGGTTTCAAGATGGCGACGGACGGTCGTGTTGTATTTGTGATCGTTAACTTTTTCGCGTAGGACAGGGGGCACCAAACTACGGCCCGCGGGCCGGTTCCGGCCCGCGACGTCATTTCATCCGGTCCGCCGAGGTACTCGAACTTGCTTGATATAAGGTATGGAACACGAGACGTTGTGATACAATTTAAATATAAACATTATGTTTAGAATAATAGGAGATCTTCACACGCGCGAAGACCTCCTGGCTGCTATTCGTCTTAATTAAATTTACTATTTTCAATGATAAATTATGGTATCTAGATTTTCTTGTTTATCGTAATGTTTGCTTATTTCGCGCCATCCCAAGTCCTTCCCCGCCTCGTGGTATTACGGCTTACGCTCTGACGTTACCATGGTTTCCATGGCCACACACACACACACACACACACACACACACGCGCGCGCGCATCTTTCCCTTCCCCAGACGCGTCCGGCTGTCAACACAGATCTGATGCTCCAGAAATGCTTACTTCTTTTTGCCAGTCATCCATTTTATAGGTATGCAACAAGGATTTGTTTTTTCTTTTGGTTTCACAGTGATATGTAAGTGAAGTACATGTGCGAACTTTAGGCAATAAAGTGGTAAACATAGCATAAAAATGCCATATAAGCCTCGTGTTATTACGAAAATATCCACAGCCCAGAAGAACTCCCCGGTCAAGGTGTTAATCAAGATGGTCTCTAGGCCAGTGTTTTTCAGCCTGTCTGCTGGAGCAGATCCTTACGCAAATGTTTACGTTGCTTAAGGAACTCTGTGCGGTGATCCAGGTGTCTGTCCTACTTTATGTAATAAACCAGTTGGGCAGAACTGTTGCATTTAGACGACTTCAGTCTGTTTCCGTGGAACCCCTGGCTGCCACTCGCGGAACCCCGGTTGAAAAACTCTGCTCTATGCTATTTATTTAGGCCTCCCATATTTATATTATGAACAAAACATCTATCAACATATTCAAAGTTTTGTTGAAAGTTACGCTCTGAGAAATATGAGTCCATGAAACGTGGCTTAGAAACACAAAGAAATCTCTTCACGAGAAAGATTGCTGAAAATAAATCTGTCACTCATACAAGTTACAAAATAGTGCATAAGCTGGCAGAACGAGGAAAACCGTTTACTGATGGCAACTTCTTCAAAGAGTGTATGATGGAAGCAGCAAATGACTTGTGTCCTGAGAAAGCCGATTTGTTTGGAACTATCAGCCTTTCAGCAAGTTCAGTTGTGCGAAAAACAGAAGACCTTGGAGAGAACATTGTGCTACAGATATGCGAGAAAACTAGGAACTTGTTCTGGTATTCTCTAGCGCTGGATGAGTCTACTGATCTCTCGAGTACGTCACAACTTCTCGTGTTAATTTGTGGTGTCAATTTGGACTTTAAGATAACAGAAGAGTTGGCATCCATTTGCAGCATGCATGGAACAACAACTGGAAAAGACATTCTCATGTAAGGGCAAAACGTTTTGCAAGACTATAACCTTTATTGGAATCAGCTTCGATGTGTTACAATCGATGGAGGAAAAAAACATGGCTGGAGTGAGGAAGGGTCTGATGTGGCAGATCAGGTCTCAGTTGGAAGATTTGCAAATTCCGGGCGCTCTGTTCATACACTGCACCATACACCAGCAAGCTCTCTGTGGGAACAACTTAGATATTTCTTGTGTACTGAAACCGGTCGTTTCTGCTGTGAACTTCATTCGGGGAGGTGCACTAAATCACCTTCATTTCCAGGCCTTTCATGAAGAAATTGATTCTGAATTATGTGACTTGCCTTAACAGACATCAGTGAGGTGGTTAGCTGAGGAACAGTCCTGTTTCGTTTTTACAAGCTCCGAAACGAAATAGATGTTATCCTCACTGAAAAGATAGAGCTGATCCACAGCTGTCAGATACTACCTGGCTGTCAAAATTGTCATTTTTGGTCGTCATCACATCCCACATGAATGAACTGAATTTGAAACTTCAGGAAAAGGATAACCTTGTCTGTGATTTCTACAGAACCATCAAAGGTTTTCGGATTGATTGATTGATTGATTTAAGAACCGATATCACAGCATTCGGGGCATTCCCATAAGCGCTCCGTCCCCATCCTCAGCAGCCAGCGAAGAGTTCCAACACCAATAGTACCAGTAGCAATCTGATTATATATCAGCCTCGCCTTTCCTCTGAGCGTCGAGCGTCGGCCAGATCCTCTCGAAGGTCTCATTCTTGCCAGACCATGATGATCCGTAAGCTCCTCCGAGGTGTACACGTGCTCCCACAAGGCCGCAACCACGTCTGCCTGGTCATGCATTAATACTCCACCAAGTTTTGCAGAGCCAGCCAATCTGTCCGCCTGTTCATTCCGAAGCACACCGGCATGCCCCGGAGAAAAGATTCAGGCGATGCTTGCCACCCGTGACCTCCGATGCGAAGCAAGCCACTCTGCCCGAAGCTTGCCTGCCCTCACCTTCCTCGGCATGCTTTCTGAGTGAGTTACAATCACTATGTGTGTGTGTGTGTGTGTGTGTGTGTGTGTGTGTGTCGTATTCTCCATCCAGCTTAAAGCTGCACTGACCGCCTCCACCTCCATTATTTAGCTAGATGTTGTGGTATCATATGCCAGGCTCTCCTACACCAAACGTCGACCATTAGCTTTTGCTAAGAACCCACAGGCACTTCTCCTACCTCTCAACACCGACCCATATGTGTAGATAATCACATCACCTGAGCGAGCATTATCCAGAATTATTTGTTGGATTTCCACTTCCGCGGCCCCTGCTGGCCACTCCATGCACTCCCAGCTCAGTGTGATTATAACTCTGCACAAGTCTGACTGCTCCGCTGGCACTCTGACCCACTCCTCTCCTCGCCTAATGTTCTCCAAGATGCACACCTGTCTGATCGTATCCTCCGCCTGAGCCACCCATGATTTCCCTTTTATCACTCGCTGACCCTTAACTGCGTCCAGCGCCTCATGTAACGGGCGAACTGTGTCTGCAGCTACTCTGAGGTATGCCTTCGCCTGCATCAGCTTGAGCCTACCAGCAACTGTCGGCAGACCAAGGATGTAACGCATACACACTACTGGGGTGTCTCTGGTGCATCCCAGAATGACCCGCATAGCTTCGTTCTGTATGCACTCTAATTTCGCCAGCTGTCTCTTTGAGACAGTGAGCAGTCCTAGTCCATAATCAATCACTCAGAGGATCAAGTACTGGTATAGTGTGAAAAGCATGCTCTGCTCTGTGTCCATTGCAGCCATAGGTTTAAGTGCATTGAGTCCCTTTTGAGACCTTGTCACAACCGTCTCCACATGGTACTTGAAGGACAGGCTCCTGTCACATGTGATTCCTAGATACTTCAGTTTGTTATCTCTGTTGACGCGTCTACCATCTATCGCGAGGCTTGGGACATCAGTTCTCACAATCCTGTTGTCCAGAGAAAAAGCTGTCATTGTTTGAAGCACAACTGGAAGGAGAAAACTTTTCTCATTTTCACTGTTTCAAAGAGTTTTGAGCTACAATCGCCGAAGTTGTCAACCTCGATATTCCGGGAAAAAAAATTATTGTGACTTTAAGAAGCATTTTTGGAGAGATTTTCAGATCTTGATAGAATTGAGAGTGACATTTTTCTGTTCCAGAATCCGTTTGATTGCAACCTTGCTTATGTGCCAGTTGAACTACAGTTGGAGCTCATTGATTTGCAAGCAAATGACTTGTTGAAAGAGAAGCAAAGAGAAGGAAAACTTGTTGAATTTTACCGCTTCTTAACTGATGTTGAGTTTCCAAAACTGAAGAAATTTGCCGCTGGTATGGTATTAGTGTTTGGAACAACTTACGTCTGTGAGCAAACATTTTCAAAAATGAAGTATATGAAGTCAACACATCGAACGAGATTGACTGATGAATATTTGAAAGCAATTCTCTTGATTGGAATCTGCAATTCCAAACGAAACATTGATGATATCTTGAAAGCCAAATATCAGTTTCACAAATCTCACTAAACTTTTTTGCTGCTTAGTTTGTGAGATTCGGATATGTGCACACAAGGTCTGATGTAACTATCTTTTTGCTAACGTCGTCTTCTTTGATAACTTTTTTTAGTGAATAAATATGTTGGTTGTCTTTCTTTCTGCATTACTTTTCTCTTTCTTTCTTTACACGCCACTCACCCATGATTAACTTAGTTTTTCATATTTTTCCCCAGAGCTTTCGTTCTAGCTTGCAGGTATTGTTAAAGTTAGTTGCATATCCTTTACAGGACGTTTGCAGTCAAAACCAGCATTTTTTCCTGTTGTTGATGTCTTGGTAAGTTTACATTCAGTAGTTTGCCATTGCTTTCTGAATGACCAGCAGCCATACCATAGCTTATAATACCAGCGCAACTCGGTCTGCTGCCAAATCGCACACAGCTGTGTTTTGAACGCGGTTACACGAGATTACGAACCGCGTCCGTAAGACCTTCACTACGGAGACCGGCGCAAGTAGTGTACAGAATGAGTATCCGGCCCGTGCTCGTCATTTTGTCATTTATCCGGCCCGCCGTGAAAAAAGTTTGGTGGCCCCTGGCGTAGGAGATGGAGTTTTCAGTTTTACACTGGGTGAGGCAGTCAGTCCTACGGCACCCTACCTTAGACGCTTCCTACGTCAAACATGGTAGAATTCAGTGTAACTATTTATAGGTGCCAGTAACACACAGCCGTCTCTCTGGCGAAGGGCTTAAGGACGTTGATCGTAATCCCGTATACTCACGTACGAAACAGCTGCGGGAGATTCGGTAGAGGATCGCGTCGCGCTGGTTACTTACAGAGGCATGTGAGCCGGTCGTTCAGAAAGCAATGGCAAACTACTGAACGTAAAACTTGCCAAGACAGCAACAGCAGCTGAAAAATGTAGGTGTTGACTGCAATGTCCTGTGACGGATTTGCGAAAAAAAAGTAACACACAGACGAGCCAAACAGTCAAGAGTAAGCAACAATTAGGATTAACTATGGTCACATGATATGTAAATTTAATCCTGTGTGAACTTTATCACCTTTGAACCCTCGCATCGGAGTTCATAAAAAACAAATGTTGACTAGAACTTCAGTTGCAAAGTGGAGGTCTGTCGACTTGGTTCACTTGAGGTAGGACGACTAGTGTCATCTACAGGCTGACTACTTTAACTTACTTTCATCTCGTGCGTACGCAAATTCAACGTTAAGAGGTAAGTAACGTATCTAATCTAGGCATTCATTAGGATATGAACATTAAAGTTTTATGGAATAAACTATGTATGTATGTAGATGAAGTATGTAGATGTAGATATGTATGTATGTAGATGAAGTATGTAGATGTAGATGAATGTGGGATGTGGATTTTAATTCCTGAGAATAATTCGTTAAAATGTCTAGGGGGTATTATTGATTCTCTGTCACTGGTAAGAATGCAGGGTGATCAGGGATATTTACCACAAATCCCAGGAGGAAAGAGTTCCATCCTTGAAACAATGGCATCTGTGTGTAGGTTTCCCTTCCCACTTCATCACCCTTTAAATTAACTATAGATGCTAGAAGGATATTGATTGCTCACAATATATAAACAACCACTTATTGGACACCACATTTACTTGATGTACACAACACTTTTGGACAAACAGTTCAGGTATTAACTCAAGATCTGCCATTACATATATAGATGTGTAATAAACACTATGCATTTTCAGACAGGCATGGGAATGATATGCAGTGTTACAACATAGTACCCAGTGACCCCAGAAAAAAACAAGGTTATTACAAACAACACAACAACCACAAATTGGTTCTGCTAACTTGACTCATTGTACCTAGATAAAATCACATTGGTCTAGGTGCAGAAACCCAACATACATACATTTATTTCTGACACCATGTACAATTCTCATATTTAAAAATAATGAGTGGGTGTCAAAATATTATACATATATGTCATAACATAACCCTTTAGGTGTACACCATTACCACGTAAAACAATCTTTACCCTTTTCCTGTCATTGAAGAAAACCACACTCATGAAAACAGTTGATACTAATAATTAAATTAATTAATTATAGTGTTCAGTTAGGCGTTGCGGATGGGCATTCTTCTCCAGTGCATAGCAGTTAATGTCCATAATTATCCGTGCAGAATTATACTCACAGTCATTTTCTACTCACAGTATGTCCACCGAAGTTGGCTGGCGAATGTTTCTAATCCATAATCCAAGAATAGAATTATACATAAGCACATATTCTCTCCATGAGACTGAATTTAAGAATACTCGGTTGCCATTTGGGTTGTGTTCCAATTGAAATTGATGCCTAGGTCTGTCATACTTTCAGGAGATGCAACTTAAGCTCTGCAGAAGGTTCTTCCCTATATCATCTTATCGATGAAAAGATGACGACTGTCCAACAGCTCGGTTTATGTTAACCGTTTCCCAATTTAGTTCAAAAGGCTTTGTCACACACCCGGTTCATGTTGATAGGCCATCCCACACTTGATGATGGGCAGTTAGGCTGACATGGGACCAGCATAGAGTTCTCATTCATTCCATTTCTGTGTAGAACATACAGTGGTGAATCATTCATTTGGTTTCATCTGAAGATTCTGCTGCAGGCATGTAACTGAAGAATATTACTCCACCACATATCCAGGTTTGCAAGCCATCAGGTGATTCCTTTGGTTGCAGGCGTAAAGGCATTTACTCATCTAGCTGCTTTCATATGGTTCTTTTGATGGTGTTCAGGTTTGGGACCTTGAGGTAATCTGGTGTAGTTATGGTTCAGATGTTCTGAAGTTGGTACATTTGTTTGTATTGGCTATAATGTTGTTTCAGTGTCTCTTCCCATTTGTTTGAGTTGGTGTTCATAGCTAGAACTTGGTGTTGCATGGCTGGAACCTTATGTTTGACTTTTGCAGCTGTGAGATGTTCTTTCGAAGACTTATCCATTGTGGATATTAACTTGGTAATCCAACCAACAGTTGAAGGTTACTCACTGTTGTTAGTTTTAGTAACTTGAAGAAGGATTGTCCCAGTTTCACTGACTTGGTTGAATGATGAGGCCATTGGTGATACTTCTCAGAAGTAACGCAAACGATACACTGTTGTCAGTCCTCTGATGATCTTCATCTTTGTAGATTATTAGATCTTGAAGTCCATCCTGGATATTCCTACTAAAATAGGACTTAATCACTCACCCAGTCAGTTGTCTTCTAATTTATCTGTTGCTCGCTATGGAGCTATTGAGTGCCGCAGTAAACATTGAGGTATTGCTAGATCCAGACTATGGTTTGGACATTCACTTTATGGCTGTTTACCCAGGATCCAGTGTTAGTGATATAGTCCCACCAAATTCAACCACCACCTGCTTCTCTTCTATATAAAAGGGATGACAAGAATACAACACTAGCATTAACCTACTGTGTTATGGTAAAAGGTTTACAACACAATTACAAACACAAATACAAAACACCAAGGGGAGAAGGGGAAAGGAGTGGGTGTCCATGTTCCACTGTCCCTCATTGCTGAGTAGAGCCATTCTGACTCTTCATAGTGAGTAAGGTATTTTCTCACTTATATTTTGTTCTGTTGTTACTGGGACTATTGGATGGGTGAAGTCATTCTGTCCATCCAACATGTTGATATTGTCTCTCTCATTACTTGAAGAGAATAGCCTATACAGAATCCCTGTGGTTTCTAATGCCGCGTCTTCATTTCGGCACTATAATCATCACTAGGTCAAGACTATTCACTATTGGCTTCTTAAGTACTGACATACATATGTATTCTTACATCAACATCCTCTAATCCCAAGGTGCAACATTAAAATGTATATTCCCACAGTAAAAAGTAACAATCAGAACAAAGAAAATTCTCATACCAGAAAAAGACATACATGTACATTTCTCTGATATTAAGTACATGATACTCATACATAATAATTAATCATAATGATGATGCAGGGAGCCTAGGTTTTTGAATTATCTTCATGAACTAAAACATCCATTGTTTTCCCCCACTGCGTACAGCACATGAGGATAGTAATCGCTGTGATATGTTTTGCCAATGACTGCTATTATTCGGAGGGTATTTATAAGAATAACTTATGCCGCATGGTCCAGTCTTCTGAATATTGCAAGCAATTTATTCACATCAATCTTCGCTTCTGTTTCTACTACGGTGAGGCGATGCGGAGTGAATCCTATCCGAACATGCACTTACATCACGCGTTTAATTGTTCATGAATTTATATTCAACCATGGCCTGTCCCTAACACTATTTTATGAAATGATTATATGTTCACCCTCATATGGAGTGGTTACTAATCTGGTAACAAAAGAATGGTACTAAAATTTGGCACTATATTTCCAAGTTACAGATTATAATGTATCAAAATATTTTATCCCCTGACTAAGTAAGAGTCAGGAATATGCGTAATCATTTGTATGTCCCCGCATGGATAAAACAAGTTCAGAGACATCCTTACCAGTGCATTTACACTACATAGGATATTTGAAGGTGGCAGACACCAGTTCTCTACTTGTGCAGTATGAAATCAAGAGTCTGCTCCTACATTGAGAAAATGTTTCTTTGAAGTCCAATCTCTACAGTACATAAATTATTTGCAGATTTCTAAGCATTGATAGGGATATATAGTTCCATTGCATAGAAGTTATTTTTCATAGGACTATGAAATTGGCAGAAACGAGTTTTCTTCTCTGAAGTATGAATCAGGAGTCTTTCCTAAATTGAAAAGAGTTTCTGACATGAGAGTTGATACTCTATGTACTACAGTACACATACTATTCATAGGTTATAAACACTATTTAGTTAGATATAAGTTCATAATGCCTATAAAAGATATTAACATAGGGATTTGAAGACATAGGAAAAATTACAGCGTGGCGCCCACCTGTGTTTCCTTAGTAAACATCATCCAGCCTGGTTTAAGAGAATTGTAACTAATTCTTAATTAAACATACTGGTCTAGGTAATACATAAATATATCTTAATATATGTAGATAACATACCAATAGCTTGAAGAGAATCATGGTTTTAAAACAAACTACCTTCTCCCCGAAGGGAAAGGTCGACTTTCTTGCGTGGTGTCTTGACTAGAAATGGCCGCTTCAGTCTTTGTTTTCCCCCTCGCCAGGATTGGCCAGATACGGGAGAGAAAACAAGCCAAACTAAATTTAGCTGTGCCACGGTCAGTCTATCGCTGTTTTATTTTCTCCTACATTAAGTAAGTTACTTAATCAGTAATTGTAAGGGTTTGTTTATTTTTAAGGGAGTCCATAAATAGGAAAGGGTAGAGACGTTTTTATTATATTACACGCCTCCCCCATTTAAGACATTTATTTCTTTCAGAAATTAAATGGTCAAGAAGTACTCTACAATTTCCGTCTTTACATTGACTCACCTAGTATCCATCCCTTATTACTTTACTACTGCCTTATGTTATATAATCAGAGCCACGTCCATTTTCTTTTAGTCACGACAACTGACATAACCTTAAAGGATTATTTCTCTTTTAGTGAAAGAGTGTAGCACCCTCTCCACTGTTGTCAGCTATTGTTTGAAATATGAGTGGTTATCTGATAATTTGTTACTTTCCAGTACTGGTTTGTCTGCATCAAACCGACTTTTTGAAGCAATTGAGATATCATTAAGCTTGATTTCTCTCTCATTAGATTATCAATCTTGAGATTATGTTAAAACCGACGGTTAATTCTGCGTCTACTGATAGCCTATTAAACTCGCCCGTCTCCCTGTAAGTTAGACGTTTGTTTTTACTATAGATCTGATATTTAAAGGAAGCTAAAGATGGTTCCTGTTGAAATACATTTTCATCCAACACATCATGTGTTTGGGTTATAAGTCGAGTTATGGGATTTTCCGATCAGTTTTGATAACTACTGATTAGAGTGGTGTCCCTTTCTCTTGCGGGTTTACCCGGAGAATCTCGCCTAACATGTAAACAAGGTCCAACTTTTCTAGATTTCCGCTCTGAACCGAATTTTCCGGGGAACATGAATCTATCAGAAATGAAGTAATTCTTAGCTTACTTTCTCTGCTATTCCTTCTAATCGAGATCTATTTTACGCTAGAATCCTTATTAGAAATTCTAACTGATGTGTTTGAGTTTCACTCTGTATTTGTTGCTTTGGTGTTGAATTACGAGCAATTTTGCGTCGCTTGGCGTACATTGATCGTCGTCTGCCTCCCTCCAGGTTTTTAGACTATTTTCAACTTAGCAACATACATTGTTATGTAGGTTCAGACGTATTGTCTCCTACCATATATAATCAGTTCAGTGAGAAGTTAAAAGCCCCTTTTTGTGATTCCTGTGATAGTCTTCCAGACAATCAAGTTGCTGGTTCACTTTCCAGTTATGGATGTGGGTTACTAGTTTTTGTAAAATTACTATTACATCTGTATATCCCTCTAATACTGGCGTCTCCTGAGTTGTGTCCTCAAGATAACAGGTAAGGTACTCTTAATGTTTCTCTCCAGTTTGTTGTCGTCCGTTTAATACGTGGAAACTCTGGATTTATTTAGATTGACTAAGGTCTATCTTTGAACTGTTATATAATTTACTAGCTGGATTCCTGATTGAAATTCCTACTCTAGTAAATATCAAGCAATTCTTCAGCTATCTGCTCCAATTTGCTTGGTTTTTACACAGCTATATTCCATTTTTCTAGCATGGGTTCACTGTATAAGTTTTAGGCGTTTCCCCTGTCTTCACGTCAAGGAGTTCGTCCTATTTATAAACAGCATCTATTTCAAGAGTTGTTTATTTAATTGTTGCTTTTACTGATACGTATCAGTTATTTAAGCTAATCTCTGTTAGTCTGGATCTGCTTTCACATATTTAATGCTGGCATATAATCCTAGTCAGAACTGAGATGTAGAAATCTGTTTCGTCTTGCGACTGATTTCTGATTAATCTACCTTTTAGTAGGCTTCGAGCATTATCTAGAATTTAGTTACTCGGTTAGTTTTAAAGAAAATACAATTGAGTCGCGCGCCTCTATTGTACCACTTATTTTTGCCCTTCTTAATTCTGCCCTTATGAGAATATTAATGTTAGTTAGGCAATTATTGAAATAACTTTACGTAAGCTAATCGCTAACTAAAAGCTGTTTCACTCCTCTTTTTGATGAGGACTACTCATAGTGAACATTTCACTTAATGCGATTAAACTGTAAATTTCAAAGCTAAGGAGCCAATTTTCTGAAATGTTTAGTCTCTTACTAGAGACTAGCACAGATTTTTTCCGGTATCTCCTGAAGTTCATTTGAAATTCCAATTTATATAGTTAATTCTTTAATTATACCTTTTACATACCTATACGGTCTGTTTCCTCTACCATTAATAATGGAATCGGGGTGGATAATTTAAAGAAATACCTTATATTCTGTTGGGTCAGTAAGTGAGTTGATCAGTTTCACTTACATCACCAGGTGAATATTTTGGTTTTGACCCTCATTAACATATGGGCCATCTGAGTTAGTTATTAATAACTACTCATATCACCGGTGGAGTAGAATAAGTGTCGGTATGGCTTTTCTTCCTAAGTATCCATCATTTATTCACTTTACTTTACTACCGGTGTTGTAGAACATGTTATGTCATATGAAAAAAAAGGATTAAATTAGGGTGCCCCTAAATACTGCAAATTCTTACAATATTCCTTCCCTTCCATTAACTATGTCTACATTTTTGCAAGTGGTGGTTTTGGCCTTACCATTAGTTCATTTACTTTAGTTACTGCTATTTTCCCCTGGTTTAATTCATCTCTCAGGTATTATTTACTTTCCTACTGAATCATCATTTGTTGATTAAATTTTTCCCTTTAAAAAAAATTTATTGGATTTTTAACTTACTGTCCTAATTATCTATAAAATTGTCTATCACTCTCTGCTGCCTTGGTAACTTTTCAATATTACATATTACAAGCAGATCAAGCATGAAAATACAATGATAATCAATGACAAAATAATTAATTAACACATGATTCATATGTAGGAACATAAACCTTATGGATACATAATATAGTAGTGTGTTCATGAGTACACCACTTTTAAACCATTTAAAGAGAATATCAGAGTAGCAGAACCATACCTCAAACGGGAATGACTATGAATTCTAAACATTCACTGAATTACCTATCTTATGTGAGTTTACCATCAATAAGATATAAAATATGAGTTTAAAAAAAAAAATCTCATATCCAACAACCAACTACCTGATGCATCTGCCAGAATCAAGATATTACCTGTGAACAGTTTTGTACCAAAAAAAAACCTATATTTATCTGAGCCATTATGGGTTCATATAACACTTGACTCAGCTCATACTAATGAGTGATTAGGTCTGTTACTAACACTATAACATTCTGAAGTGACTTGGTTTACCTGCGAGAGGTTTTCCCTGAATTCATATACTCACAATAATACACCAATTGTGATGTTTACCATGAGTTTTAAATTCACGGACTACTCCACTACTAGGTGAAGTCCGTACCGGGCGGGACCACACATGTGGGATGTGGATTTTAATTCCTGAGAATAATTCGTTAAAATGTCTAGGGGGTATTATTGATTCTCTGTCACTGGTAAGAATGCAGGGTGATCAGGGATATTTACCACAAATCCCAGGAGGAAAGAGTTCCATCCTTGAAACAATGGCATCTGTGTGTAGGTTTCCCTTCCCACTTCATCACCCTTTAAATTAACTATAGATGCTAGAAGGATATTGATTGCTCACAATATATAAACAACCACTTATTGGACACCACATTTACTTGATGTACACAACACTTTTGGACAAACAGTTCAGGTATTAACTCAAGATCTGCCATTACATATATATAGATGTGTAATAAACACTATGCATTTTCAGACAGGCATGGGAATGATATGCAGTGTTACAACATAGTACCCAGTGACCCCAGAAAAAAACAAGGTTATTACAAACAACACAACAACCACAAATTGGTTCTGCTAACTTGACTCATTGTACCTAGATAAAATCACATTGGTCTAGGTGCAGAAACCCAACATACATACATTTATTTCTGACACCATGTACAATTCTCATATTTAAAAATAATGAGTGGGTGTCAAAATATTATACATATATGTCATAACATAACCCTTTAGGTGTACACCATTACCACGTAAAACAATCTTTACCCTTTTCCTGTCATTGAAGAAAACCACACTCATGAAAACAGTTGATACTAATAATTAAATTAATTAATTATAGTGTTCAGTTAGGCGTTGCGGATGGGCATTCTTCTCCAGTGCATAGCAGTTAATGTCCATAATTATCCGTGCAGAATTATACTCACAGTCATTTTCTACTCACAGTATGTCCACCGAAGTTGGCTGGCGAATGTTTCTAATCCATAATCCAAGAAAAGAATTATACATAAGCACATATTCTCTCCATGAGACTGAATTTAAGAATACTCGGTTGCCATTTGGGTTGTGTTCCAATTGAAATTGATGCCTAGGTCTGTCATACTTTCAGGAGATGCAACTTAAGCTCTGCAGAAGGTTCTTCCCTATATCATCTTATCGATGAAAAGATGACGACTGTCCAACAGCTCGGTTTATGTTAACCATTTCCCAATTTAGTTCAAAAGGCTTTGTCACACACCCGGTTCATGTTGATAGGCCATCCCACACTTGATGATGGGCAGTTAGGCTGACATGGGACCAGCATAGAGTTCTCATTCATTCCATTTCTGTGTAGAACATACAGTGGTGAATCATTCATTTGGTTTCATCTGAAGATTCTGCTGCAGGCATGTAACTGAAGAATATTACTCCACCACATATCCAGGTTTGCAAGCCATCAGGTGATTCCTTTGGTTGCAGGCGTAAAGGCATTTACTCATCTAGCTGCTTTCATATGGTTCTTTTGATGGTGTTCAGGTTTGGGACCTTGAGGTAATCTGGTGTAGTTATGGTTCAGATGTTCTGAAGTTGGTACATTTGTTTGTATTGGCTATAATGTTGTTTCAGTGTCTCTTCCCATTTGTTTGAGTTGGTGTTCATAGCTAGAACTTGGTGTTGCATGGCTGGAACCTTATGTTTGACTTTTGCAGCTGTGAGATGTTCTTTCGAAGACTTATCCATTGTGGATATTAACTTGGTAATCCAACCAACAGTTGAAGGTTACTCACTGTTGTTAGTTTTAGTAACTTGAAGAAGGATTGTCCCAGTTTCACTGACTTGGTTGAATGATGAGGCCATTGGTGATACTTCTCAGAAGTAACGCAAACGATACACTGTTGTCAGTCCTCTGATGATCTTCATCTTTGTAGATTATTAGATCTTGAAGTCCATCCTGGATATTCCTACTAAAATAGGACTTAATCACTCACCCAGTCAGTTGTCTTCTAATTTATCTGTTGCTCGCTATGGAGCTATTGAGTGCCGCAGTAAACATTGAGGTATTGCTAGATCCAGACTATGGTTTGGACATTCACTTTATGGCTGTTTACCCAGGATCCAGTGTTAGTGATATAGTCCCACCAAATTCAACCACCACCTGCTTCTCTTCTATATAAAAGGGATGACAAGAATACAACACTAGCATTAACCTACTGTGTTATGGTAAAAGGTTTACAACACAATTACAAACACAAATACAAAACACCAAGGGGAGAAGGGGAAAGGAGTGGGTGTCCATGTTCCACTGTCCCTCATTGCTGAGTAGAGCCATTCTGACTCTTCATAGTGAGTAAGGTATTTTCTCACTTATATTTTGTTCTGTTGTTACTGGGACTATTGGATGGGTGAAGTCATTCTGTCCATCCAACATGTTGATATTGTCTCTCTCATTACTTGAAGAGAATAGCCTATACAGAATCCCTGTGGTTTCTAATGCCGCGTCTTCATTTCGGCACTATAATCATCACTAGGTCAAGACTATTCACTATTGGCTTCTTAAGTACTGACATACATATGTATTCTTACATCAACATCCTCTAATCCCAAGGTGCAACATTAAAATGTATATTCCCACAGTAAAAAGTAACAATCAGAACAAAGAAAATTCTCATACCAGAAAAAGACATACATGTACATTTCTCTGATATTAAGTACATGATACTCATACATAATAATTAATCATAATGATGATGCAGGGAGCCTAGGTTTTTGAATTATCTTCATGAACTAAAACATCCATTGTTTTCCCCCACTGCGTACAGCACATGAGGATAGTAATCGCTGTGATATGTTTTGCCAATGACTGCTATTATTCGGAGGGTATTTATAAGAATAACTTATGCCGCATGGTCCAGTCTTCTGAATATTGCAAGCAATTTATTCACATCAATCTTCGCTTCTGTTTCTACTACGGTGAGGCGATGCGGAGTGAATCCTATCCGAACATGCACTTACATCACGCGTTTAATTGTTCATGAATTTATATTCAACCATGGCCTGTCCCTAACACTATTTTATGAAATGATTATATGTTCACCCTCATATGGAGTGGTTACTAATCTGGTAACAAAAGAATGGTACTAAAATTTGGCACTATATTTCCAAGTTACAGATTATAATGTATCAAAATATTTTATCCCCTGACTAAGTAAGAGTCAGGAATATGCGTAATCATTTGTATGTCCCCGCATGGATAAAACAAGTTCAGAGACATCCTTACCAGTGCATTTACACTACATAGGATATTTGAAGGTGGCAGACACCAGTTCTCTACTTGTGCAGTATGAAATCAAGAGTCTGCTCCTACATTGAGAAAATGTTTCTTTGAAGTCCAATCTCTACAGTACATAAATTATTTGCAGATTTCTAAGCATTGATAGGGATATATAGTTCCATTGCATAGAAGTTATTTTTCATAGGACTATGAAATTGGCAGAAACGAGTTTTCTTCTCTGAAGTATGAATCAGGAGTCTTTCCTAAATTGAAAAGAGTTTCTGACATGAGAGTTGATACTCTATGTACTACAGTACACATACTATTCATAGGTTATAAACACTATTTAGTTAGATATAAGTTCATAATGCCTATAAAAGATATTAACATAGGGATTTGAAGACATAGGAAAAATTACAGCGTGGCGCCCACCTGTGTTTCCTTAGTAAACATCATCCAGCCTGGTTTAAGAGAATTGTAACTAATTCTTAATTAAACATACTGGTCTAGGTAATACATAAATATATCTTAATATATGTAGATAACATACCAATAGCTTGAAGAGAATCATGGTTTTAAAACAAACTACCTTCTCCCCGAAGGGAAAGGTCGACTTTCTTGCGTGGTGTCTTGACTAGAAATGGCCGCTTCAGTCTTTGTTTTCCCCCTCGCCAGGATTGGCCAGATACGGGAGAGAAAACAAGCCAAACTAAATTTAGCTGTGCCACGGTCAGTCTATCGCTGTTTTATTTTCTCCTACATTAAGTAAGTTACTTAATCAGTAATTGTAAGGGTTTGTTTATTTTTAAGGGAGTCCATAAATAGGAAAGGGTAGAGACGTTTTTATTATATTACACGCCTCCCCCATTTAAGACATTTATTTCTTTCAGAAATTAAATGGTCAAGAAGTACTCTACAATTTCCGTCTTTACATTGACTCACCTAGTATCCATCCCTTATTACTTTACTACTGCCTTATGTTATATAATCAGAGCCACGTCCATTTTCTTTTAGTCACGACAACTGACATAACCTTAAAGGATTATTTCTCTTTTAGTGAAAGAGTGTAGCACCCTCTCCACTGTTGTCAGCTATTGTTTGAAATATGAGTGGTTATCTGATAATTTGTTACTTTCCAGTACTGGTTTGTCTGCATCAAACCGACTTTTTGAAGCAATTGAGATATCATTAAGCTTGATTTCTCTCTCATTAGATTATCAATCTTGAGATTATGTTAAAACCGACGGTTAATTCTGCGTCTACTGATAGCCTATTAAACTCGCCCGTCTCCCTGTAAGTTAGACGTTTGTTTTTACTATAGATCTGATATTTAAAGGAAGCTAAAGATGGTTCCTGTTGAAATACATTTTCATCCAACACATCATGTGTTTGGGTTATAAGTCGAGTTATGGGATTTTCCGATCAGTTTTGATAACTACTGATTAGAGTGGTGTCCCTTTCTCTTGCGGGTTTACCCGGAGAATCTCGCCTAACATGTAAACAAGGTCCAACTTTTCTAGATTTCCGCTCTGAACCGAATTTTCCGGGGAACATGAATCTATCAGAAATGAAGTAATTCTTAGCTTACTTTCTCTGCTATTCCTTCTAATCGAGATCTATTTTACGCTAGAATCCTTATTAGAAATTCTAACTGATGTGTTTGAGTTTCACTCTGTATTTGTTGCTTTGGTGTTGAATTACGAGCAATTTTGCGTCGCTTGGCGTACATTGATCGTCGTCTGCCTCCCTCCAGGTTTTTAGACTATTTTCAACTTAGCAACATACATTGTTATGTAGGTTCAGACGTATTGTCTCCTACCATATATAATCAGTTCAGTGAGAAGTTAAAAGCCCCTTTTTGTGATTCCTGTGATAGTCTTCCAGACAATCAAGTTGCTGGTTCACTTTCCAGTTATGGATGTGGGTTACTAGTTTTTGTAAAATTACTATTACATCTGTATATCCCTCTAATACTGGCGTCTCCTGAGTTGTGTCCTCAAGATAACAGGTAAGGTACTCTTAATGTTTCTCTCCAGTTTGTTGTCGTCCGTTTAATACGTGGAAACTCTGGATTTATTTAGATTGACTAAGGTCTATCTTTGAACTGTTATATAATTTACTAGCTGGATTCCTGATTGAAATTCCTACTCTAGTAAATATCAAGCAATTCTTCAGCTATCTGCTCCAATTTGCTTGGTTTTTACACAGCTATATTCCATTTTTCTAGCATGGGTTCACTGTATAAGTTTTAGGCGTTTCCCCTGTCTTCACGTCAAGGAGTTCGTCCTATTTATAAACAGCATCTATTTCAAGAGTTGTTTATTTAATTGTTGCTTTTACTGATACGTATCAGTTATTTAAGCTAATCTCTGTTAGTCTGGATCTGCTTTCACATATTTAATGCTGGCATATAATCCTAGTCAGAACTGAGATGTAGAAATCTGTTTCGTCTTGCGACTGATTTCTGATTAATCTACCTTTTAGTAGGCTTCGAGCATTATCTAGAATTTAGTTACTCGGTTAGTTTTAAAGAAAATACAATTGAGTCGCGCGCCTCTATTGTACCACTTATTTTTGCCCTTCTTAATTCTGCCCTTATGAGAATATTAATGTTAGTTAGGCAATTATTGAAATAACTTTACGTAAGCTAATCGCTAACTAAAAGCTGTTTCACTCCTCTTTTTGATGAGGACTACTCATAGTGAACATTTCACTTAATGCGATTAAACTGTAAATTTCAAAGCTAAGGAGCCAATTTTCTGAAATGTTTAGTCTCTTACTAGAGACTAGCACAGATTTTTTCCGGTATCTCCTGAAGTTCATTTGAAATTCCAATTTATATAGTTAATTCTTTAATTATACCTTTTACATACCTATACGGTCTGTTTCCTCTACCATTAATAATGGAATCGGGGTGGATAATTTAAAGAAATACCTTATATTCTGTTGGGTCAGTAAGTGAGTTGATCAGTTTCACTTACATCACCAGGTGAATATTTTGGTTTTGACCCTCATTAACATATGGGCCATCTGAGTTAGTTATTAATAACTACTCATATCACCGGTGGAGTAGAATAAGTGTCGGTATGGCTTTTCTTCCTAAGTATCCATCATTTATTCACTTTACTTTACTACCGGTGTTGTAGAACATGTTATGTCATATGAAAAAAAAGGATTAAATTAGGGTGCCCCTAAATACTGCAAATTCTTACAATATTCCTTCCCTTCCATTAACTATGTCTACATTTTTGCAAGTGGTGGTTTTGGCCTTACCATTAGTTCATTTACTTTAGTTACTGCTATTTTCCCCTGGTTTAATTCATCTCTCAGGTATTATTTACTTTCCTACTGAATCATCATTTGTTGATTAAATTTTTCCCTTTAAAAAAAATTTATTGGATTTTTAACTTACTGTCCTAATTATCTATAAAATTGTCTATCACTCTCTGCTGCCTTGGTAACTTTTCAATATTACATATTACAAGCAGATCAAGCATGAAAATACAATGATAATCAATGACAAAATAATTAATTAACACATGATTCATATGTAGGAACATAAACCTTATGGATACATAATATAGTAGTGTGTTCATGAGTACACCACTTTTAAACCATTTAAAGAGAATATCAGAGTAGCAGAACCATACCTCAAACGGGAATGACTATGAATTCTAAACATTCACTGAATTACCTATCTTATGTGAGTTTACCATCAATAAGATATAAAATATGAGTTTAAAAAAAAAAATCTCATATCCAACAACCAACTACCTGATGCATCTGCCAGAATCAAGATATTACCTGTGAACAGTTTTGTACCAAAAAAAAACCTATATTTATCTGAGCCATTATGGGTTCATATAACACTTGACTCAGCTCATACTAATGAGTGATTAGGTCTGTTACTAACACTATAACATTCTGAAGTGACTTGGTTTACCTGCGAGAGGTTTTCCCTGAATTCATATACTCACAATAATACACCAATTGTGATGTTTACCATGAGTTTTAAATTCACGGACTACTCCACTACTAGGTGAAGTCCGTACCGGGCGGGACCACACATGTGGGATGTGGATTTTAATTCCTGAGAATAATTCGTTAAAATGTCTAGGGGGTATTATTGATTCTCTGTCACTGGTAAGAATGCAGGGTGATCAGGGATATTTACCACAAATCCCAGGAGGAAAGAGTTCCATCCTTGAAACAATGGCATCTGTGTGTAGGTTTCCCTTCCCACTTCATCACCCTTTAAATTAACTATAGATGCTAGAAGGATATTGATTGCTCACAATATATAAACAACCACTTATTGGACACCACATTTACTTGATGTACACAACACTTTTGGACAAACAGTTCAGGTATTAACTCAAGATCTGCCATTACATATATATAGATGTGTAATAAACACTATGCATTTTCAGACAGGCATGGGAATGATATGCAGTGTTACAACATAGTACCCAGTGACCCCAGAAAAAAACAAGGTTATTACAAACAACACAACAACCACAAATTGGTTCTGCTAACTTGACTCATTGTACCTAGATAAAATCACATTGGTCTAGGTGCAGAAACCCAACATACATACATTTATTTCTGACACCATGTACAATTCTCATATTTAAAAATAATGAGTGGGTGTCAAAATATTATACATATATGTCATAACATAACCCTTTAGGTGTACACCATTACCACGTAAAACAATCTTTACCCTTTTCCTGTCATTGAAGAAAACCACACTCATGAAAACAGTTGATACTAATAATTAAATTAATTAATTATAGTGTTCAGTTAGGCGTTGCGGATGGGCATTCTTCTCCAGTGCATAGCAGTTAATGTCCATAATTATCCGTGCAGAATTATACTCACAGTCATTTTCTACTCACAGTATGTCCACCGAAGTTGGCTGGCGAATGTTTCTAATCCATAATCCAAGAAAAGAATTATACATAAGCACATATTCTCTCCATGAGACTGAATTTAAGAATACTCGGTTGCCATTTGGGTTGTGTTCCAATTGAAATTGATGCCTAGGTCTGTCATACTTTCAGGAGATGCAACTTAAGCTCTGCAGAAGGTTCTTCCCTATATCATCTTATCGATGAAAAGATGACGACTGTCCAACAGCTCGGTTTATGTTAACCATTTCCCAATTTAGTTCAAAAGGCTTTGTCACACACCCGGTTCATGTTGATAGGCCATCCCACACTTGATGATGGGCAGTTAGGCTGACATGGGACCAGCATAGAGTTCTCATTCATTCCATTTCTGTGTAGAACATACAGTGGTGAATCATTCATTTGGTTTCATCTGAAGATTCTGCTGCAGGCATGTAACTGAAGAATATTACTCCACCACATATCCAGGTTTGCAAGCCATCAGGTGATTCCTTTGGTTGCAGGCGTAAAGGCATTTACTCATCTAGCTGCTTTCATATGGTTCTTTTGATGGTGTTCAGGTTTGGGACCTTGAGGTAATCTGGTGTAGTTATGGTTCAGATGTTCTGAAGTTGGTACATTTGTTTGTATTGGCTATAATGTTGTTTCAGTGTCTCTTCCCATTTGTTTGAGTTGGTGTTCATAGCTAGAACTTGGTGTTGCATGGCTGGAACCTTATGTTTGACTTTTGCAGCTGTGAGATGTTCTTTCGAAGACTTATCCATTGTGGATATTAACTTGGTAATCCAACCAACAGTTGAAGGTTACTCACTGTTGTTAGTTTTAGTAACTTGAAGAAGGATTGTCCCAGTTTCACTGACTTGGTTGAATGATGAGGCCATTGGTGATACTTCTCAGAAGTAACGCAAACGATACACTGTTGTCAGTCCTCTGATGATCTTCATCTTTGTAGATTATTAGATCTTGAAGTCCATCCTGGATATTCCTACTAAAATAGGACTTAATCACTCACCCAGTCAGTTGTCTTCTAATTTATCTGTTGCTCGCTATGGAGCTATTGAGTGCCGCAGTAAACATTGAGGTATTGCTAGATCCAGACTATGGTTTGGACATTCACTTTATGGCTGTTTACCCAGGATCCAGTGTTAGTGATATAGTCCCACCAAATTCAACCACCACCTGCTTCTCTTCTATAGAAAAGGGATGACAAGAATACAACACTAGCATTAACCTACTGTGTTATGGTAAAAGGTTTACAACACAATTACAAACACAAATACAAAACACCAAGGGGAGAAGGGGAAAGGAGTGGGTGTCCATGTTCCACTGTCCCTCATTGCTGAGTAGAGCCATTCTGACTCTTCATAGTGAGTAAGGTATTTTCTCACTTATATTTTGTTCTGTTGTTACTGGGACTATTGGATGGGTGAAGTCATTCTGTCCATCCAACATGTTGATATTGTCTCTCTCATTACTTGAAGAGAATAGCCTATACAGAATCCCTGTGGTTTCTAATGCCGCGTCTTCATTTCGGCACTATAATCATCACTAGGTCAAGACTATTCACTATTGGCTTCTTAAGTACTGACATACATATGTATTCTTACATCAACATCCTCTAATCCCAAGGTGCAACATTAAAATGTATATTCCCACAGTAAAAAGTAACAATCAGAACAAAGAAAATTCTCATACCAGAAAAAGACATACATGTACATTTCTCTGATATTAAGTACATGATACTCATACATAATAATTAATCATAATGATGATGCAGGGAGCCTAGGTTTTTGAATTATCTTCATGAACTAAAACATCCATTGTTTTCCCCCACTGCGTACAGCACATGAGGATAGTAATCGCTGTGATATGTTTTGCCAATGACTGCTATTATTCGGAGGGTATTTATAAGAATAACTTATGCCGCATGGTCCAGTCTTCTGAATATTGCAAGCAATTTATTCACATCAATCTTCGCTTCTGTTTCTACTACGGTGAGGCGATGCGGAGTGAATCCTATCCGAACATGCACTTACATCACGCATTTAATTGTTCATGAATTTATATTCAACCATGGCCTGTCCCTAACACTATTTTATGAAATGATTATATGTTCACCCTCATATGGAGTGGTTACTAATCTGGTAACAAAAGAATGGTACTAAAATTTGGCACTATATTTCCAAGTTACAGATTATAATGTATCAAAATATGTTATCCCCTGACTAAGTAAGAGTCAGGAATATGCGTAATCATTTGTATGTCCCCGCATGGATAAAACAAGTTCAGAGACATCCTTACCAGTGCATTTACACTACATAGGATATTTGAAGGTGGCAGACACCAGTTCTCTACTTGTGCAGTATGAAATCAAGAGTCTGCTCCTACATTGAGAAAATGTTTCTTTGAAGTCCAATCTCTACAGTACATAAATTATTTGCAGATTTCTAAGCATTGATAGGGATATATAGTTCCATTGCATAGAAGTTATTTTTCATAGGACTATGAAATTGGCAGAAACGAGTTTTCTTCTCTGAAGTATGAATCAGGAGTCTTTCCTAAATTGAAAAGAGTTTCTGACATGAGAGTTGATACTCTATGTACTACAGTACACATACTATTCATAGGTTATAAACACTATTTAGTTAGATATAAGTTCATAATGCCTATAAAAGATATTAACATAGGGATTTGAAGACATAGGAAAAATTACAGCGTGGCGCCCACCTGTGTTTCCTTAGTAAACATCATCCAGCCTGGTTTAAGAGAATTGTAACTAATTCTTAATTAAACATACTGGTCTAGGTAATACATAAATATATCTTAATATATGTAGATAACATACCAATAGCTTGAAGAGAATCATGGTTTTAAAACAAACTACCTTCTCCCCGAAGGGAAAGGTCGACTTTCTTGCGTGGTGTCTTGACTAGAAATGGCCGCTTCAGTCTTTGTTTTCCCCCTCGCCAGGATTGGCCAGATACGGGAGAGAAAACAAGCCAAACTAAATTTAGCTGTGCCACGGTCAGTCTATCGCTGTTTTATTTTCTCCTACATTAAGTAAGTTACTTAATCAGTAATTGTAAGGGTTTGTTTATTTTTAAGGGAGTCCATAAATAGGAAAGGGTAGAGACGTTTTTATTATATTACAATGAAGATGGGGTTTGAATAAAAGAAACTTGCAAACACAAGACAGACGAGAAGGGAGAATCTTCTTAAGCCAATCGACGGCGGTAGTAAACGTCATGTGACCAGCCGTTTGCTCATAATGTCCGTACATTATTAGCAAATGTTTACTTATCACGTGACCACTGACCAGCCGTTTGCGTATAATGTCCGCACATTACTAGCAAACGTTTGCTTATAAAGTCTCCCTATATATATATATATATATATATATATATATATATATATATATATATATATATATATATATATATATATATATATATACTAGCTGACCCGGCCCGGCTTCGCCCAGTCCCTGGTGGGGAGCATCTCATTTAATTCATATAAGTAGTCATATAAGTTCTCGTTCCCGTTACCGACTGTCTGTCTGTCTGTCTGACCCGGCCCGGCTTCGCCCAGGCCCTGATGGGGAGCAGCTAATTTAATTCATATACGTAGTCATATAAGTTCCCGTTCCCGACTGTCTGTCTGTCTGTCTGTCCCTCCCTCTCTGTCTGTCTGTCTGTCTGTCTGTCTGTCTGTCTGTCTGTCTAATCATTTATTGGTTGCAGTTAGAACAACCTTAGATAAACGAAGACACCTTACAAAAAGCATTAGAAAGAGCACTTGAAAGATCTTTACATCTTCCCCAACAATTAACTTGGGTAAATGGAGCGGCGGCAGCAGCAGCAGCAGCAGCAGCAGCAGAATAAAAAGGAGGAGTAGGAGCTGGGAGGAGGAAGAGGGAGGTGGAGGAGGGAGGAGGAGGGAGGAACAGATAGGCGGAGAGAGGAGGAGGAGGGAAGAGGAGGGAGGAGGAGGGAGGAGGAGGAGTAGGGAGGAATAGGAGGGAGGAGGAGGGATTAGGAGGAGGAGAGAAGAGGAGGAAGGAGGAGGAGGAGGTAGGAGGAGGGAGGAGGAGGGAGGAGGAGGAAGGAGGAGGAAGGAGGAGGATGAGGGAGGAGGGAGGAGGAGGAGGGAGGAGGAGGAGGTGGAGGAGGAGTAGGGAGGAGGAGGAGGGAGGAGGAAGGAGAGGAGGAGGAGGAGAGAGAAGGAGGGAGGAGAAGAACACAGGAGGAGGAGGGGGAGGAGGAGGATGGAGATGGAGGAGGAGGGAGGAGGAGGAAGGAGGAGGAGAGAGGAGGAGGAGGGAGGAGGAGGGAGAAGGAGGAGGAAGGAGGGAGAAGGAGGAGGGAGGAGGGAGGAGAAGGAGGAGGGAGGAGGAGGAAGAGGGAGGAGGAGGAGGATTATAACGCATATGCCTGTAGATAACTGCAGCGAAAAGGTGGGTCTGTCTATCTATCTGACCCGGCGTGGCTTCGCCCAGCTCCTGGCGGGTAGCGTCTCATTAAATTCATACAACAACAAAAAAGTAACTTAAAAGAATGTCCTTCCACACACCATCCATTATTTTTAATGAAAACTGTTTTTAATCACCTACATGACTGTAGATAACTTCTTAAGCATAAAAAGATGAGTTACAATGTTATGCATTATGCATTATTTTTATGAAAACTTTGAAAATGCCTTAAAGATTGTATCATTATTTATTATAACTCATATGCCGGTAAATAACTATAGACAAAGAGTTTATAAATCTGTGAAAACCATGCAACAATATGACTGTAAGGTATACAGAAAAGTTATTAAAAGTTATGCCCCTTGAAATAACTTTTACAGAGTTAAGTCCCCTGGCTATATAGAAATTGCAATGAAAAATGAAAAATTAAATAGTATTAACCCTTTCCCGACTATTACCCCCAAAATCCACGTTTTTACACATGTCTTGTCCCAAGCGCTTCTGAATAATAATTATGCGAATGAATGAATCTACGATTGTATCACGGCCTAGGAAACAGGAAGAGTTGTTTCCCTTGTTCTTCCTGTTTTGAAATCCATTCAACGGTTCAGAAATAATATCAATTTTTCGTGAATTCTCAATATTGTATCATCTATTCGCAAAAAAATGGAATCCAGCCACGATTTTCTTGAAGATTGTGCAGGTATGTCTGTCGATTATGACAGTGTTATTGTGGATATCACTGAACCGTTTGATTTGTTTAGAGATAGTGATGCAGAAAGTGACATTGATTACAGAGGCAGGCTGGAATTTTGACGAAGAGGACCCAGATTTCTGTAGTGTCAGTGAAACTGTAGACAAAGACATGTATGTTTGGAGTCCTGAGACAACCCCTGTAGTCGTTGAAGGTTTTTTTGCATGATCTTCGAGAGAGTTCAGAACCGTTTGACTACTTCAGTCTCATTGTAAATGAGGACTTTTATCAGTCTGCTATGGAACAAACTAATTTGTATGCCACTCAACGACAAGAAAAGGCAGGTAAAGTGGATGTTTACTGGTCACCTGTGAGCACTCAGGAAATAAAAATTTATATTCGTCTTGCTATACTCATGGGCTATGTTCAATTGCCTGAAACTGCCATGTATTGGAGCACAGATGAAGATCTCTATCATCCTGGAGTATCACAGTGCATGGGAAAAACTAGATATGCAAAAATCTCCCAATATTTTCATCTCAATGACACCAGTAAGCAGAAGCCCATAGGCCACAAAGATTACGATCCACTGTACAAGGTAAGACCGTTCCTTGATATGGTGAGGAAAAACATATCCTCGTGTTTTTCTGCTGGCAGAGATATCAGCATTGATGAAGCCATGATTGCCTACAATGGTAGACTAAAGTTCAATGGCTCGGAACGCTGAAGAAGAAGAAGATGACATCACGTAAGGCACCCGGTGGCAGATAAAATGTTCAGATACCCACAACAGTGGCCGCCTACAACAGATCAATGGGTGGAGTGGACAGGTTTGACCAGCTGTCCTCATATTACCCTGTTGGTAGGAAATCTGTGAAGTGGTGGAGATATATGTTTGCCTTTCTCCTGCAAACCTCTATTGTCAACAGCTGGATAATTTGTTCAAACTCCCATCGCCCACACACAAGGGTTGGTGATGTTGGCCATCTCGCTTTTAGGCGTAGCCTGGTTTCTACTCTTGAAGGGTAACATTTCGAGGAAACGGAAAGCTTCTTCTTGCCCCACAACTGTAGGTCTGGGTACCAGCAATCTTTTGGACCACAGACTAATTCGTATGGATGGCAAAAGGAAAACTTGCTACTGGTGTGCCAAGATGAACACCAAGTCTGGTAAGAAGAGCAGAGCCAGTGAGGTTGTTTTTGGATGCAGTCTCTGTCAGATATGGCTGTGCAAGGGGGAATGCTTCACAAAATACCATGAATCACTTGTATCAAAGCACGTGGATATATAGTGCAGGATATTTGCTGCTATCAGGGCACTTATATACATAGTGCGGGACACTTTCAACATCATTTCGTGAGTAAAAAATTTTTCTTCACATTTTTTCCCAGTTAAAATGTTTTTTTAAACCTTTCTTTTTGTTTTATTGTTTTTAATGTTGCTTTATGTTAAACTGTGTCCATTTTTCTAGTTTATTAGTCATCTAGGACATTTATATGTCAAACCAATTCGTGTATAATGACTTTACAAAATATCAAGTCATTAATTTTGCGGAGTTATTTCCCTTTTGTTAGTTATTAAAGGGTTAAGTAAGCAGCTGATTTCACACTAAAAAAATATCATAGTTGGCAGCGCTGGAATGAGAGGAAGACGTGTAGAAAATTTCATCTCAATCGGATAGACCGTTCGCGAACGCATAAAGGACATACACACCCACCCACACACATCCTCTTTTATATATAAGACTAGCTGACCCGGCCCGGCTTCGCCCAGGCCCTGGTGGGGAGCATCTCATTTAATTCATATAAGTAGTCATATAAGCTCCCGTTCCCGACTGTCTGTGTGTCTGTCTGTCTGACCCGGCATCTCCCAGCTCCTGGTGTGGAGCATCTCATTTAATTCATATAAGTAGTCATATAAGCTCCCGTTCCCGTTCCCGACTATCTATCTGTCTGTCTGTCTATCTGTCTGTCTGTCTGTCTGACCTGGCCCGGCTTCGCCCAGCCCCTGGTGGGAGCATCTCATTTAATTCATATAAGTAGTCATATAAGTTCCCGTTCCCGACTGTCTGTCTGTCTGTCTGTCTGTCTGTCTGTCTGTCTGTCTGTCTGTCTGACCCGGCATCGCCCAGCTCCTGGTGTGGAGCATCTCATTTAATTCATATAAGTAGTCATATAAGCTCCCGTTCCCTTTCCCGACTATCTATCTGTCTGTCTGTCTATCTGTCTGTCTGTCTGACCCGGCCCGGCTTCGCCCAGCTCCTGGTGTGAGCATCTCATTTAAATTATATAAGTAGTCATATAAGTTCCCGTTCCCGACTGTCTGTCTGTCTGTCTGTCTGTCTGTCTGACCTGGCCCAGCCCTTGGTGGAGAGCATCTCATTTAAATCATATAAGTAGTAATATAAGCTCCCGTTTCCGACTATCTGTCTGTCTGTCTGTCTTGGGTAAATGGAGGAGGGAGGAGAAAGAGGGAGGTGGAGGAGGGAAGAGGAGGGAGGAGGGAGGAGGAGACAGGGGGAGTAGGGAGGAATAGGAGGGAGGAGTAGGACGGAGGAGGAGGAGGGAGGAGTAGGACGGAGGAGGAGGAGGGAGGAGGAGGATGAGGAGGGAGAGGGAGGGAGGAGGAGGAGGGGAGGAGGAGGGAGGATGAGGAGTAGAAGGAGGAGGAGGGTGAAGGAGGAGGAGGGAGAGGGAGGAGGAGGGATGAGGAGGAGGGAGGAGGAGGAGGCGGAGGGAGAAGGAGGAGGGAGGAGGAAGAAGGAGAAGGAGGGGGAGAAGGATGAGGAGGGAGGATGAGGAGGGAGGTGGAGGAAGAGGGAGGAGGAGGAATGTGGAGGGAGGAGGAGGAGGGAGGAGGAGGGAGGAGGAGGGGGAGAAGGGAGGAGGGAGGAGGAGGGAGGAAGAAGGAGGAGAAGGAGGAGGAGGGGGAGGAGGAGGAGAAGGGAGGAGGAGGGAGGAGGAGGAGGCGGAGGTAGAAGGAGGAGGGAGGAGGAAGAGGGAGAAGGAGGGGGAGAAGGATGAGGAGGGAGGATGAGGAGGGAGGTGGAGGAAGAGGGAGGAGGAGGAATGTGGAGGGAATAGGAGGAGTAGGGAGGAATAGGAGGGAGGAGGAGGGATTAGGAGGAGGAGGGGGGAAAGAGGAGAAGGAGGAGGAGGAGGAAGAGGGAGGAGGAGGGAGGAGGAAGGGGGAGGAAGAAGAGGCAGGAGGAAGAGGGAGGAGGAGGAGGGAGAAGGAGGGAGGAGGAGAACGCAGGAGGAGGAGGGGGAGGAGGAGGGAGTGGGAGGAGGAAAGAGGAGGAGAAGAGAGGAGGTGGAGGGAGAAGGAGGAGGGAGGAGGAGAGGAGGAGGAGGAATGATGAGGAGTGAGGAGGAGGAAGAGGGATGTGGAGGAGGGAGGAGGTAGAGGGAGGAGGAGGGAGGAAAAGGGAGGAGGAGGGATGAGGAGGCGGGATGAGGAGGAGGGAGGAGGAGGGAGAAGGGAGGGGGAAGAGGGAGGAGAGAGGAGGTGGATGAGGAGGAGGGAGGAGGAAGAGGGAGGAAGGAAGAGGAGGGATTAGGAGGAGGAAGAGGGAGGAGTAGGGAGGAGGAGGAAGGAGGAGGAAGAGGGAGGAGGAGGAGGAGGATTATAACGCATATGCCTGTAGATTTAATAATGGCTGAAGTTGTTCCATGTCTTCGTAGAGTTGGCGACAGTGTAAAGAAATATAAAATCTTCAAACTTGATAGAGATAAGGTAACTATTATTTATTTATTATGTTGTTAATCACCGACATGACTGTAGGTAACTCTTTAAGCAATAAAAGATGAGTTACAATGTTATGCATTGTGCATTATTTTTATGAAAACTTTGGAAATGCCTTAAAGATTATATCATTATTTATTACAACTCATATGCCGGTACATAACTATAGAAAAAGAGTTTATAAATCTTTGAAAACGATGCAACAATATGACTATAAGCTATACAGAAGATGTTATTAAAAGTTATGCCTATTGAAATAACTTTTATAGAGTTAAGTCCCTTCGCAATATAGAAATTATAATAAAAAATGAAATATTAAATAATATTAAGTAAGCAGCCGATTTCACACTAAAAAAATATCACAGTTGGCTGCGCTGGAATGAAAGGAAGGCGTGTAGAAAATTTCATCTCAATCGGATGGGCCGTTCGCGAACGCATAAAGGACATACATATCCACACACATTGCCTTTTATATATAAGACTAGCTGACCCTGCCCGGCTTCGCCCAGACCCTGGTGGGGAGCATCTCATTTAATTCATATAAGTAGTCATATAAGTTCCCGTTCCCGACTGTCTATCTGTCTGTCTATCTGTCTGTCTATCTGTCTGCCTGACCCTACCCGGCTTCGCCCAGTCCCTGGTGGGGAGCATCTAATTTAATTCATATAAGTAGTCATATAAGTTCCCGTTACCGACTATCTGTCTGTCTGTCTGTCTGTCTGTCTGTCTGACCCGGCCCGGCATCGCCCAGCTCCTGGTGTGAAGCATCTCATTTAATTTATATAAGTAGTCATATAAGTCCTGTTCCCGACTGTCTATCTGTCTGTCTGTCTGTCTGCCTGACCCTGTCCGGCTTCGCCCAGTCCCTGGTGGGGAGCATCTCATTTAATTCATATAAGTAGTCATATAAGTTCTCATTAAATTCATACAACAAAAAAAAAGTAACTTAAAAGAATGTCCTTCCACACACCATCCATTATTTTTAATGAAAACTCTTTCTAATCACCTGCATGACTACAGTAACTTCTTAAGCAAAAAAAGATGAGTTACAATGTTATGCATTGTGCATTATTTTTATGAAAACTTTGAAAATGCCTTACAGATTGTATCATTATTTATTATAACTCATATGCCGGTACATAACTATGGACAAAGAGTTTATAAATCTTTGAAAACGATGCCACAATATGACTATAAGTTATACAGAAAAGTTATGCCCCTTGAAATAACTTTTACAGAGTTAGGTCCCCTGAGATATATGAAATTATGATGAAAAATGAAAAATGAAATAATACTGAGTAAGCAGGCGATTTCACACTAACAAAATATCACAGTTGGCAGCTCTGGAATGAAAGGAAGGCGTGTAGAAAATTTCATCTCAATCGGATGGGCCGTTCGCGAACGTATAAAGGACATACATAGATACATACATACATACATACATACAGACGGAGATCCTAATTTATATATGACTAGCTGACCCTGCCCGGCTTCGCCCAGACCCTGGTGGGGAGCATCTCATTTAATTCATATAAGTAGTCATATAAGTTCTCGTTCCCGTTACCGACTGTCTGTCTGTCTGTCTGTCTGTCTGTCTGTCTGTCTGACCCGGCCCGGCATTGCCCAGCTCCTGGTGTGGAGCATCTCATTTAATTCATATAAGTAGTCATATAAGTTCCCGTTCCCGACTGTCTATCTGTCTGTCTATCTGTCTGCCTGACCCTGCCCGGCTTCGCCCAGTCCCTGGTGGGAAGCATCTCATTTAATTCATATAAGTAGTCATATAAGTTCCCGTTCCCGTTACCGACTATCTGTCTGTCTGTCTGTCTGTCTGTCTGTCTGTCTGACCCGGCCCGGCATCGCCCAGCTCCTGGTGTGAAGCATCTCATTTAATTTATATAAGTAGTCATATAAGTTCCTGTTCCCGACTGTCTATCTGTCTGTCTATCTGTCTGCCTGACCCTGTCCGGCTTCATTAAATTCATACAACAAAAAAAGTTACTTAAAAGAACGTTCTTCCACACACCATCCATTATTTTTAATGAAAACTCTTTCTAATCACCTGCATGACTACAGTAACTTCTTAAGCAAAAAAAGATGAGTTACAATGTTATGCATTGTGCATTACTTTTATGAAAACTTTGAAAATGCCTTACAGATTGTATCATTATTTATTATAACTCATATGCCGGTACATAACTATGGACAAAGAGTTTATAAATCTTTGAAAACGATGCCACAATATGACTATAAGTTATACAGAAAAGTTATGCCCCTTGAAATAATATTTACAGAGTTAGGTCCCCTGAGATATATGAAATTATGATGAAAAATGAAAAATGAAATAATACTGAGTAAGCAGGCGATTTCACACTAACAAAATATCACAGTTGGCAGCTCTGGATTGAAAGGAAGGCGTGTAGAAAATTTCATCTCAATCGGATGGGCCGTTCGCGAACGTATAAAGGACATACATAGATACATAGATACATAGATACATAAATACGGACGAAGATCGCCTTTTATATATAAGATATATATATATATATATATATATATATATATATATATATATATATATATATATATATATATATATTGTTTTTCACTGTTACTGTTATTTGTCCACATATTGTGGCGTGATCACTGTTAATAGTAATAGTTATAGTCTGAGTCATGCATTGTCTTCACATCTATCAGTATCAGAACATTTCAAAACGTTGAATTAACCAGTGTGCAGTACATTTGATTGGACGTTTTCTTTTCTTATCAAGGCTTTCCCATGTTTATAAACGTCTCGTATGTTCTTTGAACTTGGCGTTTTCAATCAACACATAATTTATGTTTGGCCACTCTATACATTTTTTTTCCCCTATTTCGTTTCTGACTCCTAAACTATGGTCACCAATCACAGTAGTCACAATCTCTAGATTCAACCATTTGCATTGAAATCTCTGAGTCAGTGGTTCTCAACATTTTTTGGCTCATGCACCCCTTCATCACATGTTCAGAATGTCATTCCCCCCTTTCGTATTTCCTCCCTATAATCCCCCCCCCCCTTTTTTTTTACACAGTACACGTAACAATAGAAGCTAAATTCAATAGCACATACTAGAACAAATCTAGACGTCTAAATAAAATGTGATTTGCGGGTCTACCTTCTTTATAAAAAGAATTTCAGAAGGGCGTGAAGTACAGAACTGTAAAGTATGGAAGGAAAAACAATATCAAGAAATCGGTTCTTGTATTAACGCGATCTTGAAATAACCTTAATCCCCCCCCCCCCCGAAACCCTAAAATCTCCCCCCCCCCAGGAGGGAATTCCCCACCGGTTGAGAACCATGCTCTAAGTATTATTTTTATTTCTTGTGATTTGGCTTGAGATATCGTCATTTCTATGCCATAATTAAAAACTATTTTTTCGGCACTCTTCCGAATTCCGGTCCCAAATAGTTCCGCAGTGAATAGGTCAGGGGTTAAGGGTTAGGGTTAGTTGTTAACTAAACACTGACCCTAACCCTTACCCCTGACATATTCACTGCGGAACTATTTGGGACCGGAATTCGGAAGAGTGCCGATAAATATGAATGAGTACACATTTGGCAGGCCACATTATGATATTATCTTCAAAATTATAACTGTATAAGATCGTAGTAAAGAAATAACATTCCTGATCTAAAGGTGAGAAGAAGCATCTACATGACAAATGTTGCCTGTCATCAGAAGAGACAACAAATACTCACCAACCAATAAAGACCTGTCAATTGTATTCAGAAAAGTGTTAAATTGCTATCTTATATTGTTATATGGATGTGACACAAGAACAATAAACAGAAAACCTTAATGGCAGCGGGAATGTGGTTCTGGGGAAAATACCATAACAGGGCCTACCCTCTTAAGTTGCCAGATAATGTCTGCCTTTTTTTCTTCTTTTAGTTTTGGAATTCGAACGGAATTAAATATTTTCCAGTAACCACTGACGAACTGATTTCCTTCTTACATCTTAACTGTTTACTACTTCTAAAGTTTAGTTTTGCAAGCACACATGTACATACACATATACACACCAGACAGACAGACAAGCAGGCAGGCAGGCAGACACAGACAGACAGATAATATGGAAGGACAGAAACATTAATTTATTCCCCACCGGTTGAGAACCACTGATATAGATTGTTAAATTATTAAGACAGTCCATAGATAATAGATGACACTAAAACAGTTAATATAAGTAAATATAATCGAACATAAAAATATATGAAAACAAAATAAAAACACAGAGATATGACATTTTGCATTAAATTGTATTTTTCAATCATAAGAATGATACAATAAAAATTGATACATGTTAATTACAGAAAATGTTCAGGCCTGCTGAAATAAATACTGGATGATATTATAGGATAACTTAACATAACATAAGCATGCATGAAACATGTGATTCAGCTCACTTCCTTGGTGCCTGGCTTTTCTAGAAATCCCTGATGTTTATTTACCTTTTCTATTCCCTTTAGGGAGCTGTGGTAGGGCAATCTCTTTCACTCTTGATTGTTGACCTAGTGATTCATTCATTCATTCAGTCGCATGTCCATAGCAGAACCTCGCTCCCATAACAACCTTTAAGAAAAATTTCTCGTCATAAGCAAGATGTCCCTCATCTGATATACTTATCTGGAGATCATCTGCCACATCCTGCACCAACTTCTCTTTGGCCTTCCTCTTCCTCTCTTCCTGGGCATATACCCCTCCATGATTGTTCTCTCCAAACTTTCATGATGTTTCAAGCGACCCAGATATTTCAATGTACTTTATTTTATCACCTTTAGTAACCAACCTTCTTCAACATTCAGATCTTGTCGTATAGATGCATTTGTTATTTTCTGTATCCAAGATATTCTTAGAGCCCATCTATAACATTTATATTTAAAGGCATCTATGATCTGTTCGGCTTGTTTAGTAAGTGACCGGGCCTCGCAGGCATTGGATGCAATGGAAAAGTGTCAATTGGTGTATGTATAATATGGGCTAGCACAATATACTCAATACATGCCAAGGCATGGGAAAGAATTCTTTATTCACTGTGCTGGAAAGCCTGCCTGTGATGCACTATGCTGTACATAAGCAGTGAAGCAATAATGAACTGCAAATCTGAATGATAAAATAGAAGACCATTGCTGCTGATTGCTTGATGTAATGACCCTGTTCATTGTGCCAATGATGAAAAGGTGTAATTGGAACTCTACATTGTTTCCTTGTTATTGGTGAAAAGATTTGCTGACAAACTGTCTGTGTTATTGGTGAAAAGGTATGTTGAAAACACGCATTATTTCTGTGCAGATGATGAAAAGGTATTGTGAATACGTACACTGTTTTTGTGAAAATGCTGAAAAGGTGCAGTGACAACTCCACATTGCTTCTGTGTTATAGGTGAATAGGTATGTCGATATACTGTTTCTGTGTTACTGGAGAAAAGTTATTGTGAAAACACATTGTTCCTGTGCAGGTGGTGAAAAGGTGTGGTGGAAACACACATTGTTTCAGTGCAAAAAGGTAAGCTGACACACTATTTCTGTCTTATTGTCGAAAAGTATTTTGACACATTGTTTGTGCGCAGATGATGAAACGGTGTCCTGACACAGTTTCATTGAAGATGGTGAAAAGCTGTGCTAACCCTGTTCAACATTACAATACTCCTCTGACAGATATCTATGAGTGCTGGATACATGTGTATTTATGTAGTTAAAATTCTTTCAATTCAAATCACCAATATTGTTACTTCACGCTCAGTATTTCATTCCTCACAGTTCATTTTCAAAGGCACTACACAACTGAAAATTATAACATATACTTGGAATTCATTTGTCATATATGGGAATTATGTTTCCACTTCTACAATTATATTCAAAGAATAACATTGGTAGAAACTGCATTCAAAATATTCATAATCGTAATAATGTGATATATGCTTCTTCTTTCAAACTGTGTCCCCTATTGGAGCATAGGCCCTCATTTTGCACTCAAAGGTTTGTCTATAGGATGAAAAGGCCAGCCCAAAGCCCAACCTTCTTTTGTTATCTTCTGGTGTTTGTTCATTAAAAATGATGATGACCATTCATTTCATCCAGTGGGGTTGAAAGTTTGGATCAGTGAGTTCTAATATGGCTGGTAAGGCCTATTTTGGCTCAAAATGTTCTTTGACAATGTGGGCAAAGAATGCTTGACGTTCCAGGAGGAGGAGGATCTTCTGCAGTGGTCTTTTTATCCAGCCTTTTTTTTCCACAGCTCTTGAAATCCTGTTTTCTTCACAAGTGACTGCACCCTTACGTAATGATGTATGCCACGAATTTCGGTCTTTGGTAGCAGTCTCCCAAGTGTCGTGATGAATTCCAAAAGCTTTTAGTGAGATCTTCAAAGTGTCTTTAAAGCTTCTCCTCTGACTACCTTGGGAGCGAATACCACAGCGCAGCTCACCGTAAAGAATCCGTTTAAGAAGCCTGTGATCTGGTATTTGAGTCAAGTGACCAGCCCAACGAATCTGATTCTTCATTAGTAGAACCGCTCTTTTTAAGACTTAAATGTCTGGGATCTTTTCTTGCCATTTAATCTTCAATAGCTTCCTAAGGCAGACTGTGTGGAAGTGGTTATATTTCCTGGCATGTTGCTGATAAGCAGTCCAGGTTTCACAAGCATATAATAGTGTGGATAATACGACTGCTTTGTAGACTTTCAGCTTGGTTTACAGGCCTATTTCATTTCTGTGTATTCCATATCTTTTACAATATGTATGCCAGGTTCGGTGTGTTCCTATACTTCCCTTCTGGGTCCTAGTGATACACAGGCAGAAATCTCTTTAGTTGTCTCTTATGATAGACATGATAGGTTACAATGTTACTATTATCTTGTTCCTTTAGGGTACCTGTTGAAACACAGGCAGCTTGATATATACAACGGGTGAAAGCATTGTGACCAATTCAAAATATTGCAAATGTTGTAAAATGAAATAATTATTTGGTATACATGCACATATAGTAGGAGGATCAGACAGAATGAGAGGTAAATGAAGTAATGCAAACAAAATAGTAAGTTTAAAAAAGACAAGATATTGTCAAAATATATCAACTACTGAGATATCTAGCTGGGATAAAACTATTTTTACAGGTAATACAATCTGTATTGTAGTTAAAAGTATAAACCTGATATTATTGTGTAGCATCAATGTTTTTCTATACTGTCATCAGATTGATTTAAAAGTGATATTCAGTACAAATAAACAAGAATTAGAAGAAGTAATTTGCTTAAAAAGTTATTCCGATACTTAAATTTTAACAGCAACGCTATGAAATATACGTAAACTATAGCATATCACTTGGTCTAGATGATTCAGCACAATAACGCCAAAACAAATGAAGATTTTTTTTCAAGAAAATTTCCATTGGCATCTGCATATTAGCATTAAATATAGTTATTCGTGACTAATTCAACGAGCTGGACAAATAAACAGTTTCTCCAATATGTATTTTATCCTAACAATACGATCTTGTTGTAAGCTTGCACTACCGTCAGACTGTCTGCCTGACTCGTGCGGCTCCCGCGACTAACGTGAGTAGGCCCGCTGGAGATATTGCTCGTATGCTGCAAGCAAATCTCCCTGCCTGCCACTGTGCGGATCTTGCGACCAACGAGAATAGGCCCGCCAGAGATATTGCTCATCTGTTGCGAACAAATCTCCACGATTGAATAAGTAAAGAAACGATAAAAGTGACTGAATATGTAAAGAAATGATAAAATTGACAGGTGTACGTGCCCAGTGGTCCGGGCACATATACGACCCTTGCCTGCAGGATCTGGCTGAATGCCTCTAAGTCAAATCCCAAGGGTTTAGGGTTTGGCCATTGCTCGTCTCCTGCTCATGGAGGCAAGGTCTCGGAGGTTTGACGCCTCTAGCGTCTGCAGCCTACCTTGTTCCAGACGTATTGGTTACCCATTCCTCTGGATCAAACAAGGCAAGGCCGAGAGAGGGAACATGTCGTTTGTGCACCACACATTCTCTGTAGCTCTGCCCAGGCATTGTGATGGAATTTTGGCCAAATTCCAACTCACATACTTTGGTCTGTCAAGACTGTAAGGTGCCACTCACTATCTTGTTATATGAGAAAAACAGAAACATATCTACCTAAATACGTTTTGACATATTAGATTTATGTATGAACACAGGTGTACACCTCTGCATGCATATACACAAATAAAAAGTGCACACACACACACACACACATAGTGACATAGATGAGTCATGGTGGTGCAGGTGCTAGCATACTTGCCTGCTGACCTGGTGGTCATGTCCTTAACTCTCATGTCGGGGCAGGGCTTTATTTCATTGACCCAGACTGCCAGAAATTAGGTACCAGAAATGTTTCCAGCAGGTAAAGGTGGCCCCATTGTCTAAGTCTGTTTGCTGCAAGATTACTCTATTCCCATCTATTCCTAATGATTTTATGACCTTGATCCTCTCCCCATTATCTGTTTGCTTGAGATTTAGTTATACATTATGTTCTTATCTTCTTCATCCATTGTGTCATATGACTTTCACATTTTTCAAGATATACATTCACTGTCAGGGTCAGTTTATTCAACATGGCTGTCACCTTAATCTATTAAATTTCCAAACTGTAACTGATTCAGTGTTAAACAAACAAATTAGGTTTGGTCCAAACATGCCGCACAAACAAATGAACAAGTATTATCATGTAAATTTCCATTGACTGGGCACTAAAATCGCTATAGGTACCGCAATAAAAACAATAATACGATGACCCTAGTACAGCGATATAACTTTACAACGCCCTGCGGTCTACATGGTAAATTACATTTGGTGATATATTATCCTTCAGCACTGAATCAGTTAAAGGATATATGGAAGTTTATACAGAGTTATTTATACTCTATTTACATAATTTACTATAACTGGACTGTCATTTCTAAGCATCTTGTTTTCAGTATTTGCATTCTGGCACCATCATGTTTTTGTTGTATTTGATTATTCTGATCCACTGTAGGCATTGTTACTATTGTTAATGATTTCAGTAAGTTTACAATCATCTTCACACTGAAAGTTAGTTATAATGAGTCTCCAATTTCTTCTGCCTTGCTTCTTCATTGCACACTCATACTGGATTCTTCCAGTACATCTCTTGATGCTGTCTATAAATTTGGTGAAAATAACATTGTCTATCCTTGACATACTGCACACCAATTTTCACTGCAGCACAACCTTTAATAAGAGTACCCTGTTATCTTCGATTTTAATTACAAGGTGTAACTGACTTTATTATTAGCACATATTTCATAATGCAATCATCTTTAATTATACTTCTGGTTTTGAGAACTGTACAGGGACTGAGCAACGACATTGATACAACAAACAAACTGACGTACTTGCTGTACTGGACAAAAACTCTTGAAACTTTTCTTGAAAATTATGTCAAAAACATGCTTATTTTCACTATATACACAGTTACATCATAAGACATTTAAATAAATAGGATTCACGATTTATATATGACTCACATTGGTGAGAAAAGAGATCTTGATTATAGCTATCAGAAAAATTTCCAAAATACGGAAAAATTATCAAGGTTATAGTTTAGTTAGATCCAGTGCCAGATTTTTAACACTTCTAGTCAAACTAACTATCTATATAAATCTGCCATTTAAGGTTTACACTGCATCTTTAGAGGTCTGCTTCAGAGATGGCTGTCTAATAAAATAGTGGTCAAATAATGGATTCGTTATTCATCAGAATCATCATCGTCACTTCCGTAAATAAATGATAACTGTTCAAAATTTAAAGGCGGTGGAGGGGGGATAGAGTTGTTATTGTTACTGTCAAGGCTGCAGTTGGCTCCATTGTTTTGCTTGTGGACACAATGTTTGGAATCTGCATTCTGCTCTTCCAAATTCTTAGTTTTACTCACACCTTTTTGAATATGATCTGCATAGACTTCACTGAAAAAGTGCACAGTTTTAACATTCAGTGTATCTACACATGAATCTGTCTGTATGCTAAATACATTTGTTGTATCAATGTCTTGGCTCATTTGGTGACCAGTTTCATCTTTTGAATAATCTGTGTAGTCAGAATTACTGCCCACGGGAACAGATAATTGCAAGTCATCACAGGACCCAAGAAGGTCCTGTATGTCTCTACCTGAAGCATCTGTAGAGAAACCACTATCAGCTCCCCGTGATGAAGCTGAAGATGATAATGTAGTTGCATAGTTGTTTTCAACTGTCTGCAGGTCAGTGATGGTATCCATTGATTTTAAAGAATCGATTGATGCAGATTTGACATTGTGATCATCCTGACTAGTCACTGCCAGGGGGGAAATTGTATAAGAATACTCAGCACTGTGTTTCTCTGGTTGACTGTCAACCGTTTGAAGAAGGCTGTTTTCTGTTGTGAGCATATCGTGAAGATGTGACGTGCTTGCTCTACTGGACAATGCAGATGCTGTCAAATATGTTCTGTAATTGGATGATTGATCAGAGAGATCCTGCAATGACCTCCCTGAATGAAGATCATGGTTTTGTTTTATGTTCCATGAACAATCTGGAAGTAAAGTGTTTTGTCTTTTCTTGAATTCTAAAACTGGTGACCGCTTTGACTGCATTCTTGGATTGGAACTTCTCGCAAAGTAAGAAGTGGAATTCTGTTTGCTGATAAGGTGATTGCTGTCATCATTGGTTGACTCATTTATGCGCAGAAGGGATGGCATGCTACCACACAGATATGAATCAGATTTCAGAGTAGACAAAGGACTTAATCTGTTTGTTACAGATGTTCCAAATTTTTCAGACATCAGGGTTGGAACATCAAAACTCTCCTTTCTGGTCAGGTTAACACTTCTTGGGCTGGATAATAATGGATCTGGGGAACTCCTGTGTTTGGGGTAAGATCTGGATGCAGTTGGATTCTCACTTTGTGTATTTTTTAGGCGAAGTTTAGGTCTTAGTTGTGGTGTATAAAATCCAGCATTATTCGAGCTCTGAAACTGAACATCACAGCTCTCATTCAATGGTGATGAACTTTCATTACTAGTGCTGTTACTGATGGCTTCTTTAACCTCGGTTTGGTTACTACTGCTGTTATTGATGCTTTCATTAATCTCTGTTTGTTTCTCTTCACCATCAACTGACTTCTTAGAAGAGCCACGGTTGAAGAATCTGTTCAGAAATTTGAAACGATTCTTTCGTTTACCTGAAGAAGATTCAAGTGTTCTAATGTCTGACTCACTGACTCGTCTGAAATCTTCTGAAACAAACAGCTTCTTGCCCATGTTTGTTTGTACACAATCAACGGTAGCTGGAAGTCTGTTAGGTCTGTCAGAACTTGTGAAATGTTTGCAAGAATCCACAGTGTTGCAGCTTGAATCATCTGATTCGTCAACGCTGCCATCGAATGTAAAGTTCAGTGTGACTTCTGTGCCTGATGGACTTGTAATTTCTACCACAGGAGCTGGAGATTTAAAACAACAGTGGGTGAAGAAATATGTTATTTAGATATAAACAGATTTAACTAATAGTCATGTTAATAGTTTGGTTAAAAAGCATGTCTTTAAATATTAATTTCATAAAATGTACATGTCTGGAATTATAAAATAAATGTACATATTTCAAATGTTAAATTCGCATGTCAAATAATTTTTTTTTAAAGAAAGGAATATAATTATACTTATTTCATGCTCCAAGTTAGCAAAGTATATTTTAGAAATAAAAAATTCAAATAATAAAATTAAAATTTTCAGTATTTCAGTCAATAAGACTTTCGTGAATGTGACATTAACATGCAGAGAAAACAAAATAAAGAGATTGCAAATAATTTATCATATAACTGTTGTGTATTATTTCAAATTATTTCATGTTTATTTCTATTATTCAGCTATTAAAATAACTGCTGTGGTGTAGGGGATAGTGAAACTGTGCTTGACAATTCCTGACATACAGAGTGGGAAGTTCCAAATCAGCCACAGGCGATTTGTAAGCAGACCGATTTGCATTGATTTCAGTGCTATGACATGTCAGTCATTTGCAAAACGATTGCTTACTACTGAATTAAAATTGCCTAGTAAATTACAAAGATTAAATTAATGCTGGGGTTGATTACAACGTTCTGTAAAAAAACATGCAACTACCATTATTTTCTTATTTAAAAATAAAAACAGCATGTGTTTGTAGTCATAGTTCATATATTTTTGATGTGTCTTTTGTGTATAGAATGAGCTTCCAATATTACACAAGGTAAGTGTAGGTCAGCATGGCCAAATGCATAAGAATGTGTGTTCTTAAACGTCCGGTGTGATGATGCCGAGGTAAGGGGTTCAACCCCTACACTGGAAAGTTGAACTAAAATGTTGACATATCATCTTTGACTTAGGGACGTAAATTACAAGTGCCTCTGAAGTCGGAGTGGGTTCGCCTGATACGGAGGGATACTGTTAATAGGGAAAAGTAAATCCACACGCAAAATTCAGTCCAGCACGTCTAGAAGTAGTGGTGCATGTTCTAGAAGTAGTGTGTATGTTCTAGAAGTAGTGTGTATGTTCTAGAAGTAGTGGTGTATGTTCTAGAAGCAGTGTGTATGTTCTAGAAGTAGTGTGTATGTTCTAGAAGTAGTGTGTGTGTTCTAGAAGTAGTGTGTGTGTTCTAGAAGTAGTGGTGTATGTTCTAGAAGTAGTGTGTATGTTCTAGAAGTAGTGTGTATGTTCTAGAAGTAGTGTGTATGTTCTAGAAGTAGTGTGTATGTTCTAGAAGTAGTGTGTATGTTCTAGAAGTAGTGTGTATGTTCTAGAAGTAGTGTGTATGTTCTAGAAGTAGTGGTGTATGTTCTAGAAGTAGTGTCTATATTCTAGAAGTAGTGTGTATGTTCTAGAAGTAGTGGTGTATGTTCTAGAAGTAGTGGTGTATGTTCTAGAAGTAGTGGTGTATGTTCTAGAAGAAGTGGTGTATGTTCTAGAAGTAGTATATTCTAGAAGTAGTGTGTATGTTCTAGAAGTAGTGGTGTATGTTCTAGAAGTAGTGTGTATGTTCTAGAAGTAGTGGTGTATGTTCTAGAAGTAGTGTGTATGTTCTAGAAGTAGTATGTTCTAGAAGTAGTATGTTCTAGAAGTAGTGTGTATATTCTAGAAGTAGTGTGTATGTTCTAGAAGTAGTGTGTATGTTCTAGAAGAAGTGGTGTATGTTCTAGAAGTAGTATATTCTAGAAGTAGTGTGTATGTTCTAGAAGTAGTGGTGTATGTTCTAGAAGTAGTGTGTATGTTCTAGAAGTAGTGGTGTATGTTCTAGAAGTAGTATGTTCTAGAAGTAGTATGTTCTAGAAGTAGTGTGTATATTCTAGAAGTAGTGTGTATGTTCTAGAAGTAGTGTGCATATTCTAGAAGTAGTGTGTATATTCTAGAAGTAGTGGTGTATATTCTAGAAGTAGTGGTGTATGTTCTAGAAGTAGTGTGTATATTCTAGAAATAGTGTGTATGTTCTAGAAGTAGTGTGTATTTTCTAGAAGTAGTGGTGTATGTCCTAGAAGTAGTGTGTATGTTTTAGAAGTAGTGTGTATGTTCTAGAAGTAGTGTGTATGTTTTAGAAGTAGTGGTGTATGTCCTAGAAGTAGTGTGTATGTTCTAGAAGTAGTGTGTATGTTCTAGAAGTAGTGGTGTATGTCCTAGAAGTAGTGTGTATGTTTTAGAAGTAGTGGTATATGTTCTAGAAGTAGTGTGTATGTTTTAGAAGTAGTGGTGTATGTCCTAGAAGTAGTGTGTATGTTCTAGAAGTAGTGTGTATGTTCCAGAAGTAGTAGTGTATGTCCTAGAAGTAGTGTGTATGTTCTAGAAGTAGTGTGTATGTTCTAGAAGTAGTGGTGTATGTCCTAGAAGTAGTGTGTATGTTTTAGAAGTAGTGGTATATGTTCTAGAAGTAGTGTGTATGTTTTAGAAGTAGTGGTGTATGTCCTAGAAGTAGTGTGTATGTTCTAGAAGTAGTGTGTATGTTCTAGAAGTAGTGGTGTATGTCCTAGAAGTAGTGTGTATGTTTTAGAAGTAGTGGTATATGTTCTAGAAGTAGTGTGTATGTTTTAGAAGTAGTGGTGTATGTCCTAGAAGTAGTGTGTATGTTTTAGAAGTAGTGGTATATGTTCTAGAAGTAGTGGTGTATGTCCTAGAAGTAGTGGTGTATGTCCTAGAAGTAGTGGTGTATGTTCTAGAAGTAGTGTATGTCCTAGAAGTAGTGGAGTATGTCCTAGAAGTAGTGGTGTATGTTTTAGAAGTAGTGGTGTATGTCCTAGAAGTAGTGGTGTATGTTTTAGAAGTAGTGGTGTATGTCCTAGAAGTAGTGGTGTATGTCCTAGAAGTAGTGGTGTATGTCCTAGAAGTAGTGGTGTATGGCCTAGAAGTAGTGGTGTATGTCCTAGAAGTAGTGGTGTATGTCCTAGAAGTAGTGGTGTATGTTTTAGAAGTAGTGGTGTATGTCCTAGAAGTAGTGGTGTATGTCCTAGAATTAGAAGTAGTGGTGTATGTCCTAGAAGTAGTGGTGTATGTCCTAGAAGTAGTGGTGTATGTCCTAGAAGTAGTGGTGTATGTCCTAGAAGTAGTGGTGTATGTCCTAGAAGTAGTGGTGTATGTCCTAGAAGTAGTGGTGTATGTCCTAGAAGTAGTGGTGTATGTCCTAGAAGTAGTGGTGTATGTCCTAGAAGTAGTGCTGTATGTCCTAGAAGTAGTGCTGTATGTCCTAGAAGTAGTGGTGTATGTCCTAGAAGTAGTGGTGTATGTCTTAGAAGTAGTGGTGTATGTCCTAGAAGTAGTGGTGTATGTTTTAGAAGTAGTGGTGTATGTCCTAGAAGTAGTGGTGTATGTCCTAGAAGTAGTGGTGTATGTCCTAGAAGTAGTGGTGTATGTCCTAGAAGTAGTGGTGTATGTCCTAGAAGTAGTGGTGTATGTCCTAGAAGTAGTGGTGTATGTTCTAGAAGTAGTGGTGTATGTCCTAGAAGTAGTGGTGTATGTTCTAGAAGTTGTGGTGTATGTCCTAGAAGTAGTGGTGTATGTCCTAGAAGTAGTGGTGTATGTCCTAGAAGTAGTGGTGTATGTCCTAGAAGTAGTGTGTATGTTTTAGATGTAGTGGTGTATGTCCTAGAAGTAGTGGTGTATGTCCTAGAAGTAGTGTGTATGTTTTAGAAGTAGTGGTGTATGTCCTAGAAGTAGTGGTGTATGTCCTAGAAGTAGTGTGCATGTTTTAGAAGTAGTGGTGTATGTCCTAGAAGTAGTGGTGTATGTCCTAGAAGTAGTGTGTATGTTTTAGAAGTAGTGGTGTATGTCCTAGAAGTAGTGGTGTATGTCCTAGAAGTAGTGTGTATGTTCTAGAAGTAGTGGTGTATGTCCTAGAAGTAGTGGTGTATGTCATAGAAGTAGTGTATATGTTCTAGAAGTAATGGTGTATGTCCTAGAAGTAATGGTGTATGTTCTAGAAGTAGTGGTGTATGTCCTAGAAGTAGTGGTGTATGTCCTAGAAGTAATGGTGTATGTTCTAGAAGTAGTGGTGTATGTCCCAGAAGTAGTGGTGTATGTCCTAGAAGTAGTGGTGTATGTCCTAGAAGTAGTGTATATGTTCTAGAAGTAGTGGTGTATGTCCTAGAAGTAGTGGTGTATGTCCTAGAAGTAGTGGTGTATGTTCTAGAAGTAGTGTGTATGTCCTAGAAGTAGTGGTGTATGTTCTAGAAGTAGTGGTGTATGTCCTAGAAGTAGTGGTGTATGTTCTAGAAGTAGTGTGTATGTCCTAGAAGTAGTGGTGTATGTTCTAGAAGTAGTGGTGTATGTCCTAGAAGTAGTGGTGTATGTTCTAGAAGTAGTGTGTATGTCCTAGAAGTAGTGGTGTATGTTCTAGAAGTAGTGGTGTATGTCCTAGAAGTAGTGGTGTATGTTCTAGAAGTAGTGGTGTATGTCCTAGAAGTAGTGGTGTATGTTCTAGAAGTAGTGGTGTATGTTCTAGAAGTAGTGGTGTATGTTCTAGAAGTAGTGGTGTATGTCCTAGAAGTAGTGGTGTATGTTCTAGAAGTAGTGGTGTATGTCCTAGAAGTAGTGGTGTATGTTTTAGAAGTAGTGGTGTATGTTCTAGAAGTAGTGTGTATGTTTTAGAAGTAGTGGTGTATGTTCTAGAAGTAGTGGTGTATGTTCTAGAAGTAGTGGTGTATGTCCTAGAAGTAGTGGTGTATGTCCTAGAAGTAGTGGTGTATGTTTTAGAAGTAGTGTGTATTGTAACAGTGTGTGTAGTTTGGGTTATAATTAGGATCTAGTGGGGAATTAAAGATACAGCACGATTGAGCATTATGAGTGAAAGCGGAGAGAGATGCTCAATCGTGACGTATTGTTGTTGTGAAGGGCAGTCAACATCCGATATTCCAGCAAGGCAGACACGGCTTGTCATCTTACGCAAATAAACAAACTTTTATTCAACCTTCGACTTTATTACTTCTTTCTACACTATGACAGTATGTTCTAGAAGTAGTGGTGTATGTTCTAGAAGTAGTGGTGTATGTCCTAGAAGTAGTGGTGTATGTCCTAGAAGTAGTGGTGTATGTTCTAGAAGTAGTGGTGTATGTCCTAGAAGTAGTGGTGTATGTTTTAGAAGTAGTGTGTATGTTCTAGAAGTAGTGGTGTATGTTCTAGAAGTAGTGGCGTATGTTCTAGAAGTAGTGGTGTATGTTCTAGAAGTAGTGGTGTATGTTCTAGAAGTAGTGGTGTATGTCCTAGAAGTAGTGGTGTATGTTCTAGAAGTAGTGGTGTATGTCCTAGAAGTAGTGGTGTGTGTTTTAGAAGTAGTGTGTATGTTCTAGAAGTAGTGGTGTATGTTCTAGAAGTAGTGGTGTATGTTCTAGAAGTAGTGGTGTATGTTCTAGAAGTAGTGGTGTATGTCCTAGAAGTAGTGGTGTATGTCCTAGAAGTAGTGGTGTATGTTCTAGAAGTAGTGGTGTATGTCCTAGAAGTAGTGGTGTATGTTCTAGAAGTAGTGCTTTATGTTCTAGAAGTAGTGGTGTATGTTCTAGAAGTAGTGTGTATGTTCTAGAAGTAGTGTGTATGTTCTAGAAGTAGTGGTGTATGTCCTAGAAGTAGTGTGTATGTTTTAGAAGTAGTGGTATATGTTCTAGAAGTAGTGTGTATGTTTTAGAAGTAGTGGTGTATGTCCTAGAAGTAGTGTGTATGTTCTAGAAGTAGTGTGTATGTTCCAGAAGTAGTGGTGTATGTCCTAGAAGTAGTGTGTATGTTCTAGAAGTAGTGTGTATGTTCTAGAAGTAGTGGTGTATGTCCTAGAAGTAGTGTGCATGTTTTAGAAGTAGTGGTATATGTTCTAGAAGTAGTGTGTATGTTTTAGAAGTAGTGGTGTATGTCCTAGAAGTAGTGTGTATGTTCTAGAAGTAGTGTGTATGTTCTAGAAGTAGTCGTGTATGTCCTAGAAGTAGTGTGTATGTTTTAGAAGTAGTGGTATATGTTCTAGAAGTAGTGTGTATGTTTTAGAAGTAGTGGTGTATGTCCTAGAAGTAGTGTGTATGTTTTAGAAGTAGTGGTATATGTTCTAGAAGTAGTGGTGTATGTCCTAGAAGTAGTGGTGTATGTCCTAGAAGTAGTGGTGTATGTTCTAGAAGTAGTGGTGTATGTCCTAGAAGTAGTGGAGTATGTCCTAGAAGTAGTGGTGTATGTTTTAGAAGTAGTGGTGTATGTCCTAGAAGTAGTGGTGTATGTTTTAGAAGTAGTGGTGTATGTCCTAGAAGTAGTGGTGTATGTCCTAGAAGTAGTGGTGTATGTCCTAGAAGTAGTGGTGTATGTCCTAGAAGTAGTGGTGTATGTCCTAGAAGTAGTGCTGTATGTCCTAGAAGTAGTGGTGTATGTCCTAGAAGTAGTGGTGTATGTCCTAGAAGTAGTGGTGTATGTTTTAGAAGTAGTGGTGTATGTCCTAGAAGTAGTGGTGTATGTCCTAGAAGTAGTGGTGTATGTCCTAGAAGTAGTGGTGTATGTCCTAGAAGTAGTGGTGTATGTCCTAGAAGTAGTGGTGTATGTCCTAGAAGTAGTGGTGTATGTTCTAGAAGTAGTGGTGTATGTCCTAGAAGTAGTGGTGTATGTTCTAGAAGTAGTGGTGTATGTCCTAGAAGTAGTGGTGTATGTCCTAGAAGTAGTGGTGTATGTCCTAGAAGTAGTGTGTATGTTTTAGAAGTAGTGGTGTATGTCCTAGAAGTAGTGGTGTATGTCCTAGAAGTAGTGTGTATGTTTTAGAAGTAGTGGTGTATGTCCTAGAAGTAGTGGTGTATGTCCTAGAAGTAGTGTGTATGTTTTAGAAGTAGTGGTGTATGTCCTAGAAGTAGTGGTGTATGTCCTAGAAGTAGTGTGTATGTTTTAGAAGTAGTGGTGTATGTCCTAGAAGTAGTGGTGTATGTCCTAGAAGTAGTGTGTATGTTCTAGAAGTAGTGGTGTATGTCCTAGAAGTAGTGGTGTTTGTCATAGAAGTAGTGTATATGTTCTAGAAGTAGTGGTGTATGTCCTAGAAGTAATGGTGTATGTTCTAGAAGTAGTGGTGTATGTCCTAGAAGTAGTGGTGTATGTCCTAGAAGTAATGGTGTATGTTCTAGAAGTAGTGGTGTATGTCCTAGAAGTAGTGGTGTATGTCCTAGAAGTAGTGGTGTATGTCCTAGAAGTAGTGTATATGTTCTAGAAGTAGTGGTGTATGTCCTAGAAGTAGTGGTGTATGTCCTAGAAGTAGTGGTGTATGTTCTAGAAGTAGTGTGTATGTCCTAGAAGTAGTGGTGTATGTTCTAGAAGTAGTGGTGTATGTCCTAGAAGTAGTGGTGTATGTTCTAGAAGTAGTGTGTATGTCCTAGAAGTAGTGGTGTATGTTCTAGAAGTAGTGGTGTATGTCCTAGAAGTAGTGGTGTATGTTCTAGAAGTAGTGTGTATGTCCTAGAAGTAGTGGTGCATGTTCTAGAAGTAGTGGTGTATGTCCTAGAAGTAGTGGTGTATGTTCTAGAAGTAGTGGTGTATGTCCTAGAAGTAGTGGTGTATGTCCTAGAAGTAGTGGTGTATGTTCTAGAAGTAGTGGTGTATGTTCTAGAAGTAGTGGTGTATGTTCTAGAAGTAGTGGTGTATGTCCTAGAAGTAGTGGTGTATGTCCTAGATGTTCTAGAAGTAGTGGTGTATGTCCTAGAAGTAGTGGTGTATGTCCTAGAAGTAGTGGTGTATGTTTTAGAAGTCGTGGTGTATGTTCTAGAAGTAGTGTGTATGTTTTAGAAGTAGTGGTGTATGTTCTAGAAGTAGTGGTGTATGTTCTAGAAGTAGTGGTGTATGTCCTAGAAGTAGTGGTGTATGTCCTAGAAGTAGTGGTGTATGTTTTAGAAGTAGTGTGTATGTTCTAGAAGTAGTAGTGTATGTTCTAGAAGTAGTGGTGTATGTCCTAGAAGTAGTGGTGTATGTCCTAGAAGTAGTGGTGTATGTTCTAGAAGTAGTGGTGTATGTCCTAGAAGTAGTGGTGTATGTTTTAGAAGTAGTGTGTATGTTCTAGAAGTAGTGGTGTATGTTCTAGAAGTAGTGGTGTATGTTCTAGAAGTAGTGGTGTATGTTCTAGAAGTAGTGGTGTATGTTCTAGAAGTAGTGGTGTATGTCCTAGAAGTAGTGGTGTATGTTCTAGAAGTAGTGGTGTATGTCCTAGAAGTAGTGGTGTGTGTTTTAGAAGTAGTGTGTATTTTCTAGAAGTAGTGGTGTATGTTCTAGAAGTAGTGGTGTATGTTCTAGAAGTAGTGGTGTATGTTCTAGAAGTAGTGGTGTATGTCCTAGAAGTAGTGGTGTATGTCCTAGAAGTAGTGGTGTATGTTCTAGAAGTAGTGGTGTATGTCCTAGAAGTAGTGGTGTATGTTCTAGAAGTAGTGGTTTATGTTCTAGAAGTAGTGGTGTATGTTCTAGAAGTAGTGTGTATGTCCTAGAAGTAGTGGTGTATGTCCTAGAAGTAGTGGTGTATGTCCTAGAAGTAGTGTGTATGTTTTAGAAGTAGTGTGTGTGGACTACGCTTGAGTTCAAAGTGAGCGAGCAAAAACAAAACACAAGGTAAGTAAAAGTACAGAGGTCAGCATGGCCGAGAAGTTTAACACCCTCACACTGAAACTACCTGTGAGCTGACGATGGGTACTGGGTTCATTCCACACACAAGACAGTTGGACTTAAATGTTGGCTTTTTGTTCAGAAAGGAAGGACGTGGTTTGCAAGATAACATAAGTCATCGTTTACTTCTGGTCTGTGCTGAATCCATTAGTCAAACAAAGTACGGGTCCAAACAGAAGACCATGCCGATACTAGTTAGCCAAATGACGGCAATGATGAAATTATAGACTATACATCGTTTTCTAACAATCGTATGAGTCAACCATATGAAAACTGACTAAATAACACCGTTGGGTCTTGACAATAAACTAAAACTTTAAAAAAATATAATGTGTGACTACCCAAACACATAATGAAAGTGTACCACTTTCATAGGTAAGAGGGGGAGAGTGTCAAGGACCCACGGTACTGCATAGCCAGTGTTAGACAGGAGACAGGTTAGCTGCAGGATAACAGGGCAGGTAGCCAGATGTCCTTCACAGAGGTCGTGGTTATTGACATAGAGAGCGGGGGAAACCGGTACTCGGGTTAGACCCGTGTCCATCGGACCACCCCAAGCGCCACGCAACTCAAGGGCTGTAAGAAGCCGTGAACTGGCGGAACATACCTGTTCGGAGACAGATGGGTTTAGGACTGCGAGACAGACGGACATAGGGCTGTGGCTGTGATTCTTGAGTGTTTTGTTCTGATAGTAGGATCAACTGTGTGACAGAGTTTGTAGAGTTAACTATGGCTGAGTTGGGAAGCATGTATTGAGAGACAGCGTGAGCTTTGTAATATACTATGGATGATAATAATATTATTACGATGTTTGTTGCGTGTTGCTGAAACGCAACGAGTGCAAGATTATGCACGTAGATCTTATTATTGAATAAACTGTTATATAATTGCAACAGTTGTGCGTGCGAGTGCTATTTTGTACGCATGCAATTGTTTCACCTCTGTCCTGAATTGCGAGCCAGAGTTAGTAGTATGTAAGTCCATGACAATGGCAAAATACTTAATGTTAAATTTCCCAGAAACTCAACCTGGGGTTGATTGTACTGTCCTGCAAAGGACATGCAACAGAAATGTGAACATACAGTAGTACCCTTCTATATGTCTCGAAGCGTATTGAGTTTGTAAATCTAGCATCATATTTGTATACACCAATCGGTATTTTTTGGGTAAACTGATCAATATTCAACTGCTTTTACTTCACAGGACATTTTCTTGTAGCCATTTTAGACTGGGGCAACCTGAGAGCCCAGGTCAATTACTAATGGTGGTATATATTAACAATACATTTATTAACTCTAAAAGTACTGGAGAATTTTAGTCATCATAGACCATAACTTTAGGAAGGGGGAATCCCAACTGTACCTCCTAATGGTTGAGGCTGGGAAACACACCTTAGTGTGGCTAACGCAGCCCTGGGGGGCCAAGTATCAACCGGGATAAGTGGACATTTCTGCAAATGAGCAAAGAAGGGCACTCACTTGTCCTGACAGTCAGAAATGGCTGTCAAAGGCTGAGGTAACAGATCCCCATGTGGATGTGGAAGGCTAGGGGAAATCACTACATTATCTTCCCAAGACTTCATGATAAAACACATTTCAGAGGCAGTAACCGAGATCTGTGGAGAGTCATGAATGCCTACGCCAGCTGGTAGGGCACTTGATGATGATGATGATGATGAAATTTATTAACACAATTATGCATTACATTTACATTTATAAAAATTACCTGGTAGTGACATAGTGCTGTTCCATTTGGTTTCATTCAGGCCTGGTTTAATTTTCATATTTCTTGCCGCAGGCTCATTACGAAGGTCCAGTAATAAGCTAAGGGAGAGAAATCACCAGTGTTAAACTGCACTGCAGTCATCTTTCCCTGATTTATTTTTACAAGAACTTGTTATGTAAAACATAAATGTATTTACATTACTTACTGTTAAATATGGTATTATTATATGTATAACATGTTTATATAACCTTTATAATTATAACAATTATTTTATCTTTTTTAAAATGGTTATTTCAAAGAAAAAGGTGACACCTTAATGTGATATACTAATAGAAAGGAAAATGCTTAACCAAATTGATAAATTTAAATGACTAGGGGCAATTTTAACATCAGATGGAAGAAGTTTGACAGAAATTAATATAAGAATAGGTCAAACAAAAGCTACATTTCAGAAAATTACAAGTATTTTATACAATAAGTAACTATCATTGAATGTAAGACAGAGAGTACTGAAATGCAATGGAGATATGGTTCCTGGGATGAATGTTGCAAATATCTTGTAACTAACAATGATTTCTTGGAAGAGGATAATAAAAGTAGAAGAGTATATACAACTAAAAGAAAGAGACAAACAACATTCTTTGGTCATGTGATGAGAAGAGAGGCATTGGGGAACATTGTGACAACTGGACAACTCAGTGAGAGAAGAGGCAGAGGCAGAAGGAAAGAAATGATGTTGTATAGATTGAGCGGGTAGCATGGAGAAATATCATCAGCAGAGTTGATCCAGACCACCAAGGACTGAGATCTTAGGAGAGCCATGAACATCTATGCTAGTTTGCAGGATACTTGACGATCAAGATTATGTAATTCTTCGAGAGTGGGTACCAGTTTGACAGACATATAGTTTTATGAGCCCAGTAGTATAGTGGTTATAAACATGTCTGTCAGCCCAGTGGTCATGAGTTTGAATTCTGAATGAGGCTGATTTAAACAGATGACACGGGTTCCCAGGTTGACCCAGCCTCAAATGGGTGCCAGGAATTGCCTTATGGAGTACAGGTGGCTGGCATGATACTGACCACATCATCCCTGAAGAGCTGATTGGTTTATACAAAATAGGTTTAGCACCATATGCTCAATATACCATATAGTGTGTGTCTCAGACTCTACTTACTGTACTTATTTCATGCTGATCTGGAAATCTAACCCAGACCATAGTGTTAGGCAGTGCACTGACAACTACACCATCAAGTAAATGTATAAATAATAAATACAGCATGTATAATATTCTGGCCGGTTGTCCATAGCGAAGGGGTTAACGACTTTCTCTGTAATCCCGTATATTCACGTGAGGAACACAGCTATGTGAGATTCAGCAGCAGATCACGTCACGTTAGTTACTTACGGGGTATATGAGCGGTTGCTCAGAAATCAATGGCAAACTCTCAGAAATCAATGGCAAACTACTGAGCATAATCTTGCCAAGAACATAACAAATGCTGAAAAATGTTGGTGTTGACTGCATCGTCCTGTAAGGGATATACAACGTTTAAAAAAAAAAGAATATTCTGACACAATTCAGTTGTAGCTCAAAATGCATTTTCCAAACAAAAGAAGCCATACCTTTGAATTGTAGCAAGCGGCAAGCATACATGTCCCCTGGACATCAGCAGTGTTCGTTTCAGGACTTCCCAGACGTTGTCAGATACTGTGAGAGATTTCAAATCTGTTTGCAGCATGTTAGTTGGATGGCAGGCATCAATGAACGTTTTAAGTGTCCATGATCTCTGCTCTCTGTATGGCAGTTTATCAGGAAACAACAGCTCCCATAACAAAAGTCCAACAGCATATATGTCATCGGTGGTTTCATAGATGTTGCCTTGCAGGACACTTGGGGACAGGCACACGAAGTCTTCAGTGGGTGTTTCAAGATCTGCAGGAAATATGGCTTCCCTGGGTTTACACATTTGGCAAAGTTTGACTGCTCCACTTTCTCTCTCCACCTATATTTGTATATAAATTTACAATCAAATGTCTGAATTATTATACATAAAATCTAAGCAGACATCAAACTTTCAGCAAGTCCAAATAATCTATTCAAAAAGCTGTCTTCATGTATCTTAAAGTAGTGGTCAGTTTTCTGCTCGATATGATTACACTTTTAAACTATACTACTTATCAAAAGACTGAATGTACTGCAGTTTTCAAGAAAGTACAAATTCCAATATGCTTTATATATAAGTAAAGTAAAATACTTCATGATATTTTTGTTTTTCACGTTGCTCATTCTTGTAAACAAATCTTTTGATGTGGTGATTCTCTTCTTTCTCTTTGTTCCACATCTTCCATCAGACGTCACTGTGTGGAATAGACCTGTCTCATGTCCATGCCTTTACTACATATAAAGTTGAGCAGTGGTAGCACAGTGGCTAGTATGCTTGCCTGCCAGCCCAGCTGTCATGTGTTCAAATCCCCTTCAAGGTTTGGATTAATTTCTGTTGACCTGGGCTCTCAAATCGACCCAGCCTAAAATGGGCACCAAGAAATTTTCTGGTAGATCAAAGATGGACGTCGTCATAATTCCCATCACCCACAAAGTGCTGATTGGTCCAAAAATATGAGGCCACCACCATGTACTCAGTATGCCTTGTTGTGTGTAAAGAGGCCTTTTACTGTCATTTTACAATGACTGTCTTTGTTGGTTCTTCTTGTAATGGTGTTTCCTAATGTTTAATGTGACGAAGCGATACAAGATTTTGCTATTTGTTTACTATAAGAGCAAGAGACTCGAGAATGCATTAGATAATATAAAACTTGAAAACTATACTTACCGGCTGGGATTCAAGCCTGTCACCTCTAAATGATGATAGCTCCTCGCTGCTGGAACAAGTGTGCTTTGACGCATAACCAACTAGAGAACCCTAAAAAGGCCTTAATAAGCCAGGTCATTTAGAGGTGACAGGTTTGAATCCTGGTCAGTAACTTTAGCTTTCCATTTTTATTTTGTCTAGTGTGCCCTCTAGTCTATACTTCCTTCATCTACTTCTATGAGCGTCAAACAATACATGAGTGTTTATTTATGAACTGTCTTAGTGGCCTCAAGGGGTTCTTCAATTGATATTTCTGTGTAATACTATAAGAGGTCATGTTTATTCTTGTAAGTGAGACTATAAACAAGTATAAAATGTCTTACCATGATCGTATTTAGGTTGAGCTCCATGTGAACTAATCGCTCACGGTGAAGGTAATTAAGTCCACAAAGAAGAGACTGAATCATCTTTGGGATAAACTGCTGCATTTTGTTCATTTTCCTCCTTCGATATACTCTTGCAGAGACCAAATCACCCTTAAAGATGAATGCAGACACCTTCTCATTCATGACTTCTGGTTCACCAAGGGATGAAGCTTTACGTGAAGTATTGCCAGCTGCAATTCTGGTCATGCCCAAGAAAGGGGCCACATTTGCATATTCGAGGCATCTACAAAATATAAAAGCAAAAATAACAGAAAATTAATAAAGCAAAGATAATTTCACTTTCTACTGTGTCAATATATGTCACTTATGTTTACTATAAAGTCTTTCAGCTATTATATCAGTGAAAACTGATATCATGGCATAAATTTCCATATAGATGTGAAGTGAGAGTATCTTCCATGACATTATGACTAACTTTTTGCCTTGCCCACTATCTCAGGCCATGCAATTCTTTGGCATTCACTTTATAAGGCTGGGGTTCACCTTGAGATTTTTATAGTCAGAAAACCCCAACATCCACTAGGGGCAGAATTTGGAATGCTGTTGCAGCACGTTTTTGCATATTGCTCAAAAGAATTATGGTTTTCACTTCATCAATATAAATATTATTGCAGCATATTTGTGCACAATGAACTAAACAATTATGGTGTTACACTATATCTATATATGTTGTTGTCTTGCTCTTGGAGGTTTGATGCTGAGCCGGCAGCATCTGCAGCCTACCTTGTTCCAGACATACTGGTCATCCTTTCCTCTGGAGAAAAAAAGGCAAGGCCTGGGCAAGACATGTTCTCTGATTCCACGCCCAGGCATTGTGCAATGGAATTCTAGCTCTAATTCCAATCCACATACTTTCGTCTGTAAAGACGGCAAGGTGCCACTCACTATGTTTGCATGCAATATACTAAGGAAACAGATGCTGTTGCAACATATCTGTGTACAATATATTAAGCAACTACAGCTTGCACTATAACAATATATACTTGCTATGTATGTTGCTGCTAGTTCTTCATGTAATGATGTCAGTATATATACCATGTGTACTTATAACAATTTAAAATTAATCAGTATATATACCATGTGTACTTATAACAATTTAAAATTAATCTCTGTTTTTAGAATCTCATTGGTTTGATTAAGACAGAAATAATGCTAACCTGACATTATGTGAACAACCACATATTATTATCAGTCCTACATTTAAGAGAATTTATTATTGTTACATTATAATGCAATATTTTAGCTCATTTAATGAAACAGAAATGTGCGCAATGAAAATACATTAATACAGGCTGTCATAAAGGTGAAATCAAGAATGCTTACACTAATGCACAACGTTTTATATGAGACAAATAGGAACACAACTAGTTATCACTGACATAAATAAAAAGGGGTTTAAAGGCGATAGTTTCGACTTCATTGCAACAGGTTTGATCACAAATGCTCAGTCTCACTCCACAGAGCAGAAAACCAAAAGTGTCACACAAAACATGAACCCCATAGCTTCAGCGACAATCACCAGTAATCTTCTAGAAAATTACATTCGTGCAACAAGTGACAGAGTGATTTCTAACACTAACTTTTATTTGAAAATCAAACTATAACAGTCTCTGATAGTATGTACTCTCTGAAATCTGTACTACAGATTTAGAGCAAACAATCCAGACTTTTGAATATGAATGTAACAGAAAATGTTCACATATTTCCTTAGAGCATAAATTGGATGCCTGTGTTAAGGAAACCATAAATATATTGAAGTTACCAAGAATTACTCATCAGCTGTGAAACAAAAAGACTTGTTCTTCAAAGAGAAAGACAACAGAAATCCTGGATGTAAAATTGCAACATTTGTAAACTTTACTGAAGAGGCAACATTCATTGGGCATACAATCGTTCAATGCCACTTATCAGTCAGACACTAATAGTTGACTTAGTTGTTTAATGTCTTACCTCAGTGAAGCGATCTCTGGCAACATGACTTTCTCATCCAAATCAGCAGCATAGGTTTTTATGACCACACTATTTCCTATGTTATCAATCTGGATCGTTGCCCCATACAATGTTGTCCACAGTCCTAGAGAGATTAATGTGTTTTAAATAAATGTATAATCATCAATGCTGTCCAGTCCTAGAGAGATTATGGCATTTTAAATAAATAAATAATCAATGGATTTTCAACTTTAATTACTATATTCAAATCATCAAGGCATATGCCTTCTACTTACTCTTCATCTTCTTCTGCTTCTTCTAAATCGTATTCTTTTTCTTCAGGTGCCTGGTCAGAAGCAGACATGGTGATCATGACTTGCCAATTCTCTCTGTCATTTGATTTATATTTTTTATGAAGTTGGTGTTGCTTATATTATTATTTGCTGCTCGGATGTTTAAGCTCTCCTCTTATTTCTTTCTCTGTCCTCCTCTACCTCTCTTATCTAATATTTTCCCACATAATGCTTGCATAATGATGTATATTAATTGAAATCTCATGACATTTAATGCATTAGTACTGTGAAGTAATAAGACTTTACATTGACTAAGCCAAGATTTTTGAATTAAGGTGACCAGCTTCTTGTCTTTCACCCTTCTATTTCTAGAAAACTTAAACCCCTCACTCAAAATGTTGCAGTCTGGAAATCTATTGAAGATAATATTTTCAGTACCATGTTTTCATAGCAACCTGATGATGTCATGAAGAGCAACCTGACATGTCATTCAGAGGATTCTGAGATCATTCAGAGCAATCTGACATGTCATTCAGAGTAACCTGCTGATTTCATCCAGAGTAACCTGATGATGTCATCTACAGACACCTGATGATGCATTCCACAACAATCTGAGATTATTCAGAGCAACATGACATGTCATTCACAGTAACCTGATGATGTCATTTGTAGCAACCTGATGATGCCATTCAAAGTACATGGATATGTCATTTAGAGTAACCTGATGATGTCACTTTGAGTAACCTGATGATATCATTAAGAGCAACCTGATAATGTTATTCAGAGCAATCTGTGGTGTCATTTAGAGCAACCTGACATGTCAGTCAGAGCTACCTAAAGATATCATTCCATCATCCTGATCTCTGGCTTGTTTAAGAGATGCCTTGCCTTCTTGAACAAGTGAAAACAATAGGAGATAACATATGTACATAACAGGACCCTGTCACATGTCTTGAGTCACACTGGGGATATGGTGCTAGCCCCATATTTTATAGACCAAGTGGCACTGGATGGCTGATGTGGTCAGTACCACACTGACTGTTGTCACTTTCCAGTTCATTGCTTGGTTCTTATGGTAATTAGTATTGTTACGATAATAATTTTAATGAAAATAACGGTAAGTATGGCAATTTTATTGGTGAATACTGGGAAGAAGAAGCATATAAAAGGGAAGTGTATGACAAGGCATTATAAAATAATTATGAGAATATGTACCTTTATTAAACCACTTATAAAGAGACTGAATACTTTTAAGTTAACCCTCAGTGTTAGCATCTATGTTCTTAACAGCAAGATATATTTAGAAAAAAATTCAAATCTTGAACTTACCATGACTGATAGAGCCTTGTAATTTGGGATCTGCATTGTTGCAAGATTCTGACAGAATGTCCTTTGGAACAGACACAGTACTGGTTCGATGCTCAGTGTTGAAAACCAGTGCCTCAGCATTAATATCGTCCATGTATAACAGGCCATATCCTATGAAAATATACAAAGATAACACTTAGAAAAGTCACATTTCCTTGTTAGTTAGAAATAATATATTCTATGCGTAAGTATTCATGAAGATGACATCAAAGTTGATGATACTGCTTCCTGCTGAAGATGATGATGAGTCCACTTGCCTGCCTGGTAGGCATGGGTTAAAATTTGCAGATTTTACAAACTAATCTGGGCTCCCAGATCAGTCCAGCAGGAAATACCTTGGGAAGTAAAAGTGGCTGGCATAATATTGACCACATCATTCCTCAAGTGCTAATTGTTCTATGAAAATATGAGGTTACTACCGTATTCCCAGTGTGCATGAATGCATGTAAAAATATATCTTTTCTTGTTGTGTCTGTATTGATGAAGGCTGAGAATTGGTGGGTGTTGTGGCGGGTGTATTACCAGATTGCTTTACACTGCTAAAGTACTAATTGCTTTCAGAATCTTCAGTGTGATATTTCAAAATTGTGAGCTACAAGGTCAAATCTACACCATCCTCACTGAGCCTCTGTTGTGTCACTGACAATTTCAAAGCCTGGCAGAAGCCAATCAGGCTCTAAACAAAATATATACTCACTGAGTATATTTTATTGTGACATTATTTATATTGCATATAAGTAAGGTGTTTTCCACTACTTCATAATCACCTTCTCTTCCTTTTTTTTCTTCTTCTTCCCTTTATCCTCCATTGAAGTGTAGTCCTTCAACCAACTCATGGCAAAGTGTTGTATCTTTTGCTGTCTCCTACAGCTCCCTCAACATCCCACACATATTATTCATCTCCATCTCTCCTTCAAGTGTTTTTTCATTTGCCATGTGAGTTCCAGAGACAGAACTTTCTAGTTATACCACCATCAGGTTTTCCCAATGTGTGTTCTATCCAGCACCAGCATCCATTCCTCACCTCTTGATTCACTGAAGACTGTCTAGTTCACTCATTAAGTTCCACATTAGTGATTTTGTCAGTCCATTTCAGATCTTCTGTTCTGCTTAGGCACCAGTTAATAAATGTTTATTTTTTTTTTTTTTTTTTTTCCCGCGTTTCCATCCTGTTTCAGGATATTGCGGTCAACACCAGCATCTTTCAGCTGTATGTTGATTCCTAGGCTAGATTACGCTCATCAGCACGCCACGACTTTCTGAGCGACCGGCTCCATACTATCATGTCACTTTTGCGATTCGAACCACTGCTAATTCTCGTCGTGTCACGTGACGAGAGTATTCGGAGTTAGCGGAGAAAGCTGCTAACCCCTCGGCCACGGAGCCGGTAATAAATGTTTATAGTTTATTAATAAATGTTTATATATTTTTTAGTAAATATTTTAGTTTTTCACCATGTTTCTAATCCACACATTAGTACTGATTTAATATTAATGTTAAATATTCTAAGCTTGGCACTAGTTTTATTTTCTTTTAACTTCCACTAATTTTCTAGTGCTATGAAAGTTCTTTGTGCCTTTTATATTCTTATGTTAATATCTCAATGTCTGCATTGCCACCTAAATACATGACCTCAGAAATGTTACAAGAGGAAGGAAATTATACATAGTTGTTATATTTTCCAATATAATGTCAAGACACACAAAATATCAAAGAATAGTTGTCCCTGTAACTTAAATCTCAAGAAACTGATAAATATATGGTAAGACTAACTCAACAAAAAAACTACAGAGCATTGAAAAGAAGATAACATGTTCACAATACGGGTTGGATACATAGCAAAACAATGAAATTAGCAAAATGGAGAACTTATTAATTTTTTGCAATTTGCCATGGTCACCAACTGCCTTACAATTTATCTGGCAAGAATACAAACAGCCAAATAAAACTTACCATTTAGATACAGAAAAAGATAACTGTAAACACATGTTTACCTTTCAAATGATGTCTACAGGGCTCAAGGTTCTCCATGACCTTTATGAAGAGATCTTTGTTTCTCTGAAAAATTCCACGATGTTCTCTAATTTCATCCATTAACTTGGTGTTCACTTCAATGAACTTTGGAATGCTGATCACAACATTTGTTACACACTCTGAAAGTTACCAATGTTTCTGAGTTAAAATAACATGTCTGAACAATAGTTAACAGGAACAAAATAAAATGACACCAAGAGGATGCCAGTATGAAAAGTAAAAAGTAAGCAATAGGCTAACTTAAATTCTAAATACATAAATCTTTTATAATATATGCAATAAATCCATACATAGTAACTAGATGGAGCTGCAGTGGCAAAGTGGTTGGTTTTATGAAGATATCAAGATAGTGGTCTGGGTTCAATCCCCAATAATGGCAGGATTCCGTTTATTAACCACTATGGCTCTAGGGTTTTCAAAATTTTATGGGAAATTATCTGGGGAAACAAATATAACAAAGAAGGGAACTGGTCATTCAACGTCATTAAACCGGGGCTTAGAATGTGTGAAGACATAATGCTTCACACCTCAGGAGAGTGTCTGCATTCAGATTACATTTGTCTTTAAGGACACTTCTCGCAGTCTCCTCACAAATCTGAAAGGTGTTCTCAGTGATGCATTTACACCTGGTCACACAAGACTAGTTACCTAAGACTAAGCATCCAGTGAGGTGGTCTCCGTGCTTAATTGATCAAGCCATCTGCCTCATGCTTTGAACATTGTGGGATTGTTTATGGACCACATCATTCAGACCACAAGTGTAATTTTTCCTTAGACTCCAGGGGGTCATTGCTGGAGCTACCGAGTTCCTGCTTTGTTCAACGTTCTTAGCAGGCTGGTAAGCACAACATTATCTACACCAATAAATGAAATAAGGACATGACGAAATGAACATTAAAACAATTTAATGTCTAAAATATTTGCACATACGTTGAATCCATTCTGTGTAGCTCTTTGTAATGGTCTCAATAATCTCATCACTCTCGCGTATGTCCCTTGACAGTTTACGCACTCTGTCCTCAACATAGGCTGCTGGCTCAGTTCTGCCCAAGACACCATGTTTGATCCTATCACCAATTTTGCCTGTGTGGAGGATATGTAGGAACACTTAGTCTCATTTGATATAAAAAGAAACATTAGTGTTTTATATTGTGCAAATACTTCATACTTATAATAATCTTTTTCTTGGATACAGTTTCATTCCAAAGATTGTATTTCATTTTATATTTATTTTATAACAAAAAGAAATATTTGTAATTTACCGGCTTTATGTAGCAGCTGCTATTTAAAGCAGTATAATACAGCATTTAAATCATTTTTGTCACAATCATACAATAATAATGTGTGCCATGTAGCGTTGGAGGCAAGAGTCAATGATTTATATTCGGATACGAAAATTGTGGCAGACGAATAGGGAGAAGTAACCTAGGGACGCATGAATACATAAGTTACTACATGACGTCACACAGACTATTGTTACCATAGACAGTGAAGATTGAAAACATCAGGGAGAAGGACGCACAAAGTGACAACAGAGAAAGAACAACATTATTAGCCAACTGAAAGAACTTATGAATATGACATATGAGATTACAGTAAGAGAAGGAAATAACGGCACAATCTGCAGGAAGGAGGATGTTTAGCAGAAGGACGTTGAAGACCAATAACATGATAGAGTTTATGGCGTCATAATTTGCCGGTTCAATGTCAGCTCGAAGTCATGAAATCAGCTGTATACAGAAGTCCATAAGTCACATTGTTTAGCGATTCGGAATGACAGATAATCAGCGAATGATGCATAGGATAAGAATTATTCATCATTGATTTACATATTAAGAGGGATCTAGCTCGGCAGCTGAAGTAGAGTATGTATAAATTATTATTTATTATTATATTTTGACTGTCCCTCCCATTAACATGGGAACTGTCATATATCAGTCTGTGCGGCAGATCAACAATAATAAAGTTCATTATTGACGTGGAGCATCATCGTTCCTATGATTATTCATTTCATTTGGAATTTTGGTTCCCGTTAATCTGCTACAGTGTTTGTGTAAGGACAGCGAGCGTAAATACATCAGTAATTAAAGATTCAAGCATTATAGCATGTGTAAATATAAAAATTCATTTTAATGTGCTCTCATCTACTAATAAACATATTAAATAACTGTCTTTATAACATTTTGGTGTTGTCTACCAGTATAAATATGAAACAGCTGTCTCCATGGTACTGTGCTCTTACCTAGTAGTATAAATATAAAATAGCCACTCATTGTCATCATCATCAAGGGCCCTGCCAGCTGGCGTGGAATACATGTCCCTCCACAGATTGCTGTCTTTGTGTTCTGGATCAACTCTGCTGATGATATTCCTCCATGCTACTGTCTCAGTTCATCTAGTATCATTTCTCTTGGTCTGCCTCTGCCTCTATTCCCCTTGATTTTTCCAGTTGTCAAAATGTTCTTCAATGCCTCTCTTCTTATTACTTGACCAAAGACAGTCGTTTGTTTCTTTCTTATTGTTGTATATAATATTCTAGTTTCATTAACCTCTTTCAGGCAATCACCGGTAGTTACTCTGGTAGTCCAAGGAATTCGCAACATTCATCTCAGGAACAACATCTCTGTTCCTTCCAAGGTCTTTCTCATTTGTTCATTTACATTCCAAGATCCGCTACCATACAGCAAAACAGGCAAAATATACCATTTCAGCACTCTCCTACTTACATTCAATGATAGTGATATATTGCATAAGATATTTTTCATTTTCTTTTCTGAAATGCAGCTTTTGTTTACCCTATTATGTTATTAATCTCTGTTGCACATCTTCCATCTGATGTTATAATTGCTTCTAGGTGTATATAATTATCCACTTGTTTAAGCATTTTCCTTTATATTGCCATTTCATATTTTGAAGTCACCTTTTTCTTTGATATAACCACTGTTACTGTTTCCTTGATATTCAAGGGCAGTTCTAATTTGCATTCTCTAATAAGCATTTATAGAAGTAATGGAAAAATGTAGAGATTAGAGGACAGAACAAATTTAACAAAAATAACAACCTATAGTCATTTTAGCATGTTGCTTCCAAAATTAGGATGGCTGAATGATTTTTAAGATAATAGATATTACTATTTTAAAATAACTATACAGCTACTGAATGGCCAGGTTTTAAGTTTAAGTACAAACCATTCCAAGTTTCCTCAGTTTCATTTGCAATTTACAAGGTGTAGATGAGAAATGAAACAGCAGTTATATTAATTCAAAACAATTGATTTATACTAATTAATTAATATTATTACCCAGAAGTGATTGCCGAATCTCATGTTTACTATTTCCTGTTGGTTTCAACAGTGACTTGCCTTCCTTCCTTCTTAATTGAAGACCTTTTGCCTGAAATGATAGCAATGGTTGTCTTGATGATTATATTTTATTTGAACATGATAAAAGAGCAAAGCACTTGCATGAAGAGAAAACAATATAATGTTCATGTTTGTTGGCCATAGGTTTTAGTGATAGGTTGTGGTTCTTATACCAGGAGATGTCTGGAGAAGTAATGGAGGCCAGCGTCATATTGACCACATCACCCATCTTGTGCTGACTGATCTCTAAACAATATGGAGCTTGCACCGAATATTTAGTATACTTCAAGAGTCTTTTATTTTATTTATGTATATGTCTCTTTAATACATAATTTTGTCTTATTTTCAAAGAGACATTCTTGTATCCATCCTCACATACCATTATCAGTGTCTTCTAATAAATGTATTCTATACTAAACTGCCATTTTAACTTCCAAATTTCAGCAGCCTTAGGCATGTTATTTCATACAATGCTGCACCATCAGAGATCATTACTTCGTTCTCATGAACTAATTTGTTCCTGACTGTTGAATAAATGCTTATAGTTTCTCCCATAATTTGTAAGGAAAAATATATTATGGATACAAGAATACAGACCTAATAAATGACTCTGATGATTATTTAAGGTGGTGAACCATGAGCTACCATGTCTTTCAGCATTGCTCATGATGATGAAAAAATAATTAAACTGGAAAGAAAATGTTATTTCCAGTCCATGAAGAGTTTCCTTGTATATAAAGAGTTAATTATCATTACCCAGTGTATGTAAGCAAAGTTAAAACAAAGTTTCCGTGAATTTAAACAAAATGTATGAAATTTATGACTAACCATGACTGCAAGTTGTGATGGATCAAACACAATATCTCCATGGAAAGCTTCTATTGACGAGTTGGATCCTGTTGAAATCACTGAATCTCTAGATCCTCGAAGGGATTTAGGTGAGTCCTCCACATCTAAGCTGACAGTTGAAAGGCCGAGAGAATCTCTTGCATTTATGCCATGAAGCATAGCATGCTTAATATGGCTGATCTGACTTTTGAAGAGACCCAAGTGGTTTTGTATCTGATTGATACAATGATACAATTAACAGCTTATACAATTATACAAATCATTAGATAAAAATTTATTTTGAAGTAAAATGGGACATTTCTTTTCTCAAGGATATACATTTATTAATATTTTGACTCATATTTCTAATTAGCCTTCAGATTGACAATATATTCCATTTGAATAATTATTATACAGCCATAGCAATGCTTTAGTTAAACAGCATTAGAAGCCTATGGTACAACGCTAGCAAACAAATATTGGCATCATTTTGAGAACATGCATCTTTCTTGTGGCAACATACAGATGTGAACATGGCTTATTTTACAATCACCAAAGAAGAAAATCAAGGATTTTGAACTAAAACGTTACAGAAAAATTACAATAATGTAGGTGAAGGAGAAAAATACTGAAAACTGTCTTATAAGCACAATCATGTCTTGAAATCTTAAATACTTTGGCCATATGAAATGTTGCAGTAGTTTACAAAGGACAACATGGTTTCTAGAAGAAGAGGCAAGGCTGACCATCACAACGATGGACACAGGACATAAAAGACACCTTGGGCATAATAAATCTTGAGGCAGGGGAGTTGTTGAAGGAACAATAGTCTTTCTAGTAGGCAGTAATAAGAGTGCCATTTTCCCAAGGACTTGTTAGATGATGAATCATAATAAAATATACAGGAATATATTATTTTGTTAACTTTGTTACAGTGATCTAATCCTTTTTTAACAACACTGTACTTGATTGAATACACAATAAAAATAATAACGGTGGTCATTATGGATTCAAACTGCCATTCTTTATTTACATTGAACATATATATTTGTTATTTCTTTACACTCTTGTTACTCCTTATAAATATTTGCCAATAATTCCTTTCCTATTTGTAAACAGACTTTCAGTTTAGACATATTTTTGCCTCTACCAAAAACATACTTACAGCCGCTAAAATTTTGGATTCCATTTCATTGACAATTTTCCTTGTTTGGATATAATCGTCAACATGCTTGAGAAGGCTTTGAACAATCAGTTCATCAAGCAATCGTCTGTTAGCTCTGTAAATATTAATTTAATGATTTGGATGTATTTCAGTTAAAATATGTATGAAACAACAAATGAAGGTAGACTGCATTGTGTGACTATATGTAAACTAATATGGTAGTTGCGATAGCTTGCCAGCAGGCCCAGTAGTCATCTGTTTGAATCCCCGTCCATGTGGGATTTAAACAAAATTTTAAATGACCTATCTCCAAGACATACAGTTGAAAATGAGTGCCAGGAAATGCACTGGTAAGTAAAGGTGGCTGGCGTGGCATTAACAACATCATCCATTATGTGACAATCAGTCTATGAAATATGGGCCAAACATCATACACCCAATAAACCACAAGATGTGGAAAAGGATGCTTTACACTTACTTACTTACATCTAATATGCAATGTTAACAACTCTTCAATCACTATCAGTAAATTACTTCAAGAAAGGTGTTCATAAAGAAATTAGTTTCCAAGCACTACATGTTCAACTGGGAAGCAAAAGCTGCCAGTTTGGCTTTAATACCATAACCCAGTTTGGCTTTAATACCATCACCCAATTTGGCTTTAATACCATCACCCAGTTTGGCTTTAATACCATCACCCAGTTTGGCTTTAATACCATCACCCAGTTTGGCTTTAATACCATCACCCAGTTTGGCTTTAATACCATCACCCAGTTTGGCTTTAATACCATCACCCAGTTTGGCTTTAATACCATCACTCAGTTTGTAAGAACTGGTCTATGAAGTATGTGGCTAGCATCATATACCAAATATGCCACAAAAATTCCACATTTAACCAGTTCTGAATTATATTTATACAGGTATAATCTTTTCAACCTCTATGGTTCATAATTTGGATATACAGCGTCAATTAATTCAGGTAATCTATTTGTGTGTTTATTTAATCGTGTCTTTCACACAAGCATGATATCTTCTTCTTCTTCTTCTTCTTCTTCTTCAGCTTTCCGAGCCATTGAGGTTCTTTGCTGCAAATACAATCCCTCTCCATTCGTCTCTATTTTAATTCCTTCATTTTCCTTTGGCATGTTTAGTGTTATATGCTTAACCATGTAATTTAAGAAAATGATCTACAGCTACAAAAGACAAAAGAAAAACAATTCTATGTCAGAATAACTGATGCAAGAAACAACAAATTAAAAATATAGCAAGACACTGTAAAAGAGGTTATGAAAAGGAGCCAGGTAATGTAATTGAAGAGAAAAACTCTTAGAACATTTAGAAATAAAATATTAATAGCACAGTAAATGTAATAAGGTGTGCACATTTAATGCTGCAAGTATCCAAATATTAAAGATATTACAATATCTAAGTAATTATTTTGAACTAACAACAACAATATCTAAGAGACCAACTGATGTGAGAAAATGTAGCTGAGAACAAACAATAGCAAAAGGGAAATGCATTTAATATTACAATTCTCTATCAGCAACCTTTGCAGACAGACTGAACAATGAAAAAAGACAATCACAATTTGATCAAAGGTAATGTTTCATTTAGGAATTACTGTCTTCATGTAATCTATATTAATAAACTAAAATAATTTAGACTTACTGGTTGACAAAAAAGTTTTCACTAGAACATTTGCTGATGATTTCTTCACAGTCGTGAAGCTCTGCTCGTGGACTGATCGAGTCGAAATTCAGATGTCCGGATATTAATGCTCTTAGCTCCCATGACATTTTATTTAACTCATTCTGAAATATCAAACAGTAGTAAAAATAATGTTCAAATAGAGATATAATTAGAATTACATTAATTACATTAGCTGTCATAAATAACTAACAATGTATAGCAAGCAAGTCAAAAGAAATGAACTTCTTTTTAAAAGGTGTGTCAAATTAAAGCAAACAAAATGTGTTCAAATAGAAAACAACTAATAGTTTTATAACTTATAATATAGTCACCAACAATGACTTAAACTTGTTGTTGCCATACAACATAATAATCAATCTTTAAATGTTGCTTACTTGCAAGTTTCTGGAACTTTCTGCAGATGAAACCATAAGCTTGTTCTGTTTCTCCGCTACACTTCTAAAATATTCCTCTAGTTCCTCATTGGACATAATACAGTGTGTGATCATGGATTTCAGGTGATGGGATGCAGGCTGTAGCATGTACTTCAACCAGCTGCAAACAATGGTTATTTACATTAATGTGCTATGTCTATTTACATTAATGTGCTGTCTATTCACATTATTATGATACATTTTAAATAATTACATTGCTTTACTGATGATACAATATGCTATAGGACAGAAGAAATTGTTTGCTCAGTGTGAATGTATTCCTGTTTAATCTGGCAAATTGTTGATATATCTCATTTTGCATAATTATATTAACTATGACATTTAAACAACATCATTGAAACAAAGCAAGAACATTGTATTTAGACCATTATGTTTGACAGAAGAAATCCACATTCAATATATGGCAAGAAATACCAGATGCTGGTTACATACATAACAGGTCAATAAGAACATCATACTTCTTTCATCTGTACCTACTGTAATTAAAGAACAATTGAATAAACTGTTATTTTCAGTCCAAATGTAACTTCAAATAGAAATGAGCTACTTACATATACTGATGTTTTATGGCATTGTAACTAGCTCTGTCAAAGAGACATTTCAGCCCTTTCATTAACTCCATCAAACTGTCTGTTACAAATTCTGGATCTGTAATAGAACACATATATATCTATTAGTTGTAACATGTTGTAATGGATGTCCTCAACATGTGCCATGCCATGTGGTGCATGCAATCATGTTCCTCCACAACCTTCTGACCTTTAAGTTTCTGATACCCAGATTATTGACCTTCTTCTGTGCCACTGCAAGCTCATCCAACATGTTCTACCCCTGCTGACCTCTGTCTTGAATACCCTTGACCTTCTCATCAGACACACTCCAGACCTTTTTGTCTCATGATGAGTCAAAAAATAACAATGTCTTGCCTTAACATAGGTAGTCTCTTCTTTGTCAATTTGCCTCTTGAAGTATGTGGATATTGGTCTCTTTATTCATCCATGGAATATTCAGCCTTCAGTAAGTGAGACTGTGGCTCTGGAATTAGTGGATCTGTAGTTCTGTATCCCTGGCTTTTTTCTAATCTGTTGTTTAGTGTCCCCCTCCACACACTGGCTCGTCAACCAACACAGAACTGGCACTATTAGCCACCGGACGCTGATGCATATGTTGGGGGGAGGATCTGAGCACCTATGGACATGTCCGGAGTGCAATGAAGATACCCCAACTGATAACTGATAGCTGATAACACTGGCTCTGTGGCAAAGGGATTATAGACACAATTCGTAATCCTGCATACTGTGTTTGAAACACAGGTTTGGTCAATTTGGCAGCAATTCTCCTTGCGTTGTTTTAAAAAAAAAAATAAAATGGTATGAATGTTGGTCGTTCAGAAAGCAATGGCAAACTACTGGACATAAAATTGCCAAGAAATCACAAACAGCAAAAAAAAAAAAAAAAAAGCTGGGGTTGAATGCGATGTCCTGTAAAGGATATGCAACTAAATAACTTCACACATGCATGCATGCACCCAACCACCCACCTCACACACACATACACACACACACAAACATAGACACTTATATGTAGTTAATATGTAAATATGTAACATCCTAACATATGGTTTCTGACTTCCATCCATGGACAGGTCATTGTTAGACCAAATGTTCTTTATTTTATTTAGTGCAGTCTTTGCTTGAATTATTCTGCATGCTATTTGTGTGTCACTTTTACTATTTGTTGTTGTTATTAACCCTAGATGGTTGAGTACCTCTTTATTTGTCTCACTGTTATCCTCCATGTTGTCACTCACACTCTGATATTATTTGTTTCTTAGTCCTGGCCATCATGTTATCAATATCTTTTACAACATATTTACTAAAAATTTACGAATGTTACAGACTGTAACTGTAGAATGATATCAAACACACAACAAAGTATAATGTTTGCTTCTTTGTTAACTCATTTTCTAATTATTTCTTATAAGGTGTGGCATTGCTTTCAGTAGTCTTCACTCCCTCTGCCCCAGACACTTATTTACCCAGAGTTAATGCTAATGATGAGAATGATTTTACTGAACTCAAAAATGTAATATGAATTGCATGAATGTTAACAACATAAACAATTCTTCCATGTTATCATTACAAGTTCAATAGTCACATTATATTGTTTTGGCTTATCAGTAAAGATTGTTACTTTTTGTAAGATTGGCTTTCATTTCTTTATTGTTGCAGCCTGCTATTTATTAATTTGAAATAATAAAATTGATAATATAATGCAATGATTAAGATCAATGTAGCTGTTTAAAATAATACACAACTGATGACAAATAATGAGACACCAGTAGAGTGCATGAAGTGAAAACATTCAGTTGTATTGAAATGGGAAAACCACTTTGAGTCAATATTCAAGGAACAATTTCCTTGATAAACCCTTAGTTCTATAGTTATGTACAAGATCTGATAATGTTTAAGTACAATGATGATTGGTTAAAACTTAGTTGCTTATCCTTTACATGACGTAGCAGTCGATTCCCACATTTTTTGGCTATTCGTGATTCGTAGGCAAGTTTACGCTCAGTAGTTTGTCATTGCTTTCTAAATGACTGGCATGCATACCATTTCATAAAAAGTCTACGTAAGATGGTCTGCTGTCAAATCGTCCACAGCTGTGTTTTGAACACAGTGTACAGGATTACAAACTGCGTCTATAACCCCTTTATCACGGAGCCGGTTTAACTAAAGCAAAGCACCTAAGTAAATCATCCAGATGTAAATTTTACAAACTCAATATATAATTCTGTTCAGATTCTTCAATAATTAAACACTCAGTGAGTTAATAATAAAATAAAGTATATACAGCTTCATACAATGATGTTGCTTACCAACTGGCAAATGCTTCATTGTGTTTTTGGTCGAAAAAAAATGTGTTTGTGAAGGATCAAATCCTGGCCAAACATAATCAAGCTTGCTTAGGGCACTCTGTTTCACTTTCTCTCTGTGCTGCTCCTCTATGTTGTCCCAGCGGTTACACACAAACATGGCTGCTCGGGGGTCAAATGCTTCTACCATTGTGTTTGATGAATACTGTTCTTTAATGGCTCGCAGAAAACTAAGAAGCTGAAAGACGTAATATTACATTATAAAATTTTTAACTACAGTATCAACTACAGCAATTGTGTAATTGCAGGTGAACATTTCATAGAATATGTATAAATAGTGACAATAAAGATATGAAATGCATTTATTGTAGTGGATTCACATTTGTAACATTGATGTAGGCTCCATTTTAAATAGGTACAATGAAATGTCTTGGGAAGTAAAAGTTAACAGGAAGGGAACCATGTTGGCGCAGTAACAACCTTGCTTGCTTACTCACCTTGTGGCTATGTGTTCAAATCCGCTTTGAGGTTGGGATGTTTTTTTTTTAAATACCATGGGCTTTCAGGTTGACCCTGCTTAAAATGGGTGCCAGGAAATGTTATGGGAAATAAATGCAGCCAGCGTGATACTGACCACGTAACCCATCAAGTGCCAGGTGGTATAACAATATGGGGTTAGTATCAATCATAGGCCGGTCTCTCTGGCTGTGGGGTTACAACACTTTCTCTCTGTAATCCCGTTTATCACAGAGTCTCGCAGCGGAGCGAGAACTGAGGTGGTTCGACCCCCGCTCGTGACTTGCGGATACTGAGCCGGCCGCTCAGAAAGCAATGGCAAACTACTGAGCGTAATCTTGCCAAGAGATCAACAGACAGCTGAAAGATGCTGCTGTTGACAGCTAAGTCCTGTAAAAGGATACGCAAAACATCCAACATCAATCATAGACCCAATGAACCTCGTGACATGAAGAGGTAATCATTACTCTTCACCTTTAATATATTATGATAGTGGCAGAATGGTTAGTACACTTAGTTAGCAAGACATGTGTCCAGGTTTAATCCCTATCTGGGGTAGGATTCATTTTTTACAGACTACAGCTTTGGAGTCGACCCAGCCTCTTACAAGATAATGTTTAGAACTGTATGTATGGGAAGCAACTCTAGTGAGAAAGAGAAGTGACCTCCATTTCTTTATTTTGTGACATAGAGTATATGAGGGATTAACATTTCATACCCCTATGGCAGTATAATGGGAGCTTTGCCTGCTGGCCCAGTGGTTATGTACTTGATTGCCCTTCTAGGTGGGAAATGTTTTCCTTGAAAAGGGCACCCCATGATGACCCAGTCTAAAATAGGCACCAGGATATTTCCTAGAAAGTAAAGGCGGGGTAATGTTGACTAAATCAGCAATTGAGTGTCGATGGCTTTAGTGATTAGTGCCAATGGTCATTATCACACTTCGGACAGGGCCATACATGCACCGATCTCCCCCTTAACTCTTAACATCTCCGTCAGCGTTCATCGACTCATAGCGCCAGTTATGCGTTGATTAATCAAATATCTTGTGCTCTTGACAAAATGTTCATGTCTGGTGGCTTCCAGCTTTACCCCCACCTCCAATTCTCTGGACAAGGAAGCAGGTTTCCAGTTTTCCTTAGAGTCATCTGTTCCTCCAGCATCTCGTTTGTCGTATCCATTGCTCTTCCCACCTCGATCAACCCCACGTTCACTAAGCGTGTTTTATGTTTAACTAGCTCCAAAGTATAAACAACGCCTACCACGGTATGCTTGTTCTTCATTCTCATATGCAATTTAATGTTTAGTTCATTAATACATCAATAAAATATTGCAAAACGTCAGCATACCATTATGCTATAGTAAACAAAACTGGGTGAGACAACTGAAATGGAGACGTTGATTTCTCAGAAAGCAACGGCCCCACCCCAGTTGTCTTTCTTTCTTTTCCGTATCTTATAGGTATGAATGGCAACTCTAAATAACATGTGAGTCAACTATTCTTTCTGAAAGAATGACATTGATATTGTTCTGTGAAATTATAACTTACTCTGTCCTCCTGTATGCCTCCTGCAGTGTCTGACTTGATGATGTAGATAAATGCAGAGATGTGTGATGACTTGATAAAGTTCATAGTTACATCGTCCATGACTTCGTTTTCTCCAATACCCGGTGTATCAACCAGAATGACTCCACTCTACAATTACATGCAAAAGTATGTTTCTAATAGTAATAACAGTTGCTATATTGTATACATAGACATATACTGCAAACTGATATGTATAAGTTTTCATATGACAAACACTGCAATCATTTGTATTAACTGCTGGCCTTCACATATGCTAGGTTATATATAATATGGCAGGGCGACATCTCGCTCCCTCGCTATTTTCCCCTCCTATACATTTCTGAAAATGTTTCAGCACCTTTCTGCTAGACTGTGTTAAGTTCAGTGTTGAAGTGGTTGGAAATTGATTGCATTTTGAGTCACATTATTTTGCATGGCGTGGGCGTTCATGCATCTCTGAAGATCTCGGTCCTTTGTGCTCTGGATCAATTCTGTTTATAATATTCCAACATACCACAGTACCAGGTCATCCTCATTTCTCTGTGTCTCTCTCTGCCTCCCCTGCTGCGGATTTCTCCAATTGTTTTGATATTTTCCTGCCTCTTCTGGGATTTTCAGTAGAAATTGTAAAAACATTTAGTAAACATTAATAGTTGCTAGAAGATACCAACAATGGTCAAATACTGGCTATAGTGATCATTATATTTTTAGAAAATGTATAGTTCTGTCTCAGAATGTGAATGTTCTCAGTGCCAATATTTGACTGAAGGAGCGTTTAATTATTGAACACTTATAGGACGGTATGCTATTATTTGGGGTTGGCCTTTCCGTGCGTTTGTATTGATAAGCCAGTATCTGGTAGATCTTTCCATGTGTTTGCAAAGGATTGCCAGTATTTGGGGCCTTGCTTTCCATATGTTTGCTTTTGGAGATCAGTATTTGGGGTCGTTTTTTCCAAACTTTTGTAATGGAAGGTCAGAATTTGCGGTCTTACTTTCCAAACGTTTCTTGTGGAAGGTCAGTATGTAGGATCGTGCTTTCCATACGTTTATAATGGAAGGCTAGTAATTGGAGTAGATCTATCTAAGAGTTTGTGACGGGAGGTTAGTATTTAGTGCCGATCGTTGTATGCATTTATACAGAAGGCCAGTATTTGGTATCTGTCGTCCACGCACTTGTAATGAGAGACCAATGTTTGGAATATACCTTTCCATGCGTTTGAAATGGAGGCCAGAAACTGGGGTTGATCTTCCCATGCGTTTGTAAGGGAAGGCCAATATTCAAGTATATGTTAACCTAAAGTCAATTATTCTAATCAACATTTTCATGTAAACATCATTCATGAATAACATGAATAATACACATCATCAGAACAATGTTGTGGACATTTATACCCTGGAATGGCATGTGATGATAATAATGATGATGATGATGATGATGATGATGATGATGATGATGATGATGACGACGACGGCGACGATGATGATGTACATGATGATGATGATGATGATGATGATGATGACGACGACGATGATGAACATTCTGATGATGATGATGATGATGATGATGATGATGATGAACATTCTGATGATGATGATGATGATGATGATGATGATGCTGATGATGATGATGATGATGATGATGATGACGCCGACACAGATAATACTAATGATGCTGACGTCGATGCTGATGATATCCATAATGATAATGGTAATATTGATAATAATTATCAACATGTTTTTTAAACGCAATAACTTTAGCAGCAGTAGTAACTCCCGGGTCGATAAAACCTACAATACAAGGTAGCAGAAAATATTGCAAATAAAGCCAACCAAAGTGACTTCGATCACATCACCCATTGATTGTCGACTGGTCTATATATATATGAAACTAGCGACAATTACCCATTTCGCCTCACGGCTTCACAAATGGTTCTTTACTTACTTGACTTACTGCAATATCTTCGCTAGAAACGTAACAACTAAATGAGAAAGTGTACCTTCAGAATATCTGCTGGCATGCCAATGGTAATTTCTTTAACTGAGGATTCAACTTCTCGCTCTTTCATTTCTTGCTGGGTCAGCGTATTTTTGAGGACCGCTTTCACTTCCCCAAGTGACGAACAGGGGAAGTATTCCTCGACGCCGTCATAGTCCAGTGTCTTAATACTGTAACAAACAAGCATGTATCAATACAAGGACTAGCAAATAATAAGATACTATCAAAATGTGATATTACAAGTAGGGAAAATGCTAAACCAAGTCACTAAATTCAAATATTTAGGAGCAATTATCTCATCGGATGAATGGTGCTTGACAGGGATTAAGAGGATACTTTTATTTTTTTTTATTGTTGCGTATCCCTTAAGGGACGTTGCAGTTAACACAAGCATTTTTCAGCTGCTGTTGATGTACTAGGCATGTGTTACGTTCAGTAGTTTGCCATTGCATTCTGAACGACCGGTTCCCATACCAGCACGTTATAACACAACGCGTCACGGTCTGCTGCACAAATCGGTCGCAGCTGAGCTTCGAACGCCTGGTACCCGGCTCTCGAACCGCGTTCGCAAGCCTTTAGCCACGAAGCCGATGAGAATACGTCAAGCAAAAAGCTACATTTGAGAAGATGAATGCATCATATATCAAAAATCACAATCGCTGAATGCCAGAAAGAGAGTACTGAAATGTTATATCTAATCTTGTCTGCTGTATAGCAACGAATCCTGAAATAATGTAAACTAAGACACTAGGATAAACTTGATGTGATGAAGACATTGTTTCTGGTAGAAAATGCAAGGTCAACCAGCACGGATATGGACATGGGGCATTGCAGACACTTTGGCCTGAGGGTGCTCTAGGCAGGAGAAATGGCCAGAGATTAGGGGGGGGGGGGGTTGGATTGTCTACCATCCGTGATGAGAGCGATGTTCTGCAGAGGACCTGCTATGTGATGAGATAAACTCGACAGCAGCAGTGCTAGATCAAATAAAGGAATGGGATTCGTTTTCTTAGAAAGCAAATGACAACTTTGCCAACACAGCCCACAATGAAAGTATAAAACCTTACACTATATGACTGATAATATTTTGGCCTGGAGAGAGCTGATTTAGTAGACTCTTAGAGTACAGTCTACAGCATTTAACCCATCCAGTGTAGACTAATCACCGACTCTTGATCTGTTACTCCTTTCACTGCTAAAACAATTCTCTCTCTCTCTCTCTCTCTCTCTCTCTCTCTCTCTCTCTCTCTCTCTCTCTCTCTCTCTTCCCTTTCATCTATCTATCTGTCTCTCTATCTAACCAACTATTTTTCTGCCTGCTCGCCCACCCACCCGCCCGCCCGCCCGTCTGTCTGTCTGTCTGTCTGTCTGTCTGTCTGTCTGCCTGTCTGTCTGTCTGTCTGTCTGTCTGTCTGTCTGTCACAAGTATATAAAAGGCAGAACTTCATTATGCACACATTATAAAAAAAAATAAGTATATCTCTATATAATAGCCGGCTTCCTGGCCTAGAGGTTAGCGACTTTTCTCCGTAATCTCATGTACTCTCGCAAGTAACGTGACGACGGTGAGAATTAGCAGTGGTTCGAATCGCGTCGGTAACTTACGGGGTATGTGAGCCGGCCGCTCAGAAAGCAATGACAAACTACTGAGCGTAATCTTGCCAAGAGATCAACATACAGCTGAAAGATGCTGGTGTTGACAGCTAAGTCCTGTAAAGGATATGCACACATATCTATATAATAATATACAAAACTGAATACTTAAATATATATGACATAGTATATATGTCCTAAATATAACCCAGAAGGCAATAAACAGTGGTTGATTCTGTTCACGGCATTTTTCTTGCATTTGTCGCAATGAGAATATCATATCAGTGGTAGACCGGTTCTGTCGAAAGCCACACTGTGATTCGGGGTAGACTTGATCTCCTAGGACTTGAAGTTTGCGCAGAACAATTCTGGCAAATACTTTTCCAACAATACACAGAAGTGAGATACCCCTATAGTTGTTGCAGTCGCTCCGATCGCCCTTGTTCTTGTACAGTGTTATGATGCTTGAATCTTTGAAATCCTGTGGGACTTGTCCTTCACGCCAGCATAGCTCTATTAGCTGGTGGATCTGTATAGTGAGTGTGTCTTGCCCACTCCTGATAACCTCTATTGGAATCCTATCCTTACCTGGAGCCTTGCCAGATGCAAGTTCATTTATAGCACACTTAACTTCTGTTATGGTGGGAAGTGTGTCCAGGTGGTCAAGAGTTGGTAGAGCCTCTATGGCGTTGAGGGCATCATCCGCTAGTTTGGTCTCACTTGAGTAAAGCTCCAAATAGTGCTCTACCCATCTGTCCATCTGCCGTTTTTTGTCAGTGATGATTTCTCCAGTCAAGGTTTTCAATGGTGCACTTCTTTTGATCACTGGACCACAGGCTTTCTTTATTCCTTCATACATGCTTCTTATGTCTCCCTTATCACTTGCGATTTGAATGGACTCACATAACTTGATCCAATAATCATTTGCACACTGCCTGGCAGCCTTTTGCACATCCTTCATAGCTTGCCTTAGCTCACTCAGAGTGTTACCTCACAAAGGCATTTGATTTGGTCAGTCGTGAGGATCTGTTCAAGGCACTAAAGAAGATTGGCTGCCCACCAACTCTTCTGTCCATTGTGGAATCGTTCCACACAGGCATGAAGGGTATAATCAAGTTTGATGGTGCAACTTCTGAAGAATTTGAAATCAAGAGTGGAGTTAAGCAAGGTTGTGTACTAGCTCCCACCCTCTTTGGAATATACTTTTCACTTCTACTGAAATATGCATTTCGTGATCAGGATGGTGGTATATACATTCACTCACGCTCAGATGGCGGCCTCTACAATGCTCAGAGATTGAAGGCTAAGACCAAAATTAGGAGGGTACTGATC
>OY992887.1:50929294-50960816 GCA_963921405.1 Cepaea hortensis | reverse complement strand
TCAGCCACCGAGTCCTGTGTGGTCCATACAAATAAAGTCTAACACCGTATGTCCAGTGCGCCTAAAAGTGTGTAAAATGGCTCTGTACAAAGACTAAAGGAAAACAGTGCCCATTGCAGGAATCTGCTGTGGGAATGTTAAGTGGTAGGACCATTACAATGTGTAGGAAGAAATATATGGCTAGTCTTCCCCTCATGTAGAGAGCTGGCATCAAACCCTCGTCCCCGTGTCTGTGTATCATCGCTGCTTTCTTACAATAAAGGCCCCCCCCCCCCCCCCTGTTCTTTAATTTACGTTTACTGTTAAAGAAGGGTTAAAAATAGATATCAAATTACCTGTATATTTCTGAGTAAGCAATCTTGCATATTGTAAACGTACAGTGTAGCACATCAGTGGGCAGGATGTCTTCTCCGAGAAGCAGATTTAGAAATGTGCTCTTTCCTCCATTGGTTTCTCCTGTTGATCAAATTCAGCTAATAGATCAACTATGTTTAATATTAAATACACAGTCTGGGAGATATGTCGAGTCATAAAATAAGAATGGGGAGGGGGGGGGGGGAGAGAGAGAGAGAGAGAGAGAGAGAGAGAGAGAGAGAGAGAGAGAGAGAGAGAGAGAGATGTGTGTATAGTAAATGACCTGGGACACATCTAAAGAATGAAAAAAAAAAATAAAGAGACAAAAATAAACTGGAGAAAATATAAGAAAAGAGATCATAATTAAATGATTTTGGCTTGAGGGTATACATGTGAAATTTAGCGAGTTAAGAATAGCAGAGACAATGTAATCTGGACGGCAACATAGAATGGGAATAAGCCGTAAGCAAAAAGTAGGCATGATTCATCATCATCAAGCGCCTTTCCAACTGGGATAAGCGTTCATGTCTCTCCACAGACCTTGGTCTTAGTGTTCTGGATCAACTCTGCTAATGATATTCCTCCATGCCACCTTCTCAATCCATCCAACATCATTTCTCTTCGTCTGTCCACTTGATCTTTATAGTCTTCCCTATGTTCTCCAATGCCTATCTTCTCATCACACGACCGAAGAAGCTGTTTGTCTAATTCTTATTCTTGTATATGATCTAGTTTTATTAGCCTAATTCAAACAGTCGTTGCTAGTTACTCTGGCAGTCCTAGGAATTCGCAACATTCGTCTCAGGAACAACATCTGTGTTGCTTCCAAGTTCTTCCTAATTTGTTCATTCACATTTTAAGACTCACTGCCATACAAAAAAAAAGCAGTTTCTGTAAAGCATTTCAGCACGCTCTTTCTTATATTCAATGATAGTAACTTATTTGAAAAGATACCGTTAATTTTTATAATGCAACTTTTGCTTGCCATATTCTGTTCTTAATCTGTGTTGTGCATCTTCCATCTGGTATTATAATTGTCCCAAGGTATTTAAAATTATCCACTTGGTTAAATAATGATTACATACCAACAAAATGGATGTGAACAAATGGGATTGGAGGTCGAGGCAATATAAAAGAATACCTGATGACAAGCAGAAGAGCAAAAACAGGCACATAAAGACATACAGATATAACTAGCAATCATTATCCTCGCCATCACCCTTTGTCATGCCCGTATACAAGGGCAATCGTGGTTCACGATTTCAGAGGATGGCAGTTCTTTGATCACAGAAACAGACTGTACAGTATGATTGGAAACAGTCACAACAGATAAATGCGGATGAAAACAAAAAGGCGTTAGCTAATATAAATGATGATAAAGTGCTTGAAAAGCTGAAAAAGAAACTTACAATATAAGTTCTGAAAAAAGCGCAAAATAGGTGCATACCTGCAACAACTACCAAACTTCTTCTTTCTGTCAGATTTTTCACTCGTGTAGAAATTTCTTTCAGCAAATTCCGGCACTTAAGATGGCCTTCTTGTCTGAGTATCTCAGAAAGGGACTCTGTAGGGATTGTCTGGAACGTTTTCTCGACCGTCTTCATCAGTTGAACAAGCGATTCAACTTTCACTTTAGTTTCCTGATGCGTGTATCTGAACAAATTCTGCAAATATAGAAAAGATCATGTGAAATGACTGTCTACTTTCAAACTCTTTTCTCATTTCTTTCTGCTTTATATACCCAGTAGAACTTAAGAATTCCCGAAATTTAGGATAACATTAAAATGCAATGTCAAATTACTGGACCAAAATCAATACACAAATTATTTTTGTTCACATACATTTCAATTATTTCAGTAGTTTCTTCCTTCTGCCACAGGACATATGTGTTACACGAGCTTAAAAGCAGGAGAGACGATTTCATTGCACCGTATTTTATCCCATATGGTTTGATCAACTTTCCGCAGAGCGGCCCACCGAAATGGTCGCACAGAGCATGAACGACTTAGCCCCAGCTGCTAATCTCCCCTCCCTCCCCGGGGTCTCTACTTAAAACAGAAAATTGCACCCATGAACCGAATGAGGAAGTGCGAAGATAAACGCAAGAACTGTGTATCGCGAGACAGGCGGGATATCGGTTAAAGATGATTTAATTTCTGTCAATTCGTGGCGCGCTGAAAACAGTTAGTTTGTCGCATATCCATTACAAAACGTCGCATCAACCCCAGCATTGGTTGGCTGTTTGTGATTTATTGGGTCGTTTACGTTCAGTAGTTTGCCATTGATTTCTGAACGATCAGCACTCATACCATTGTATGACAACTAACGCAAGGCGGTCTGCTGCCAAATCGCCCGCAGCTGTGTTTCGAACGCGGTATGTGGGATTACGAATTGCATCCGTAACCCACAAATGGGTGAAAAAGGCGCCATAATTCATAAATTGAACCGTTAAGGAACAGCTAAAGAAAAGTAGCATTACAATATACCAAGTATTAGGAGTAACAGAAAACTGTTATTCAATATTGTTAAGTTGTCTTTTATGGACAAAAAACATATCAAACTTCTAATAATTCTTCAAACATGGGCTTTATTCTTTAATTGTAATCCTCTCTTTCTTGTTATTATTTTGTGTTAAGACTCTACCTTATTTCAGATTCCCAAAATACACTATCCCGCAAACATGACAAAGCACAAGCGCTGAAAATAACATTTTACGTTCTTAAATGTGTGACACAAATAAATACTATCTTGATTTCTCGATCAAGGCTATCCCAACGCTTCCCTCAAAAGACCAAACCAACGGTTACCCATCCAGGACAGAAGGTCAATCAACATGTTCAGTTCCACAATAGAGAAGTGCATTTAGTCATGTACACAGAACTTTAGTACCGACAGTGAGAAGCCATAAAAAGTAATAAACATCTCATGAAGAACCATGGCTGGTGCTGGTACTTCACCGTCAGAAAAAGTACTTTCCGGTTTAGTTTCATGAGTGTCTTATCAATGTCATACATCAGTTGGCATAAAATCTTGACTTCTCGTCCTTGACTTGGGGAAGTAAATTAAAAGTACCTCTGAAATCGGAGTGGGCTCGCTTGATGTCGAGCTGACACTGGTAATAGGAAAGCGAGTCACACGCAAAAATCAGTCTACTACACTAGAAGTTGTAGCACGTTTATGGATTACGCTTGAGTTCAAAGAGAGTGAACGCAAAGAAAATGGTATACATGTATACAGTTTTGCTTACGAATGGTGGATAGTATGGATGTATGAATAAATGAATGGGTGGATAGAGAGGCAGATGGATAAAGGCAAGAGAATCAATTTCATTGCACCGAGTTATATCACATCACTTGGCTTCTCTGCACAGAGTGACTTGCGAGTGACGATAGTGTCACACAGAGCTTGTTCATTGTTGCTGCAGCGAAGACTCCAATGAGTAACACAAATATGTAATTATGAACTAAATGACGGATTTCTGAAGAAAAATTTAAAACAAACAAAACATCCAAGACCTATGTGGCCCAAGGAATGCTGCTTGATCACCCAGCCATGGAAATTCCCTCCCCCTCCACTTTGAATAGATGGACCCACTGACCAACACCGACCGACCGACCGACCTTACAGGCCGACCGGCCGGCCGATATATAGATAGACAGACAAACAAACAAGTCTATTACGGTTTTCACAAATTACCTTCCATTTGTGGCTGCTACCTTCCAGCTTCCTCTTCATGAGAATGAGCCTCTCTCTGAGATCTTCAGATTCACTGAGGTGTTCATCGTCTTGAATCCCAGCATTCTCTGAGATATCAAAGAGTTCGGTCACTGTAGCCGACCGAAGACGGTCGAACGAGATCTCGGTTAGTTTCATGTGTGGGTCGTCTTCGTGAACTGAAGGACATCTGTCAGAGGTAAGAATACACGAACATGATTATAATGATGATTGTGTATATAAATAACTGTGTTTAGAATATATTCATAAGAAGGGGACAGCTGAAATACGTCGTGACAATGTGAAAGTATGCGGGAAGGTGAGTCAGGGAGAGACCGAGATAGAAGTTGGTTTGGCACTATGGCACAGAGGAACATCGGTATCAGAAATGATCGGCAGAACACGTGACTGGAAGCTGTGGATAGACATGATAACCAACGCTATATGACACGGATTAATAGAAGAAAAGGAAGAATGTGCTCTCAACAATCCGTGTTTTGAGATCGTATGTCATACAACAGGTTATAGGTATGTCTATTGTTAACAGATTTTAAATCATTTTTGATGTTCATATGATTAAAATATGTATTTTACTTCAAAATTATTTTTCATGTTTATAGCTAAACGATAGATAATAAACAGCATATTCACACCAACCCTATGCTACCAATCTCAAACTTGGACTTTATCCAAATCACACTTTCGCAAAATCAACACCTGCGAGATGAGATGCCTGAGGAGAGCTGACAACTTAAAAGTCCGAGACCAAGTAAGAAATTCTGTTATCAGACAGACACTGGGATCAACACCTTGTGCCAAATTTATTGAAAGACAGAAGAACAATTGGTTTGGCCATGTCGTTAGAATGCATCATCAACAACTACCATCACTGACCTTGCATCAAATATCATCTGCGGCGAGACGAAGAGGACGTCCAAGATGAAAATGGATTGACATCAAAGACATTGTACCCTCACACGGAATGACACTATCCAGTGCCGTCCACAGGGCGCTGGAGCGCAAATTATCCCTCCCCACGACGCTTGACGGCAGAAGTGGAAGATGATGATGATGATGATGATGATGATGATGATAATGATGATGATGATGATGATGATGATGATGATGATAGCCAATATAAACAAACAAACAAACAAATTAATTAGTGAAATGGAATTTATTTTAATTTGTAATGCCAAAATCGAGGCAGCATTAAAGTGATGAGTTTTAAACGACATGGCCGAGTTTTGTTGGAATGTTTATTGTGTTACAGATTAGAGTTGGGTGAGAGAGGTTGGCGTAGACAAATTTACTTCAGCAAACTATGACTTTTGAAATGTAGGTTAAGGGTATATCTTAGCAGATAATGGCATGGGCGTTTGAAGTAACTATAATTCCTTTGCACTAGACTTCGCATATGTTTGTGAAGTGATTATCTCCATTTCTCGGTGCCCATTCTTCCTGTTTTAAGAGAATTGGTAGACTCCAGACCAACTATGGCTGGAAATAAAACCTACAATACCTGATGATCGAAAGCTAGCCCACTGAGTAAAACTTCTTTTTCTTTTCCTTCTCGCGATCGCTTCTCTGGTGATCAAACTGACAGCTGGATTTCATTGATGAATTGGACCGTTTTTGGAAGTTAGTCTTTAGTTTCATGTTCTTCGTCTTCTTCTTCTCCTCCTCCTCCTCCTCCTCCTCCTCAATTTATCTCAGTGAAGTGTTGGTGGGAGATATAAAGTCTGTTATGTGTTTGTAAGTGCTGTTCCTAATGCTCTTTGTAAAATCTTATTCATTTCTCTAAGGTTGTTCTTGATACTATCCCTCCATCTGTTACGTGGTCTTCCCTTGTTCTGTATCCATTATAGTTCTTCAATGTGATTCATTGTGGCACATGGTTCCAGTGGTCTAATGAGGTGGCCTAGCCGTTTAATGTGTCTTCTTTATTGAAGTGCATGGTTGGTTTCAGACCTAGCCGTCTTCTAATTTCCTCCTTCCTGATTCTATCGCTCACGGTTACTCACTCACCTCTTTTATGGCATCTCTTCTTTTTTGTTATGATTATGTGCTCATTAGTTGCAGTAAGTATCCACGTTTGACGTTGATAGCGTGGTGTCGGCCAAAAATAGGTTCCCTAAGAATTGCTTTATTACTTATAAGTACATTTATATGCGACAGAAGTGGCTCTAGTTATTCCAGAACATGATTTTCTTTTGCACTGCAATAGTTTAGTCGACGTATCAACATCACGGCACACGGGTGTAACCCATAAGTGATCCGTTATACTCCTAACTCAAGCCTGAATCAGGAGAATCTCAGCTCACTGCACGAACTCCGCAGCACCGGCGAGGATCCTGAAATACTTTGGGTAGATTTTTAACTCGAAATTTAGGCTACTCTTTTTCGATTTCCAACTGCCAAGGGATTTTTTTTTACGTGCGCAACAATACACACGAGAGTCCGATCTCACTACCCAGAGATCAGGGGACATTTTTGTTATTAGAAGTCCACGTGAAAAAATCCCGGCCCTCTCCGGGATTCGAACCCGGGACCTCCAGAACTCGAGGCGGACACTAGACCTCGAGACCACTCATCCCCCACTTTCCTTTGCGCAACGTGTGTTAATTTCTCTATCTATTCCCCCATCTGAAGTGAAAATTGACCCTAGATATATATTCGCTTGGTTTTATTTTTCCCGAATTCTTTACTTTTATTGATAGTGTTTCTGACTGTCTGCCTATGACTATTGTCTCTTCCTTTCAATGCTTATTTTCACGTTACATTTCTTACACGCGAAATTGACTTTATTTAGATGGCTCTGAAGGTCCTCTTCATCTTCTGCTATTAACACTTTGCCTTCCGCAAATAATAATTCCGAAATGTTATCTTCTTCTTCGCTTTCTGCTTATCGGCATATCTTGTCAATATATTTTATGCAAGTTAGGGGGGGGGGAGGGGAGGGTGAGAGAGAGAGAGAGAGCGAGAGAGAGAGAGAGAGAGAGAGAGAGAGAGAGAGAGAGAGAGAGAGAGAGAGAGAGAGAGAGAAAAGAGCACACAGCCTTGTCGTACACCAGAATTTAATTCAAAAGGTTTTGATGCTCATGCCTTTGTTCTTACGAGACTTTTGCTATAATTATATAACTTTCGCAAACACTAATTAGACGTTTGCTAATTCAGTATTTACTTACACAATCCAATAGTATATGCCTCTCAACTCTGTCAAAAGTATTATCCTGATCCATAAATGTGACTTTACAGGTCTTATGTTCAATTGCTTTTTTCTGTCAGTTGTCTATGTGTGAATATTGCGACTGTGCAGGTTCTGTTTGGTCTAAAATCCATCTAGTCTTCTGATAATTGTTGTCCCAGTAGTGATCTTAATTTTTTCCAATGATTTTGGCATACATCTGTTACTGTGTGGTTTGGTAGTGAGGTATTTAGTTTCATACAGCTTGGAATGTAATGGGATTTAGAGGACCAGTATATGTCTCTGAACTCCGATGTAAAAAGACATTCCACGCAGTTTGCTTGGTTAGTCCAGACGTGCATAATGGTGAAGCAGAGAGACAGTCTATGCATAATGTTATTCAGCCTATCTCTGTCGTAAGGCGAAAAGTAGTTATCTGTCCTTGCCAATCAAGAAACGCGAGTCGTCATCTTTTAATACTGCACTTTAGTGTGGATATCTCCCGTTTTCTCGAAGTATGAAACTTCATTATCACTTTGTTCACGAATAAGTAAGTAGTACGCCTGTGTATTAACCACTAGAACAGGGTGACTAAGTCTAGAAACACACGTAGCAAAACCCATCATGTCGCCTGAAGAACGAAACCAAAACTCCCCAGTAAACAACGGGGCAACAAATTGACACTGACCTTTAATACACATGTTTAATACAAGCAGATATCCCATGTTACTTACATGATCCCATTCTAATCACGATAGTCAAGATAAGTTATCAGTTAAATTAATTGTAATCTCCGTATTACTGCCACTGATGATTTATTTCAGCTTCCGCTAGCTTGCATTCCGGGAAACGCCATTTTCAACTTATATTGCTACATACATGCACACTCCTGCGACATTTGTGACGCCTGTAGCAACATAATTATGAGGTTAGGCATTGTCATTGGTGGTTATTCTCGGAGTCGGCGGACGAGCGGTTATGAATCTGGTCTTTTCTGTTAGGAGAAATTGGTTCTCTTTCCTCACATGGCATCTATTGGATGATAAACTCACCTCTCGGAAACTGAAAAACTTTGATTATTTTGTGGTTGTTTCGGGATTTGAAATTTAAATATTGAGCACAACCCACTACTGGCAACGCCGATCGCATTCTGGTATGAACCTAAGGCCTATCCACGTCAATATGGAAGCACTATACTCGAGTTTCGCCCTCATTCGCCCTACTTTGACTATATGAAACGTTACACTGGTTTGAAAATAACAGTGATGGAGGACACGTTTCCGGGGAGAAGAGATAGTGGGCAATGAACACGAAGATGGGCACGTTACATCGAAGGTATGAAAAAACGTGGAGGATTCAAATTTAAAAGTGTGATAGAAATTACGCTAAGGATGTCAAGAGTGATAAGCACGAGCCATCACGGCGTAGACCAGTGGTTCTCAACCGGTGGGGAATTCCCCCCAGGGGGGAATTTCATGGTTTCCAGGGGGGGGGGGGGGGATGAAGACCATTTCAAGATCGTGTTAATACAAGAACCGATTACTTGACATAGTTTTTCCCTTCATACTTTACAGTTATGTATGTCTCGTCCTTCTAAAATTCATTTTATAAAGTAAGTAGACCCACAAATCATGTTTTATGTGGATGTCTAGACTTGTTTTAGTATATGCTATTACATTTGCCTTCCACTTTTACGTATACTGTGTAGGGGTGAGGGGATTTTTAGATAGGAAATATGAAAGGGGGGGGGGGGGAATGGCGTTCTGAAAATATGGTGAAGGGGGGAATGGGCCAAAAAAGGTTGAGAACCACTGGTGTAGACGAACTCAATGACATTATAAGGTCATTTTAAAGATGGCCTCCAAACTTTATGGCATACATCAAAGATGAGCACCATTCTGTTATCCGTGTTTTGATCAATGAAGGGGCGAAACCTATATATTCCATCGTAGAATGAAGGTCCAGTATATTGATGCATGCCTGTCAGTCCAGCAAGTGTCTGAGTGGAGTAGGAAGTTTTAAAACGGCGTGACTTCTGTGACAGACTGTTCACGACCGGGTTAGGGACACAGAGTAGTGACCCCAGAGTCGATTGCAACCGTTGACCTCGTACAGGGAAACTACCAATAGACTGTAGGTGACATTGCCGTACATCTTGACAGTAGTTAAGGTTAAGGATACCACATCAACAATGATGTGCTACAGTGCCAAGGTGGGTGCCACGGCAGCTTACTCCGGAATTGAAAGAAAGACGCATTAATGCTTGTAAAGAACTTCTGCAGTGCTTTGGAGCAGAAGGTGACGTTTTACTATCAAGAATTGTTACTGGAGATGCAACCTGGGTTCACTACCACAAGCCGGAAACGAATAGAACGAACAAGGAATGACGCGATCCCTCCTCACAGAAACCAAAGAAGTTTCGCACGCAGTCAACTGCGGGGAAAGTTTTGCCGACTCTCTTTTGGGATGAACCAGGGGTTATTATACTACATGCCAAGAGAGAGAACTGTCACCAGTGATACGCATGCAGAGCTTCTCAGGAATCTTCTTCGACCCGCAATCAAATCCAAACGACGTGGATTTCTGAGTAGAGGTGTCCTTTTGCAACATGACAATTTTTTTTAATGTTGTATATCCCTTACAGGACGTTGCAGTCAACATCAGCATTTTTAAGCTGCTGTTGATGTACTAGGCAAGTTTTTACGTTCAGTAGTTTGCCATTGCTTTCTGAACGACCGGCTCCCATACCAACACGTTATAACACAACGCGACACGGTCTGCAGCACAAATCTGTCGCGGCTGCGTTTCGAACGCTTGTTAAGCGGCACACGAACCGCGTTCGAAAGCCTTTTGGCCACGAACACTGGCATGACAATGCTCGACCCAATACTGCAATGGTTGAAACCATCGAAGACCTCCACTTTCATTGTGTACCACATCCCGTGTACTCGCCAGGCCTAGCTCCAAGTGATTTCTATCTGTTTGGACAACTCAAAGAGTCACTGGGAGGAAATACGTTTCTGTCCGATGAATCGGCACAGCAGGTGGTGCATGAGTGGTTACACGCGCGACCAAGATAATATTTGTCTACAGGAATCCAAGCTCTTTATCGGCACTGGAGGATTTGCAAAGAACGCAGTGGTGACTACATTCAAAAATTATACATCTTTTCTTTAATTTTTCAGAATATATTCACCCCCCCCCCCCCCTCCCACCCGAAAAATACAAACTTTTAAGATTTTCATTTGAAACCCCCCTCGCACGTAAGGCAGAAGCACTGGCAAAGAATCGAGAAATATTTCGTCGGTCAGTGTTGACATCGATAGTTTGCGAAAGACTTACTATATGATGATGATGATGATGATGATAATGATGATGATGATGATGGTGGTGGTGGTGATGGTGATGATGATGGATGTTAAATAATTAAAAGCACAATGTAGCCTCTGCATGCCATAGCAACTGCTATGTCAAATGACACGTTATGTCTAAAGCACGAACAAGAGTTGGAAATTGTGAATTTTCTGAATACCAATCATAAAGAAGAACGCCGAGGTGATAAACGTTCATCAGCTAATACAACATAGTAAAACTAGTCGCGTTAGCCCTCCATTATTTGTGAATGTTTTATCAGCAAAGCTAATGCGCTCTTTCTTGTCCTTTTATTCGCTGTATTTTCATAGCTTCAACCCAGCTAATTCCGCTTGAATGTTGTATGCTGTTCATATACTGCCTTTTGTGTCTCAATGCAATACATGCCCTCAGCCAACTCAAACTAAGCTCTGTGTAGACTATGCTATGATTGATCGGGTTTTGCAGCTAAAGTGTTCTACTGGATGAGGAAGCCAATTTCACGCCACTCTTCTTAATCGCCACTTACGACAAGATTGGTAGACAATTGTTACAATTCGTTGCTTCTTTTATGGTCCCCGACTGAGTGGTCTCGAGGTATGGTGTTCGCTTTGAGTGCTGGAGGTCCTTAGTTCAAGCCCCGGTGAGGGTCGGGATTTTGTCACGTGGACTTCTAGTAACGCATTTCCCCAGGACTCTGGGTAGTGAGATCAGACGCCCCTGTGTATTGTCGTTGACGTAAACAATCCCTTGGAAATCGAAAAAGAGCAGCCTAAGGGCTCTGCCCGGGCAAAATTTCGAGCTAAAAATCTACCCAAAGTATTTCAGGATCCTCGCCGGTGCTACAGAGTTCGTGCACTGAGCTGAGATTCTCCAGACTCAGGCTTGAGTTAGGAGTAGAACGGAGCACTTATGGGTTACACCCGTGTGCTGTGGGATGTTGATCCGTCGACTAAACTAAACTAAACTTATGACCCCCGGTATCACAAAGGCGATTGCTGTATTAGTCTTGACCAAATTATTTCTAGCATGACATCATAACTAATACAAAATACTGTGCTGGCACTTCTAATTATTGTTCAATGATTGGGCTCACTAAATATACAAATAAATCAAGAGACAAGTAAATAAAGTATGAGAGTTCAAATATCTATGCAGACTTTTTACAGAGGAAATTACAAAGGACAATAGATTCCACAGAGATATAGAAACGCGATACCAAAGGTTATCAACTGTCATTACTCAAAAAATAAAGGCTTGCGATTGGAGTAAAACGACAAATGATAAACGGCACTTTCCTTCCAACACTTTGTTTTTAATGTCAGGCTTGGGTATAGATAGCATTTCGCCAAATGTGACCTCCCATTTAGAAAGTAGGACGACGTATTGCTATAATAGGGTCAGCATGTTATTTGTTTTGTTTCGTGGTATCTTCCGCAATTGTAACGCTCAGTGAACGAAACTTTTCATTATACTACTTGTTCATTTGATTGTGTACCACATTTGATCCAAACCTACTTTTTGTTTCCAAACGAATCAGTTAATAAAAACAACCCATCTTGTCAAGCGTAACCCACACCTTTCTCTCTTAGTGTTTAACGGCAAGGTTGGATCAGAACTAGAAGCAAGGGTTCCTAGATAACAACAGATGACACAACAAGGTGTATCCATGAATATTGTAGTTGTATTCGGCTTATTCAAATCTCTTGCATTATATTTGACGATGGAAAAAAATAACAGCTCTGACAGGACGGAATATGTTTCTGTGCACAGCTTTGCATTAACAACATATAAATTTCATATAGCAAGTGTATGTAAACACAGGAAACACACTCAAAGCAGATACCTGATACTTGCTCCCCGAAAAACATATATTTCGCAAATCCTGTTAAATATTTATATTATAACAAAGTCATATATATATATATATATATATATATATATATATATATATATATATATATATATATATATATATATATATATATATATATAGTTTCCAAAATGTCTTGGCCAGTCGTAGAGACTGGCTACACATGTGCACATACACAGACAAACACACACACACACGCACAAGCACACACACACATATATTTATGTGTGTGTGTGTGTGTGTTTTTTCTTTTAAACAGCCACAAATTTTCCCTTAATCTAGTACATTGTTCACAAAGCAAAAACTGCAATACTGAGGCAAACACTACTAGGTCAACAATCGCCTATCTAGGCGTCTTTTCGCATTCTCGGTCGCATTCCATTGTGAATACCCACTAAACTAGTCAGACCTTACAGTACATCCTATCATCCAATACTAGTATTTATTATGTGCTACAGGCAGAGACGTTGATGTCCAGTGTACTGTCCACTAGACTAGATCATGGCGTTAATGAGGTGGTGGTCATCTTTCATTGTTCATGTTTTAAAATAGTTTTTACAATAAAAAAAATTCAGACAAAACGCCAGAACATATTTTTATGATTTGGCGCCTTGTAGCCATTTAGAAATTAGGTCGCTGTAACTTTCGCATTACATGCTAAGTTGACCACCGTAAATGTTGCACTACATGCGATCCTCGGCCAGTGTAACTTTAACTAGACGCGTAAGTCGCCCAATGTAGCTTTCAATACATGTAGCTATTGAAATCGGCGCTTAAGTCGATCAAAACTGTTTAATTAAACATGTGAAGCGATTACTGTAATTATCGAACGCTATGCAAAAGCTGACCATTTAACTGTCTAACTAGAGACGACCACTGTAAGTGTTGAATGAGATGTGCAAGTAGATCATTGTGATTATCGAACTACATACGAAAGTCAATCCTTATAAGTGTCGAACAAGACGCCTAAATCAGTCTTTGTAACTGTCGAACTGGACGCGTGAATCAATTCCTATAAATGTCGAACTAGACACTTAAATCGATCCATATATATATATATATATATATATATATATATATATATATATATATATATATATATATATATATATATATATATATATATATATATATATATATATATATCCAACTGTCGAAGAAGACACGTCAGTCGATCCATGTAAGTTCATAGGAGAAGCGTTGGTCAATCCTGCTAATTGTCGCACTAAACGCGCAAGTAAATCATGGTTATTGTCGCACTAAATGCGAGAGTCGATCCTGGTTATTGTCGCACTAAACGCGAGAGTCAATCCTTGTTATTGTCGCACTATAAGCGCGAGTCAACCCTGGTTCACTAAACGCGAGAGTTAATCCTGGTTATTGTCGCACTAAACGCGAGAGTTAATCCTGGTTATTGTCGCACTAAACGCGAGAGTCAGTCCTGGTTATTATCGCACTAAACGCGAGTCAATCCTGATAATTGTCATCATACAGGGACAAGTCAATCCTGGTAATTGTCGCCTCAAAGGGGCAAGTCGACCTCAGCAAATGTTGAACTGGTCCGACGCTTCTATAGATCAGTCCTTACATTACAAAGGACTAGCAACAGGATTCTGCCATGTCACTTCGCCTTAAACAAGGAAAACGCAATTTTACAGGTTGATGAAAATAAACCGACTCTTCCCCTTTCGCACTGCTTGGGTGAATAATAGAGGTAAATACGTTATTCAATGTGTATAAAAGAATGCGGATTTTAACTTGACGAAGTAGTATTTCTCAGGTTGGGAAAATGGGGAGGGGGAATGATATTGGGTTGGGTGGGTTGGGGGGGGGGGGGGGCTTTAAATGCTCAATGTAGTATATAGAAGTGCAAGAGTATTGTTTAATGTTCATACTTTGTTCACTAAAGTAACAATATAATGGACCCATCACACGTCTCTAGGTACCTTGTGTATATAGTCTTAGTTCTATATTTTATAAATCAATCGGCACAATACGTGATGTGGTCTATATCTCGAAGGTCACTTTTACTTCCCAGAATATGTTCCAGTATCCATTTAAAGCTGGGTCAACCTGGGTGTCCAGGTCAATTGATGTTTATTTTTTTATTTTCGTCCCAGAAATAGGCCATTTTATTTGCAGTCAAGTCAAGAATTAATACCATAAGAGTTTCAGAAGAGTCCCTAATCCACGTTGTTAATATTACGGTAGAATCTGGAAACTACAACATTAGGGTTCCAGTCGAGTCTAGAATCAATACTATTATAGTTCCAGTCGCGTATAAAATTGGTACTACTATCTTTTCAATAGAGTCTAGAATCCAAACAGAGTTCTAGTCAAACCAACGTTTCAATTAACGAACGTTCAAGTCGTGCCTACAGCCCCTTTCTTCTAGCTACTAACGTCCCAGTCGTGCCTACAGCCCCTTTCTTCTAGCTACTAACGTCCCAGTCGTACCTACAGTCCCTCACTTATAGCTACTAACGTCCCAGCCATGCCTACATCCCCTTCTTTCTAGCTAATAACTTCCTAGTCCTTACGGCCTCTCACTTAAACTACTAACCTTCCAGTCGTGTCTACAGTCCCTCACATTTAGCTACTAACGTCCCAGTCGTGACTACAGCCCATAACTTCTAGCTACTAACGTCCCAGTCGTGACTACAACCCATAACTTCTAGCTACTAACGTCCCAGTCGTGACTACAGCCCATAACTTCTAGCTACTAACGTCCCAGTCGTGACTACAGCCCATAACTTCTAGCTACTAACCTCTCAGTCGTGACTACAGCCCATAACTTCTAGCTACTAACCTCTCAGTCGTGACTACAGCCCATAACTTCTAGCTACTAACGTCCCAGTCGTGACTACAGCCCATAACTTCTAGCTACTAACCTCTCAGTCGTGACTACAGCCCATAACTTCTAGCTACTAACGTCCCAGTCGTGACTACAGCTCATAACTTCTAGCTACTAACGTCCCAGTCGTGACTACAGCCCATAACTTCTAGCTCCTAACCTCTCAGTCGTGACTACAGCCCATAACTTCGAGCTACTAACGTCTCAGTCGTGACTACAGCCCATAACTTCTAGCTACTAACGTCCCAGTCGTGACTACAGCCCATAACTTCTAGCTACTAACCTCTCAGTCGTGACTACAGCCCATAACTTCTAGCTACTAACCTCTCAGTCGTGACTACAGCCCATAACTTCTAGCTAGTAACGTCTCAGTCGTGACTACAGCCCATAACTTCTAGCTACTAACGTCCCTGTCGTGACTAAAGCCCATAACTTCTAGCTACTAACCTCTCAGTCGTGACTACAACCCATAACTTCTAGCTACTAACGTCCCAGCCATGCCTACAACCCCTTCTGTCTAGCTAATAACTTCCTAGTCGTCCTTACGGCCTCTCACTTAAACTACTAACCTTCCAGTCGTGTCTACAGTCCCTCACATTTAGCTACCAACGTCCCAGTCGTGACTACAGCCCATAACTTCTAGCTACTAACCTCTCAGTCGTGACTACAGCCCATAACTTCTAGCTACTAACGTCCCAGCCATGCCTACATCCCCTTCTTTCTAGCTAATAACTTCCTAGTCGTCCTTACGGCATCTCACTTAAACTACTAACCTTCCAGTCGTGTCTACAGTCCCTCACATTTAGCTACCAACGTCCCAGTCGTGACTACAGCCCATAACTTCTAGCTACTAACGTCCCAGTCGTGACTACAGCCCATAACTTCTAGCTACTAACCTCTCAGTCGTGACTACAGCCCATAACTTCTAGCTACCAACGTCCCAGTCGTGACTACAGCTCATAACTTCTAACTACTAACGTCCCAGTCGTGACTACAGCCCATAACTTCTAGCTACTAACCTCTCAGTCGTGACTACAGCCCATAACTTCTAGCTACTAACGTCCAAGTTGTGCCTAAAGACCCTCACTCTAGCCACTAACGTCCCAGTCGCGCCTTCGTTTCTAGCTTTCAAGTCCTGCTCTTTGAGGAGTGTCGGTTGTGACATAATACTGCCTACAATCCCTGTTGTCAAAGCTAGGTTATGGCGTCAGTACTGCAAAATGGCGAGTGGAAACACGTTTCTAAAAATCATTTTTACGTGCTCGATGGAGTAGAGTAGATATTATTGTCACAAAATGCATATTGTTTTTTTCTGCAGAGAGGCTACATAAGAACTCAAGATTTGTTCCTATTATGTGACATCTTTCTTTACATGATCTCGCAGTTAAAAAAAAAAAGCACAGCACTAAAGAAACGTGACAGCAATAATTCCTCATAGTACGAAAACGCAAAGCATTGCCATGGATCATAAGTGAAATATATTAAAATTCACAAAATTCATATGCCAATAAGAAATGTTTTATGAAAACTATAACAATATGCTGCAAGTCTGGGTGTGGAACTCACAGGACCAAAAAGAAAAAAATAGACGGAGACCTATTAACTAATGAAGGAGTACAGCAGAAATAGAAATTTAACAAATGGGAAGGACTTGGTCAGAGCTGCATGGGATGTCTAAAGATTAAGGGATTATTGTATGTTGGTTGAGGTCCTATGCCACATTGAAGGATAGGGAGCCAAAGAAGAAGGAGGAGGAGAAGAAGAAGAAGAAGAAGAAGAAGAAGAAGAAGAAGAAGAAGAAGAAGAAGAAGAAGAAGAATAAGAAGAAGAAGAAGAAGAAGAAAAAGAAGAAGAAGAAGAAGAAGAAGAAGAAGAAAACTATGCTAAGAGAATTAATAATAATATTTTCTTATTGTTTGCTGATGAATGATTGATGATTGTCCGAGAGAGAGAGAGAGAGAGAGAGAGAGAGAGAGAGAGAGAGAGAGAGAGAGAGGGGGGGGGGGTGTGGGTGTGTGTGCGTGTGTCAGTGTGTCAGTGTGCCAGTGTAATTGCAAGTTATTAAAGCTTTCCCTACACTTTGGGTTTTCCTGTTGTTAAAATTTCCTCTGTACCGGAGTGTAATCTATTTCAAGAGGAGGTCGGCATTACCTGTGCGTGGGCACACTATGCGACTAACTGGGATAAGCCTGCATGAATGCATTGTGAGGGCGCAAGACATAGAGGGTTTGGTGACTTGAATACAGCCGACGTTCAGTACGGAGACGACACTGTTTGATGCTGGGTATGACAATAAATTAAAAGAAAGAAGAATGTCTCTAGCAGTTCAGACATTGCCAATGATATTGCGCATCCAGAAGCCTGTGAGAGGATGGTACTGAGAATAATTGTCGATGCGGTTACAGCTATTCAATGCACAGAAATAGTGGAGAACAAGCAGTTATAGTTCCTTAGTTATGAAATTAATGTTTCATGAAATATACTGTGAAATTAATGTTTCACGTGACTGCTGAGAAGGTAGAAAACAGAACAAATAATCGGTGTTTTAAAAACGAAACCGAAAAAAGTGACTGCAAAAGTCTTGCATACATACACGGTAAACGTCGGAATCCACAGTCATTATAACACTCTTACACAATTAAACAAACCTCAAGTCTTCACAGCAGTCCGTTGCACCATAAAATGCAATAAAGAACCAAAACGATATTAAGAAGTCCAAATCACTTTGCACGAGAAATCTATAGATAGCATGCAATAATACTAGATACCTATATAAACGCGTGAAGCTCTCGCACCGGAACCATTAACAAGCTGCCTAGATTGATCAAGTACAGCCAGGGAGGTGCAAGATATAACCCCCCCCCCCCTCCCCCCCCCCCCAAAAAAAAAAAAAAAATTAAAAAAAAATAAAATAAAATACAAAGACATAGTCAGAGCAAAAGGTTCTTTCACTTAACATGCCCAGGAAAATATATCCATCCAACGTGTGGGATCAAATGTTTACATATGGGTCTGTCAAAGAGCCACAAAAACAGAGAGACAGCAGAATCCATATAACACATCCTAACAGAAACTCAGGACAAACTTCATGGCTGCAGGGGAAATATGTACTAACTGAAAACCAATGGCAACGGCCATTATTACATTTTTACTGACTCAAAACAGCCGAACAGAACTAGTAGCAAAATTCTGCTGTTTTCAGAGACGCATAGTTGGTCAGTCAAACCATCTCATGCTCCAAGCAGAACCCTATTATCGATGAAATGCAAGACAACATTATAAAGCTGTCTACAAGAAGCGGAGTAGTAATGCAGCGGATACCAGTCCACCGAGGCACTTGTTGAAATGACAAGGCAGGCAACTTAGCAAAGATTGGAAGGAACCCGGAGCTGTCCTATCAATCCCAGATCTTTAAAGGAAAGCAATCTATGAGAACAAATTGGAGGGCAGAAAACAAAAACTACAGACTAGAGAACGTCAGCATGAATGATCTTGGCAGAAACATGCAGACCGGAATCCTCACATTCAGAACAGGATATTGTAGACTCAAAACCTCCAAAGAATAGATCACACTGACTGTGACACTTGCAAATGTGGAGCACCACAGCAAACTATAGAGCATGTCATATAAGACTAACCTGTCAACGACAGTCAGAGAGCGGAAACCTAGTTCACGGGAACACAATTTGGAGAAGAATTATGATAAACAGGTGAAGACCTCAAGCGAACAGTCTGGTTTGTGACCCATTCTGGAAAGACGCATTGCAAATAGTGATAGCTGAAGAAAAAGAAGCGTGCCCTGTAATAAAATATGGAGTTAATGTTATTTATAAAACGTTACAGGGATTTCCATGGCAGATAGTGACGTTTTAGTAAGAACTATTAGAGCTTTACATATTCTAGACCTAACATAGGTCTGGATAGGGCATGAAACGAGCTGTAAGAGATAGAAAAAGGTAGGACAGTTTGGCATGAGTTCGTTGACGGCTTATGTTAGGAGATAATGTGGAGCAGCAGCAGAATAAGAGGAAGGACACCCCAGCTTCAACGTTTGTGTCTACACAACAGAACGCCAAGTCGTGTAGTCAGATATCACAGAAGGGGACTATTATAATTTATAACACAGACACGTTGACCATAATATGACCTAAACATGGATCTAAAGAGAGTATGCATTTGATGCAAACTCTCTGCAAACTATGATTTAGTCTTCCTGGGGATAATGGAGCCTACCATAGATGATCACAAGGCAATGACAACGATAAAACCATCAACCCTTATGCTCTACGGATGACTGAGCATTTGACTTAAAAATTAGTAAGTCCTTTGAAAAACGTTCTGTACAGGCTGATGAATTAGGCATCTTTTAAGTTATCTTACGTTCTCAATGAAATAATCCAGATTTTCGAGAATATGAAGAAATTGTCAGAAAATATAATATCGCTTATAATACAAGCAATGATGTATCACCGTCTTACCTGTAAATTAATTGCAAATGTGCATATTCACATAAAGTTGGCCCTATTTATTTTCAAGTACCCTTACACATGCCTCGTGCCAATCCGTTGGTAACCATAGTCCTTTTAAAGAATGCATTCACAAAGACTGATAACTCGCCTACACTAAACACAGTATATTATACAGGTTCTGTTCTTCAAACAAAGGTCTTATCTATAAACACTACGCCTCTTTCTATAACAGAAAACATACCGATAGCTTAATTCAACAATGTTCTGAAGACACAACGCTGGATGCAGATTAAACTTGCACAATTTATGCGCATATTACATGCATAACAAGAAGACACACGCCAAGGTGAAAACTGGCTGCTCCACAAGCGACGGCAAGTCAAATGAACGCACGCAAGTGAAAGTATGACAGTCTGTCTACGGACGGTCTGATGTCTGCTTATAATTGTTGGGATGTCCTGGGTTATCTTGCGCGGTTGGGAGATTTATTTGAGGGCAGGCAAACTTTAACAATGAACACCGCCTTGTTTACATTCCTTTCGTTATCTAGGTAAAGTAACTGAATATGGGTGGTTATTTTCTTGACTTCTTTTGTGCATGAAGATAGCACACTTGTAAGCATACACGTTAACTTACCCCCCCCCCCCCCCCACACACACACACACACGCGCGCACGTACGCACGCAGACTGACTGACATATACACAGACTGACAGGCAAACAGACAGACAAATAGACATAGACGGGCACAGGCGTGTCCAGAGTAACAGACAAATAGACAGAATGAACGAAAAAATGAATTTTATTTTCAAAGGGTCACAAATTGGGAACGCAGGCCCGTCTTAAATTCGGTCTTTTCAGTCACTCATCTTTCGTAGACAAGTTATCTATCTTAAATGTAACATTTGCATTGGGGGGGGGGGGGGGACACACATTGCAAAATAAATGCTGTAAGCGCTCACCAAACATAAACAATTCATATTTCAAGACAGACACGGAGTGATACATCGACAGAGAAACCACACGTATGTGCACCCGCTTTGAAGCATAATTAGTAAAGTAAAATATAGAATCGTTTAGCACGTTTTGTGGCGTATAAGGCGCATAGTGCACCCATCGAGTGCCCATGTATAGACCCATCGGCACTCGATGGGTGATGTAGTCCATATCACTGTGGCAGCTTTTACTTCCTAGTACCCATTTTCTGCCGGGTCAACCTGGAATTCCTGAGCAATTTAAAACATAACTCCCTCTAGATAGGGATTCGAATACAAGACTGCCGGGTCGGAAGCCATTGCACTACCACTGATCCCATTACAGTAGTGGTCCCATGTTGAATGACAATAATGAACATATTCTGAGGTCGACGTCCGTCAAGTAAAATGTGTATCAGATAAAGTTTAGATATGTATATGTAAATGAGGCGGCGAGAAACTGGGGCCGTCACCCCCACCTTGTTATGCTGTGTGCTAGTTTATGTGATTGTCTTAGGCTAAACACCGTCTTCTTGTTGATTTGTCTTTTCTGCAGCAGACGTTGGCGACCATACTTCTCCAATCCTGTATGTCATCTGGTATTTCAGCCTTTGTAACAATCTAGGGAGATAACTTGGTTTTGTTTTTATTAGTAATCGTTGCCCAGCTGTTAAGCTATCGATATGCACCCTTCTATGTCATTCTTGTCTAGTATTTTCATACATAAGGCTGATATTTATATTCCATATCCTGTTGATATGTGAAATAGATTGCATTTGTCCTTTCCTTAAGGGTTTCTATGAGAGATCTAGTGAAGTATGAATCTGTCCTAGCATTTACTTTCTACTTTGTCCACTATATTCTCACCATTCTTCTCAACAACCGCATCTCCACTGCCTCCAGCAGTCCCACCATTTCATTACTCATTATTCAGCATTCGTATCCATACAGGACAAGAGGCTACAAAAAACTCTTTCATGAATCCTATCTGCTTGCATATCGGGATATTTCTGGGTTCCATGATGTTAAGTTTTCTATTAAAAGAGTTTTTGAATATTGCGATTATTTTATCTATCCATGTATCATATTCTTCATCGGATATAACTGTATAGGCTGTATATTTACAAATACTGACTTAACTGATATTTACACCTTTAGAAAAGTATGCTGACAAACGCCGGATGAGGGTTCAATGCCTGCAGTCGCGTTTCGCTACACTAGGGAAACACCGGCCAAGTATTCATCCGTGCATTCAAGCCTACAAAATATGATGGCCTAACTCTTCACACACCCACAACATAATCCCGCTATGGGACTAAAGGAAGAACACAGAATGTGTGCTTTCTTGGAGACAACCACACGCTCTCTCTCTCTCGTTAACGTTTATTTAAAATCTCTTCTTCTCAAATCAGCTTGATTAAAATGGTTCGCAAACTACGTTGAGACTTTTAAGCTGTGTAATTAGCATATTTAAGATTATTTGCATTTTTTCCCTACGACCTAGCTCCCTCAAGATTTCAAATTTCTAATTATCATTTCACTGTAATTGTTCAACCGTTCAAAAGATCATGTGATAAAACATTGGCTTATATATAAAATCGTGCAAACTGGTTTTAATCCATTAAGATCTACTTCATATCTGAAGGCAGACTTTTTCTCTCAATTTATATGCATTATTATTCAGAGATCTTTCACTTTTCTGCGTTGAGTTTAGCATAACGTCGAAAACGATTTTGGTGTCTCATTTCTTCAAACAATGTTTGAAAAAGTCTTGGAAGCATAAATATATATATTTTCTGCTTCTGGATACATCTATTTAAATAAGAGCATCGATGGAGTGAAACTCCGATTTCTTGTTCCCTATCTGCAACTTTCCAAATTATTTCTGACATTTTGGTTCATAAAACTCCAAATAAATTTTTAAAAAAATTGATTTTCTCCGGCTCTGTGGCGAAGGGTTACGAATTCAACTCGTAATCGCGCGTACCGCGTTTTAAATACAGCTGTACATCGCCTTGCGTTGGTTCCCATACAAGGGTATGAATGCCGGTCGTTCAGAAAGCAATTACAAACTACTGAACATAAACTTGTCAAGACATTACAAACAGCCAAAATACGCTGCTGCTGCTTGCCACATCCTGTAAAGGATATTCAATTAACTTTCACCAATGATAACCAAAAACTGTATGGAAGATTGTATGTATTAGGAAAATCCTAAGATTGTGTATTAGGGAAATCCTATGTCTTGTAATTGAATTGCTATAAAACACCACAGCGACAAACACAATATAAACCGGATATATAAAATCACTGTTTCATTAAAGTCTTATCTTTACGAGTGCAAAAGATATATGTGGTATTTGTGAAAACTTAAAAAAAATATACCATTGTTACAGAACAAAACACATGTCTGAACGTGGCACACACTATTGTCAATATCTCAAGTAGATTTATGATGTTTCATGCTATCTCACTTTGTTACTTCTTTTACGAACAATATAATAGAGTTGGCATTTTATTGGGGACTATTTTAGACTGACTAAAGTAAGGTAAGTTTTGTTACGAGCAGTTTCCTGCTATGGGTCTATAATTTTATAGCGCCATCACAGTTTGTAGGCCTGAGAGAAAGAAATAATATGCGGCCAATCTTTCCCTAATTTTTGGCAAGCGAGGAGCCCAGGTGCCTAACCAGAGCCCAACCATGCTTCTGGCATTACCATCTCATTTCCCGTTCAACATTGCTAGCGCACCCACCCAAATAAAGCATGAGTTGTTGTTGTTGTTTTTTTTTCATTTACAACTCACTGAACAGTTGTTAGCTTCATTTGTCCGTATTTCTCCTCAATATTAAAAAAGATCTGATAAAGTCTTGAGGTTGTGAAGTGTCAGGTTTTCACATATACTGTGCCATGGCATTGTGAGGTTTACCCATTCCCTTCATCGTCGTGTTCCTTGCCAGAGAATGCTCACACTGTTCAGAAAATTACCCATTTTTACGAGGATGTGATCACTTTGTCTCCAGTTCTTTAAGTCGTATTTGAATGAACAATCGGAAACGAAGGGAATTTGACAACAACAATACTAGTAAGAACATGAATGCTATCGCCACCGCCAATAATAACAACATCACCACCAACAATTAACACCAGCAACAACAACAATAACAACATTAACAAATGAGTAACAACAATAAAAACAGCAACATAATCAATAACGGTAGTAACAGCAAAAAAAAAAAAAAAGTCTAAGTCGTCTTGAGAGAAGTAAAGCCCCGATACATCATGTCACTGCTTGGTTTTGAATCTGGAGACGCTGATGCTAAGACGTAAAGCCCCGATACATCATGTCACTGCTGGGTTTTGAATCTGAAGACGCTGATGCTAAGACGTAAAGCCCCGATACATCATGTCACTGCTGGGTTTTGAATCTGGAGACGCTGATGCTAAGACGTAAAGCCCCGATACATCCTGTCACTGCTGGGTTTTGAATCTGGAGACGCTGATGCTAAGACGTAAAGCCCCGATACATGATGTCACTGCTGGGTTTTGAATCTGGAGACGCTGATGCTAAGACGTAAAGCCCCGATACATCATGTCACTGCTGGGTTTTGAATCTGGAGACACTGATGCTAAGACGTAAAGCCCCGATACATCATGTCACTGCTGGGTTTTGAATCTGGAGACGCTGATGCTAAGACGTAAAGCCCCGATACATCATGTCACTGCTGGGTTTTGAATCTGGAGACACTGATGCTAACACGTAAAGCCCCGATACATCATGTCACTGCTGGGTTTTGAATCTGGAGACGCTGATGCTAAGACGTAAAGCCCCGATACATCATGTCACTGCCGGGTTTTGAATCTGGAGACGCTGATGCTAAGACGTAAAGCCCCGATACATCCTGTCACTGCTGGGTTTTGAATCTGGAGACGCTGATGCTAAGACGTAAATCCCCGATACATCATGTCACTGCTGGGTTTTGAATCTGGAGACGCTGATGCTAAGACGTAAAGCCCCGATACATCCTGTCACTGCTGGGTTTTGAATCTGGAGACGCTGATGCTAAGACGTAAAGCCCCGATACATCCTGTCACTGCTGGGTTTTGAATCTGGAGACGCTGATGCTAAGACGTAAAGCCCCGATACATCATGTCACTGCCGGGTTTTGAATCTGAAGACGCTGATGCTAAGACGTAAAGCCCCGATACATCATGTCACTGCTGGGTTTTGAATCTGGAGACGCTGATGCTAAGACGTAAAGCCCCGATACATCATGTCACTGCTGGGTTTTGAATCTGGAGACGCTGATGCTAAGACGTAAAGCCCCGATACATCATGTCACTGCTGGGTTTTGAATCTGAAGACGCTGATGCTAAGACGTAAAGCCCCGATACATCATGTCACTGCCGGGTTTTGAATCTGGAGACGCTGATGCTAAGACGTAAAGCCCCGATACATGTCACTGCCGGGTTTTGAATCTGGAGACGCTGATGCTAAGACGTAAAGCCCCGATACATCCTGTCACTTCTGGGTTTTGAATCTGGAGACGCTGATGCTAAGACGTAAAGCCCCGATACATCATGTCACTGCTGGGTTTTGAATCTGGAGACGCTGATGCTAAGACGTAAAGCCCCGATACATCATGTCACTGCTGGGTTTTGAATCTGGAGACGCTGATGCTAAGACGTAAAGCCCCGATACATCCTGTCACTGCTGGGTTTTGAATCTGAAGACGCTGATGCTAAGACGTAAAGCCCCGATACATCCTGTCACTGCTGGGTTTTGAATCTGAAGACGCTGATGCTAAGACGTAAAGCCCCGATACATCATGTCACTGCTGGGTTTTGAATCTGGAGACGCTGATGCTAAGACGTAAAGCCCCGATACATCATGTCACTGCTGGGCTTTGAATCTGGAGACGCTGATGCTAAGACATAAAGCCCCGATACATCCTGTCACTGCTGGGTTTTGAATCTGGAGACGCTGATGCTAAGACGTAAAGCCCCGATACATCCTGTCACTGCTGGGTTTTGAATCTGGAGACGCTGATGCTAAGACGTAAAGCCCCGATACATCATGTCACTGCTGGGTTTTGAATCTGGAGACGCTGATGCTAAGACGTAAAGCCCCGATACATCATGTCACTGCTGGGTTTTGAATCTGGAGACGCTGATGCTAAGTTAGACGTAGACAATCAACATTTTTGGACACGTTATGAGAAGAAATAAACTAGAGAACTTGGTGACAACTGGCAAGATTGATGGGAAAAGAACAAGGGAAAGGAAGAGAAGTGAATATCTGGATGCCCTGGCCCCGTTGCATGGTCGAGAGAAGGACACGGAGCTAATCCACAATTTTAGTGATCGTGTGATATTGCGAAACATGATCGCCCACGCTTATCGGCATGACACATGATGATAGTGATAATGCTAAACTATTTAACTGATTCAGTGACAAACAAAAAATAGGTTTGGACAAAACAAACATGGATGGCGGAAAATCGGGAGCATGGGTGTGTCACAGTTATGACTTTAAAGTTGTTAATATGGCAACAGACATGAAGTATTATATATCAAATGAAAAGGTGTTGCATATAGAAAACACTATTGTATATACGCCCATGGCAGATGCGAGAAGTCGCTTAAGACGATGCATCATCCCATGGCATTTAATCAGTTATGCACTACAAGTAGCTATGTGTTTAGTTGTCCACTATTTTGATGAAATTTGCACTAGGTAGACGGGAGTTGTGGTAGGGCTGTAGCTAGCCCTCTTGCTTGCCCACCCGATGGCCACGTGTTCCAATCTTCAGCGAAGCAGAGATTTTAAGAAAAAATTGACCTGGGCTGTCAGGTGAATCCAGATCAAAATGGGAACCAGGAAACGCTCTGAGAAGTCCCGGCGGGCGGGGTGATGATGACCACCCCACACATCGAATGGTCTATACAAATATGGGGCTAACACCATGGGCCCAAGAAGTCTCAAGGCGTGGAAAAGAGCCCTTTACTTGTACATCACCAGCCTGGATGGCCCAGTGTTTATTGCGTGGATAGGTTACATACCGTCAGCCACTTGACGCCACTGACATCGAGTCAATAATAAAACAGTAAGACACTGTAGGTGGCTTGCATCTGTAAATCAGCCTAATAACGGACGACTCGCACTGGAAGTTAATTGCAGTGTAACTGAGAGCTGAGTGGTCTCGACGTATGGTGTCCGCATCGTGTGCTGGAGGTCCCGGGTTCAAGCACCTGTGAAAGCTGGTATTTTTTCTCATGGACTTCTAGTAACAAATTTTACCTGGTCTCTAGGTAGTGAAATCGGACGCCCGTGTCTATTGTTGCTCACGTAAAAGATTCCTTAGCGGTTGGAAATCGAAAAAGGGTAGCCTAACGGCACTGCCCGGGCAAAATTTCGAGTTAAAAATCTACCCAAAGTATTTCAGGATCCTTGCCGGTGCTACGGAGTTCGTGCACTGAGCTGAGAATCTCCGGACTCAAGCTTGAATTAGGAGTAGAACGGAACACTTATGGATTACATCCGTGTGCCGTGATGTTGATCCGTCGACTAAACTAAACAGTGAAACGCGCAGGAGGTAGAGACTGTGCAGGGGCGTCACTAGGGGGTGCGGGGGGTGCGGGCCGCACCGGGTGACACCATCAAGAGGTGACACCAAAATAAAAAAATTGCAAATTTGACAAAGCAGACATAGTTCTGTCTAGTCGGGTTTCATAACCGTTCATTGTTAATTTTAGAAATTTTAATGTTAAATAACAAAAATTTAACTTTGTCCGAGTTTGTCGAAGTTCTTTATTTATGTTTTACCTGAAGTATTGAAGTATAACAGTAGACGGTACTACCTGGTTTCTGTTAGCGCCGAACGTTGGGCGGCGCTTACCAAACCCGACACCCCACATTGTGCCAACGGCTTCGGGCGGAAGAGCGCAATTGGGAGGGTACAAGCCTTACCCTGGTGCGAGGAAATGCAAGCTAAAGACAAAATTGTCATGGCAGGGCAGACCAGGCCCTAAGCCTTGGTTGGCGACTGGTCTAGGATCAAAGCTCCGACAGGCGGACAGTTAGAGCATTGCTTTGCTGATCCGGCAGCTTCTGCAGCTTGTCTTGTTCCAGATGTAGGGGTGTTACCTTTCCTCTGGAGTGAACTAGGCAGGCCGAGAGAGGGATCATGCTGCATGGGCAACACATGATCTCTATATTTTAGCCCAGGCTTTGTGCTATGGAGAGGCAATAACTCCATCCCTGGTCTTAACTGGTCTCGGAATCAAAGCAAGAGGCAACTGTTACGGGTTATAAGTCCTTGTCAGTTGGCGTAGATATGGGGCGCCACGCGTTGCCTCTGACGGTGGGAGACACCTATAGGTGTCACTGATCAGCTACCGCCCGCCTCAAGCTGGGCAGCCCCCAGCCAATTGGGTGCTGATCCGCCACAGCCTGCCTGCTTCAATGGGTGCTTGGGGCTAGGACAAAATCTGAATCGCAGGCTGTAAAACCAATGCACCAGGTACAAACAAAAATAAAAATAGAAACCTCAAGCTACGGCTTGCAACCTGGAACGTGAGAACCATGTGTCCAGGATTTTCCACTGACTTGACCAATATTGACGATGTGAGAAAAACGGCTGTGATTGATGCCGAACTCAATCGTCTTAACATTGATATTGCTGGCCTGCAGGAGACTCGCCTCGCTAAGGAAGGGTCACTCAGGGAAAACAACTACACCTTTATTAGAAGGGTAGAGGGCAGGCAGAAAAAAGGCAACACGGTGTGGGCTTTGCAGTGAAGAATTCGCTACTGGGAATGATTGAAATTCCAGCAGGAGGAAATGAAAGACTATTATCCCTGCGCTTGGCAACCTCTTGTGGGTTTGCCACCATTATTACTGCATATGCACCGACACTCGATTCCTCTGATGATATGAAGGATTTGTTCTATGAGGAGTTAGACTCCGTGATCAAGGCAGTTCCAAAATCTGACTACATTTATATGCTCGGTGATTTCAATGCTCGTGTGGGCAAGGACTCGAGTTCATGGCCAGTGTCCCTTGGAAAATACAACATCGGTCGCATGAATGAAAATGGGCAAAGGCTGCTGGAGCATTGCACCAGTAATGACCTATGTATTACAAACTCTTTTTTTAAAACAAAAGAGATGCATAAGGTCACATGGAAACATCCAAGATCCGGCCATTGGCACCAGCTGGACTTCATCATCACACGGAGACAACATCTGAACCATATATCATTGACTCGTAGTTACCACAGTGCTGACTGTGATACAGATCATTCTTTGGTTGTTGCAAGAGTTAGACTGAGACCAAAGAGAATCTACACAGCTAAACACAAATCTAGCCCCAGGATTAATATTATTAACACTCATGATCCTGAAAAGTGCTTTCAGTTTCAACAGCAACTTGAAGACGCTTTCACTGATACACCAGAAAATTGTACAGTAAATGAAAAGTGGGGTCAAATTAAGGAAACTCTTTATAAAACTGCCATAGGGGTTTACGGCACTGTGGATCATAAGAGGCAGGACTGGTTTTGCGGCCAACAGCGAGACTCTGCAGCCCTTGATTGATAAGAAGAAGAAAGCTCTCTTAAGAAACAAGGAAAGACCAACGCGTAACACTCTGAGTGAGCTAAGGCAAGCTAGGAAGGATGTGCAAAAGGCTGCCAGGCAGTGTGCAAATGATTATTGGATCAAGTTATGTGAGTCCATTCAAATCGCAAGTGATAAGGGAGACATAAGAAACATGTATGAAGGAATAAAGAAAGCCTGTGGTCCAGTGATCAAAAGAAGTGCACCGCTGAAAACCTTGACTGGAGAAGTCATCACTGATAAGAAACAGCAGATGGACAGATGGGTAGAGCACTATTTGGAGCTTTACTCAAGTGAGACCAAACTAGCGGATGATGCCCTTAACGCCATAGAGGCTCTACCAACTCTTGACCACCTGGACACACTTCCCACCATAACAGAAGTTAAGTGTGCTATAAATGAACTTGCATCTGGCAAGGCTCCAGGTAAGGATGGGATTCCAATAGAGGTTATCAGGAGTGGGCAAGACACACTCACTCTACAGATCCACCAGCTAATAGAGCTATGCTGGCGTGAAGGACAAGTCCCACAGGATTTCAAAGATTCAAACATCATAACGCTGTACAAGAACAAGGGTGATCGGAGTGACTGTAACAACTATAGGGGTATCTCACTTCTGTGTATTGTTGGAAAAGTATTTGCCAGAATTGTTTTGCGCAGACTTCAAGTCCTAGGAGATCAAGTCTACCCCGAATCACAGTGTGGCTTTCGACAGAACCGGTCTACCACTGATATGATATTCTCATTGCGACAAATGCAAGAAAAATGCCGTGAACAGAATCAACCACTGTTTATTGCCTTCATCGACCTCACAAAAGCATTTGATTTGGTCAGTCGTGAGGGTCTGTTCAAGGCACTAAAGAAGATTGGCTGCCCACCAACTCTTCTGTCCATTGTGGAATCGTTCCACACAGGCATGAAGGGTATAATCAAGTTTGATGGTGCAACTTCTGAAGAATTTGAAATCAAGAGTGGAGTTAAGCAAGGTTGTGTACTAGCTCCCACCCTCTTTGGAATATACTTTTCACTTCTACTGAAATATGCATTTCGTGATCAGGATGGTGGTATATACATTCACTCACGCTCAGATGGCGGCCTCTACAATGCTCAGAGATTGAAGGCTAAGACCAAAATTAGGAGGGTACTGATCAGAGAGTTGCTTTTTGCAGATGATGCTGCAGTTACGACCCACTCTGAGGAAGAATTGCAATGTCTACTATCTGCATTCTCCAATGCTTGTTCTGAATTTGGTTTAACAATTAGCAAAAAGAAGACACAGATTATGTCACAAGGTGCACATGGGGTACCATCAATCTTTATTGACGACGCCGAACTAGAGATAGTAGACCATTTTACATATCTAGGATCAGTGGTAAATAGCAAATTATCCCTAGATCAGGAAATCAACATCCGGATTGGTAAGGCAGCAACAACAATGAACAGGTTAAGAAAAAGAGTCTGGGAGAACAGGAAGCTTACTGCCAAAACAAAAGTCCTTGTCTATCAAGCCTGTGTCCTTAGTACTCTTCTCTATGGCAGTGAAACCTGGACAACTTACTCACACCAAGAGAACAATTTAAACAGCTTTCATATGCGGTGTCTGCGAAGAATTCTTGGTATTAAGTGGCAAGACAAAATCACAAATACTGAAGTATTGGAAAGATCAGGTTGTGTGACAGTTTATTCTATGCTCAGTCTTCGTAGACTTAGATGGATAGGACATCTTAGGAGGATGGATGATGGTAGAATACCAAAGGATATCTTTTTTGGTGAATTACAGATGGGTAAGAGATCTCAGGGTCGGCCTCTACTACGATACAAAGATGTGTGTAAGCGGGACATGATTGATACAGGCATTGATAATGCACATTGGGAGCAAGTCGCCGCTGAACGTGTTGCATGGAGGGCAAATATCAGAAATGGAATAAAGTCAAAGGAGAAAATTATTGCAGAAAAGTCACACACCAAGCGTTTGAGACGTAAGATGGTGCATGATGGTGGAAATGACCACGTATTCACATGCACCCACTGTGAACGGACATTTACAGCGCAAATTGGCCTTATCAGTCACACTCGCTACCGCCATAGTTAAAAGTTATGCCTTTTTAGAGCACAAACTATCGTCTGTC
>OY992887.1:50739294-50924294 GCA_963921405.1 Cepaea hortensis | reverse complement strand
GTAATCTATGTCCCCAAGTCAATGACGTCAGGCCAATATTTTAGTCCAACTGTCCGGTAGAGAGGGGTTGAACCCCTTACCTCAGCATCAGCACACCGGAATTTAAGAACACGCGTTCTTATCCATTCGGTCATGCTGACCTGGGTAAATATGTTGACACTTTATGTGTACTGAACAGATCACAATAAAATTTTTACGTTGTAATATCATGTATAATAGTCTTTGCAATTTGTTTTTGTCAATCCAGATGAGAAAAATAGTTCTTACGAGTTTTATTATGCTGATGTACGGAAATAATGCGTGGACAATTAACAGAAAAGTGAGGAATTATGAGCAAACTGAGGAGCGCCGTGGACGAGTAGAACGGGCAATGAAGATATCTTGAAAGAAGCTGACTTACAAAGAGAATTGGTTACTCACATCTAGAGAAGACAAGAAGAAAGGGGGGGGGGGGGGGGGGCTGAGTGGTCTCGAGGTATGGTGTCCGCCTAGAGTGCTGGAGGTCCCGGGTTCAGGCTCCGGTGGGGACCGGGATTTATTTAAAAAATCCACCTGGACTTCCAGTAATAAAATTTTCCCTGGTCTCTGGGTAGTGAGATAGGACGTCCGTGTGTATTGTTGCGCACGTAAAAAAATCCCTTGGCAGTTGGAAATCGAAAAAGAGTAGCCTAACGGCACTGCCCGGGTAAAATTTCGAGTTAAAAATCTACCCAAAGTATTTCAGGATCCTCGCCGATGCAACGGAGTTCGTGCATTGCGCTGAGTTTCTCCAAACTCAGGTTTGAGTTAGGAGGAAAACGGAGCACTTATGGGTTAAACCGTGTGCCGTGATGTTGATCCAACGACTAAACTAAACTAAACTAAACTAGAGAAGACAGTCCACATTCTTCCGACATGTCACGAGAAGAGGAAACAGCAGGAGTATGATGTCATAGCGGGAAGGTTGGAGGGGAAGAGAGGCAGGTGAAGACCAAGAGAGAAGATGTTGTACAGTTTGACATCGTGACATAGGGGTTCGTCGGCACCAGAAATGGTTGGCAGCCAAAGAGACAGAAGGCTTGAACAGGCATCATCACCAGCAGCACGCCGTAAAACTATGAGAAGTATGGCTTCTAACAACTAAGAGAGGTGAGAATGTTGGTAAACTTGCACACTCAATGACATATATGGCTTGGTTTGCGCGGGCGCTCTTCTGTTTTCATGTTCATTATTTATAATTTCATTGTACACACACACACACACACACACACGCACGCACGCACGCATGCACGCACGCACACACGCGTGCGCGCGCACACACACACACACACAATGGAACAAACACACACACACACTACAAAGCTATCGTGATCAAGAATTGCTTCCCCCCGCCTTAAAAATATATTTTAGTAAACAATGACAGCATGGTTTTAGGCAACATATAAACAATAGAAAAACGTTACTGTGTTGATTGAATGAAATGCGCCATATTTGAATGTTAAGCTAGGCTCGGCACAGTAACACATCACCCTTTCTCTTTATGCATTAAAGGTTACTGAAGTCGGTCTGTTCTAAAGAGTCGTCTCTTCCCAGCGTAGGTAAATTCATAAATATGTGCAAACTTTCTGTCTGGCCACGCATGACCTACAGCGCGAGACAAACGACTGTCACTCCTTACATATAATTTATGTCCAGATCCGTAAATGTTAGCTGAAACCCGGGGACGATAATGTCGCAGGTCTTAAGAGAGGTATGCTAGTGTGACGATTCTGCTAACGGTTAAATACAGAAGTCAATGTGCAGGTATTTGTAGTCACTGAGCGGAAAATCTTCGGAAGCCCTTAGACATTTAAATAACATATACTTGAAACAGTTTAAGCAACATTTTTTTTTAGAACATGCATCTTTCCTATAGCAACATATGGACGTGAGTCGTGTACAATTTCATGATCACAAAAGATGAAAATGGAGGCGCTTGTACTGGCTGACAAACAGTATCATTTCTCGGAAAATTAAATACTTTGGTAATATTAAATGTTACAGTGGCTTGGAGAGGACTGTGATTGAAAGCATGGTCCCTGGTAAAGAGACAGGGTCAACCAGCACGAAGATGGACCAGGCATTACAGATACGCTTGTGCATGAGGGTGCATGAGGCAGGGGAAATGGCCAGAGATCGTATCCTTTCGCACGCCATGATGAGAGCGCTGTTCTGCATGATGGTGATACTTGAAACATTTATCAGGTATTTGTAAAGTCTCACTACACATTGTATGTAGAGCGAATTTGAAAAATGAAGTACACGACATCATTAAAAGTGTTGCTCTGCAGTTCATCGTGAAACAATATGCAGCGAATGGCTGTCGTCTGTTGGAGTAATTATTTGCACTCCAAACAGAATGGTGTTATCAGCGGAAGAAAGCATTGGTTGTGGTTGAGCAAGTGTTTCGAAATGGCGGTCGATACACACGGATGCCTGTTCAAAGATTTATAGCAAGATTTCCTGATAAACAATATCCGCATCGCATTATGGTGAGAAATTTGTTGAATAAGTCGGGAAATGTTTACACAAATAATGTACACACAATTGAGGACCTGAGAAATAAAAAATATAAGAATTACCATTCAGGAATTAAAAACAGACACGTTGCAGAGGGTATTTGGCAATATGAAGAGACGTGTAAGTCATGTCTTGAAGCCCGTGGTGGACATTTTCAACACCTGTTATAATGAATACTTTATTGGTACTTTCCAGCTTCCTCAAAACAGGGTTAGACCATAGCAGTGGCTATTGTAACTGATGTAATGAATTCATCAGCACAATGTTTTGATGACGTCATGTATTTCATTTTTCAAATTTGTTCTAAATGCAAAGTGTAGTGAGACTTTACAAACACCCAGTACAACTATAACGATTGATATTAAACTTCCTACAGAGTGGCATGCTTCAATTCAAATTGAAAGGTGGGGAGCATCGGTTGGATCTTTTCCCAGGACATATAGGTGTAGTGAGAAACGAGCAGGCAAACAGACTGTCTGGGTGTGGACCGTTGGGTGATGTATTAGTGCAGGGTTAGGCATATCCGTTCATGACACCTGGGGATCACATGAATAGCGTGGATTCACAAATAAATAATAATAATAATGATAGACTAAAGAGAATGGAGTGACAGAGAGTGATCAAAGGATCTGGTCGACAATCAGGACTTCGAAGACAGGTCAGACGGACACATAATCAGACTGCAACTGGTAGCATTAGCATCGGGACTCTTCGCTAGCTGTTGAAGACGAGGATGGAACACGTATGTGAATGTCCCGAGTGCTGTGACGTAGGTTCTTGATTCACTTCTACTCACTTTAACTTAATAATTGATACAGCAGTAAGAAATTATCAACAGATCAATAGAGGTGTATAACATGAATGCGTACGTCCAAAAAATTATTATTTTATACATAAGAAATCCTTACAATGGAAAACATGAGAAGATTAAAATATATTAAAAGTATTGTCTTCTGAGAAAAAGCACCCAATAATATAAAGCAACATATGATAACCGACGATGTGGGTGACAGGGTGGTGAGACGCGCAGCTTCATAATTCCTCTTCATACCTAGTCTAGGGTTCGAAATCTGCTGCGGGTTATTTAATAGCAGCGTTGATTTGCATGGTATAAGGCATCGGTCTTTCAGAAAGCAATGGCAAACTACTGAACTAATATTGCGTAGTGAACACAAACAGTCAATACATGCTGGGGTTTGATTTTCCAGTAAAGGACGTGCAAATAACTTAACATAAATGATATGGTGTTGTTTGCAAGCAATGAAAGAATCCGAAAGTCTTGACGGTAGACAAACCATAGTTACTAATGTTCATTTCGGTGGCACATGATGATGATGATAAATTTTTCTTTCTTTGTTCATTCAAAACCTTTTGCAACCCCGATTTGAAGTTGTCTCAAACCCAGTCGCATATTAATAATGAAACAGGCAGTAATATCAATAATTCTTATATTTGAAACCGAATCGCTGAATTTATTTGAACTAAGCCTTTTATTGGTGTCTGTAGTTTCACAATCCCAAAAAGCCGGGTTCAATGTCAGTAGCTGGCTATTTGCAAACATGCCGCTTTGCGTTGGTTTACACAAAAGTTTGAGCGTCGGTTCTTCTGAAAGCAACGGCAAACTAAATAAAATTGCGCACCCTTTGTAAGATATTGCAGTAACCCCTAGCACATAATCGCTGTTTGCCATTTACTAGGGCATTTTACGTTCAGTAGTGTGTCATTGCCGTCTCCCTGGCGTAGGGTTTAAGGACGTTCCTAATCCCGTATACTCTCATACGAAACACAGTTGCGCGAGATTCGGCAGCGGATCGGGTCGCGTTGGTTACTTACGGGGGTATGTGAGCCGGTCTTTCAGAAAGAAATGGCAAACTAATGAACGTAAAACTTGCGAAGGCATCAACAGCAGTTGAAAAATCCTGATGTTGACTGCAATGTCCTGTAAAGGATATGCGAAAAAAAGCGTGCCATTGGTTTCTGAACAAACAGTCAATGTTAAGTCCACTAACCGGCGAAGCCACTACGCAGCCGTCAGCAAAGCAATTTTAAGTGCCCTAAACCTCCCAGGTACGTTGACGTTATGGGAAACTAATGAATGGAAAATTGGTTAGAAAATCAGGAACAGTACACAATGCTAGGGTATACTGCGACGTGCTGTAAAGGCCATGAAACTAGCTTAAATACATTTCAGTCTTTTTTTTCTTTACTTGTATTCACACGTCAACCAACACTGACTTCTCACTACATCTATTGTTTACATAATTTACATTCCATAGTCAACTTTTTTCCATTAACAAAATGTTGGCGCCTTCTTCATTTAATTCTTCATTGCCTCCAGCTACAGATCCATTAGCCTCACCAGTTGTCTCTGCAAAACAATGGAACGCGTCATCAATCACAGACTACAGTGGTACATTGAAAGTGAAAACATCCTTGTGCCACAACAGGCTGCCTTTAGGCAGTGCTACTCTACGGAAGATCAGACAACCTACCTCTCTCAAGAAGTTGAGGATGCATTCCAAGAGAAGAAGCTGGTACTTGCGGCTTGGATAGATCTGAAGAAAGCCTTTGACAAAGTCTGGAAAGAGGGTCTGATGAAGAAACTGAGAAACTGTAAAGTCAATGGAAGAATGTACAAATGGGTAAAAGCATACTTGCACAACAGAAGAGCCCGAGTACAGATAGACGGTCTCAAGAGTAAGAAAGTACTATTACGTCACGGTGTTCCCCAGGGCGGAGTCCTGTCCCCAACACTTTTTCTAATCTTCATCAATGATCTTGTTGCTAATCTACCCGACGGAATTAAAGCGGCAATGTACGCTGATGACCTGGTTTTGTGGAGCGCAAATGAACATGCATCAGTGGCCACCATATTGCTACAGAGAGCTGTAGATACATTTGTTGCATGGGCGGATAGATGGTGTATCAGCATAAACACTGACAAGTGCAGCACCACTCTATTTACCCTTTCTCCGAAACAAAAGGCAGGGAGCATTCAGATAAATGGAACACCCCTAAGAGAAGATAAGGAACCAACATACCTTGGTGTAACATTTGACGACAGGCTGACATGGAGAAAACACATCAAAAAAGCAGTAGCAAAAGCCAGAAGGAAAATTGCCATCCTGAGAAAGCTAACTGGAACCACGTGGGGAGCCAGTGGGAAAATACTTAGCAAAGTTTACCAACAGAGCATACGACCACACTTGGAATACGGGTCAACTGCGTGGTGTTCAGCATCAAAAACTACATTGCAGGAGCTGGACAAGGTGCAAAATCAAGCTCTTAGAGTCATCACAGGAGGGATGAGATCAACCCCTATAGTAGCAATGGAGAAAATGGGGAGGACACAAGCTTTAAGAGAACGCAGAGATACAAAAACACTAATACAAGCAGAAAAGTTTCTCAGCTTGCCAGGCCACCCTATGAAGAACCGATTTGAAAACTTAGCTATGGGGCGGTTGAAAAGAAGTAGTTTCATCCACCAGGCCAAACAACTCTGCAGTGAATCCATCGATCTTCCCACAGTTTGTATCCCCCTGACAACTATTCCAGAGCGAACCCCGTGGAAAGATGAGCATAGAATATCGCTACAAATCCAGTCAGAAGTGAGAGGAATATTGGACAAGGAAGAACAGAACAGTGTACAGCGCAGAACAGCCACTCTCAGCTTCCTTGATGGTGAATACCCACAGGACCTCTGGATCCGAGTCTACACAGATGGGTCAGCACAAAATGCTGTTCAAAATGGAGGAGCGGGAGTGTACATAGAATACCCAAATAATACTAGAGACACGGCCAGAATTTCAACAGGAAAGTACTGCCATAACTATGATGCTGAAATTGAGGCAATCAAGATAGCCACAGAGAAATTACAAAATACCAGCCATGGTACACAACCTGCAGTGATATTGACAGATGCAAAATCCGTAATAGCGCTCCTGTCTGGGAAATTGCCAGTTCTGAGGACACTACTTTCTGAACTTAGCAGTCAGCGTAAGATCACCATACAGTGGATACCATCCCATTGTGGAGTCCCCGGAAACGACAGAGCTGATCGATTGGCTAAGGAAGGAGCAAAAGAAGAACAACCTGATGTGCCCATTACATACCACCAAAAGAAAAGAATGATCAAATCAATCAGAAAGCCACCAAACCTTACTCAAGACGACTACCACGTTATGGACAGATCAGAACAGGTCATTCTTCTGCGCCTCAGAACAGGCCACAATAGATTACGCAACCACTTGTATACAAAATTCAAGATTGGTGACTCAACCATGTGCACATGTGGTTTGGCGTCGCAGACAGCAGAGCACATACTCCAGGATTGCCCAAACTACAACATATCCAGGCGAACCTTCTGGCCTAGAGAGACAACAGTGGAAGATAAACTTTATGGACCGCTGAATGAACTAAAAAAGACTGTTAGATTCATACAAGAGACGACATTGCAGTTGTAGACATGTTTCAAGCGAACGAAAGAAGAAGAAATTTAATTAAAATACTGCCAAGCAAACAATATAAAATAACACAAAGTAATGCAGCTTTACATAACAGAATTACGACACATACAGGACATTGCGGCGACTAGCCTTCATCAGCAAACAAATACATGCACGAAACACAACATGTAGTACAGGAGAAGATCCTCCGGTGACTACATTAACCCTACCAGACCGCTGTACCAATTTTTCGATAATTTCCTAATCTGCCGCTATACCGCTGTACCTAATTTTCGGTATTTTGTCTAGTACGTGGAAATAAAATGCGTCACAAACTAAAAATAACCAACCAATCGTGGTCAAACCTCATGGTTAGCCATTGCGAATGTCTGCCCCCATAGGTTTGAATTGACTTTGTGTGATTTAAGGCGAAAACATTCTGAAAATAGACAATGAAACGAGCGGTTGATGAACCAAGCACTTCAACAAGAAAGCGAAGTAGGTTTAGGTTTTTCACAGTCCAACAGGTGATCGATACTTTGGTTTATTCAGACTGGATTGGCACATAAAGGTGGAATATTGGCGCTAGATGAAAGGTAGACCTATCTTCTGCAAGGTCTCCAAGTTACATCTTATTCGAACCACTTGTTTGCATGTAACTAACATTTTTCTACATCATGTTGGTTTTTTCTACTTAATGCTCGGGGGCCCAGGTAATAGGGACAGTTAGGTTCAGGGCCTCAGGTCTGGTAGGGTTAAGGCATAAGGACGGGGTGAGGAGAATAAAAAGACGAAAACTATGAGATCAACGAATAGAACATGAAAATATGAGGGGAAAAAGTGTTGCTACTTAACTCAGAGTCCGAGGCTGTACTACTACCACGAATGTTTACTTTATCCTCTTTTATACATAGCCGTGGGAGTCTGTGGGTCATTGGGACCGAGGTAGTGGGTGGTCACGGTTCAGAGACAGTCCCAGGTTAATGAGTGGAAGTAGTACGTGACAAAGGAGGGGCAGGGAGGGAAGGCGGGAGACTGGAAGCAATGGAGATGTGATAGCTGAGGAGTCTGAGTGGATGTACGTACAGTGCATGAGTGGATGTGAGTGAGTTAGTCGGAGATGGTGGACGAATATTGAAGAGCAGTGACGTTTATTGAAGAGCAATGACTTGTGTACCTAAGTATGATGGCAATACTAACAAAACTGACTTCATGTGCTCCTTTATGTGTGTACGAAGCGAGTCCTGATGTCTGGGTGGCCTGATCTGTGCGGGTACATCTACACACATACATCTACACACATCAACAAACATTCATACAATAGTATACACACAAGTGTATGGTGTATATGGGAAAGGAGAGAGTGAGAGGGGGGGGGGAGAGTGGGGGGGGGGAGAGGGGTAGGTATAGTACTTGTGATATGTTACATGGGATATGCCGGGTATGACGGTCTACTAATACGACTCTTCACTCATACTGTTCCCTATAAAATAGGGTTAGTAAGGTTGATTGTTATTCCATGTATTATAGGATCAAATCGCCCAATGCATTGTGTTATTGGGGTTGTATAAGATCAGACACCGGTAGTACCCATGATATGGGTAGGTGTTAGATCAAGACATTAGACTTCTTGGTATAGATATCAATAGAAAATAGAGGTAATTTCGTGTCAGATTCTATAGCAAGGGAATGTTGTGTTAGAGCACGTGTACTGGGTTATGGCGTTGTGAGGTGGGAGGTCCTGCACCTTTTATTTCAATGTTACATAATTGAGAATTATGTTTTGCATGCTTAATCTGAGAATAGCATGTTGTTATAGAATAAAGAGGTTCTTTTAGCTTCGGGATGACTTTGGATCTACAGTCACAATTGACTGGCACATTGTCGTCTTGATAGACGATAGTTTGTAGAGTTATACCTCTTCATAGCACAAAACCTTGGCTGAATTTAGAGACCATGTGTTGCACCTGCAGTATGATTCCTCTCTCGGCCTGCCTAGTTTACTCCAGAGGAAAGGTAACACCAATACATCTGTAGCCAGATAAGATGCAGAAGTTGTCGGATCAGCAAAGCTAAGCTCTAGCTATCCGCTTGTCGGAGCTTCCATCTTAGACCAGTTGCCGACCAAGGCTTAGGGCCTGATCTGTTCTGCTATAACATTTAGTCATTATGTTGCATTTCCTCGCACTAGGGTAAGATTTGTACACTCCCATTTGATCTCCCACGCCCAATGTCGTTGGCGTCGGATTTGGTGAATCCCACCCAACATTCAGTGCTAACAGAAAGCAGGTAGTTCCGTCTATACAGTCACAATTATATAGTGTATTATCCAACAAGATAAAACACTTTTCAGCATATATCCATCAACGTTAACGTTTGCATATCACGTATAGATGGGATGGATACATTGTGATAGTATGCCAGTGGCGGATACGATATTGACTATGATCAGTAAGTACACCCAGCAACTAACATTCATCATCATCATCATCATCATCATCTTCCACTTTTGCAGTCAAGCGTCGTGGGGAGGAATAATTTGCGTTCCAGCGCCCGGTGGGCGGCACTGGATAGTGTCATTCCGTGAGGTTGTACAATGTCTCTGATGTCGTCAATCCATTTTCTTCTTGGACATCCTCGTGGTCTGGTCGCAGATGATCTTTGATGTAAGGCCAATGATGGTAGTTGCTGATGTTGCATTCTAACGACATGGCCAAACCACTTGATCTTCTGTCTTTCAATAAATGTGGCACAAGGTGTTGATCCCACAGTCTGTCTGATAGTAGCATTTCTTACTCGGTCTCGGATTGTTAAGTTGGCAGTTCTCCTCAGGCATCTCATTTCGCAGGTGTTGATTTTGCGAAGGTGTAATTTGGATAAAGTCCAGGTTTGTGATTGGTAGCATAGGGTTGGTGTGAATATGCTGTTTATTATCTGTCGTTTTGCGGGCATGGGTATGTTTGGATGTTTCAGTAAGGGTGATAGTTGATATGTAAGTGCACTAGCTTTTTAACATCTGATTTCAATTTCTCTGTCCAATCTGCCATCTTCTGTGATCATACTTCCAAGATATTTGAATTCTTTAACTTGTTTCAGAGTTGTGTTATTTATTTGTATACTTAGTGGGCCTGGCGATCTGCTAACTTGCATTACTTCGGTTTTGGCTGTGTTTATACTCATATTGTATCTGCTGCAGGTTGAACTCAGATTGGTAATATGATTTTGTAGTCTGCCCTCATCGCTTTAAAACAGGCACTGATCGTCTACAAATAGAAGTTCATTTATTCTCTGTGGGTCAGTTGTTTCATCTGGAGTAAAGATTTCTAAATTTTCTGAATCTGTTCTGTTGAGACTTGCTTCTTTGGAAATTCTGTCCATGTAGATATTGAATAGCAGGGGAGAGAGCACACATCCCTGCCTCACTCCTGTATTGATTGTGAGCATATCTGATATACCTTCTTGTGTTCTTACTGCACTTCAGCTAGATTGGTACATGGCTATGATGTTTTCTAGGCAATGGCCGACGCTATTGATCATTGGAGGTGAACACGTTTCACGATTCCCCAACATACCTAGTCGAGGGTTCGAAATCAGCCGTAGACAAAGTGAAAGCAGACCAAATTGCGTTGATTTCAATGGTATGCGCGTCGGTCTTTCAGAAGGCAATGGTAAACTACTGAACGTAAAAAACATTACCTAGTAAATCACAAACAGGTAAACATACTGGGGTTGACTACAACGGTTGACTAAAGTTTCAGATAGGCAATAGAAAATAAAGATCAACAATATGAGAACATAAACAAGGGAATTCACTATATCAACTTTCAGAACAGAAAGAAAATTTATTGACACAGATAAATAGGCAATATATTATATGACAGATGGCCTTGTCGTAGTGTAGACGAATACCTGGCAGCAGGAACTGTACACAACTCAAGAGAACCATGACCTAAAATCACTTAACTGCCCCATCAAACAAGGTGACACTTTAATCAGATTTTAAAACCGCGATTTTCGCTGGACATTTAAACCATCAAGTAAACGATACTATGTACTTTGCATTTAAAATGTGTTTAATCAGTTGCACGGATGTAAACTGCTCTAGTAAAATTGAACAGTAAAACATAGAAGCTTTTTTTTTTATCATTGACTTCGGTACGAGGGTCAGTTCTCTTTACATCCGTACAGGTGTTTTCATATTACGTTTAATTAGTCTATCTATTTCTTCACTAGTTACAATTTACAAATTCTGAGTCATACTGAGAAAATTATATTACCGCAGAATTATCTGTACACTGCAGCATTCCTATTCAATTATACAACAGTATAAAATTGTTGCATGTCCTATGCAGGATATTGTGATCAACCTCAGGTTGAATTCTTAGGCAATTGTGGTTTGTCATTGATTTTTGAACGAGAAGTCACCGTTTAAGTCCAACTTAATGCCGATTTAGGGATTAACCCGCCTACCTCGCCATCAACTCACCGGAAGTTTAAGAACGAGCTCTGTTATCATTTAAACCACATCTAACGTTAGCACTACAACGGAATTGCATCAAATGGACATTGCAACATATTCATTATACTAAATTAAAGTCAATACTGTCATCTAAAACAACAGCTTTTTTTTTCTTTAAATACCGATGCATGAACCTGTCACGCGTCTATGGTGTGATAGGTCTTTCACATTTTGCAGGCCTGAATCCACAGAGGAGTAGATGGCCAGTCATTCACTCGCTTAGTTAGACGACGAAAACAGGTGTTTAACCCGATACCATCGCGATCATGACACCATTAGCATCGTTAACACGGCCGCTTGCAATATGAAGTGACTGTTGAAAAGGCAACAGTAAAATACATTAAGCTCATTCATTCAGTAGGGACACCAGAGGTGTTTCCAAGGCACCAGGGCCGGGTTATATACTGGCCAAGACCTATTGACGCGTCCTCGTCGAGCGTCCTGGGCAACAGGTCCCTTCGGGGTCCTGGCTAAAGTCAGTAGGATCGCCGATTCCTCCGAAGTCGGAGAGCGTCTGCCTGTACGGCGAGGAACCACCAGTCTGCATACCAATAAGCCAGACATGGGACAACGTATACTCACGCAAACCTCAGGTCCTGTATGACATCACACTGATGTTGGACAACAGGATGTCTTCATCCGACATACATGACTTAGCGTTGGAGCTCAAGCAAACACAAGCAAGCAAGCAAGCATTCATTCAGTAGCATGTCCCTTGCAGAACTTCCCTCCCATAACAACCTTCCGGAAAACTTCTCGGTCATAATTAAGATGTTGTGCGTCCGATACTTAAAATATGTGGATCATTTGCCACATCCTGCACCCATCTTCTCTTTGGACTTCCTCTGCATCTCTTTCCTGGCATATGCCCCTTCAATATTGTTCTCTCCAAACTTTCATGGTGTTTTAAGTGACCAAAATATTTCATTTTTCTTTGTTTTTAGTAGCAAACCTTCTTCAGTATTCAGTTCTTGTAGTATGGGTGCATGTGTTCTTTTCTGTATCCAAAATATTCGTAGAACATGTCTATATATATATGTGTCTTATATTCAAAGGCATTTATGTACAGTTTAGCTTAGTTAGTAAGTTTCTAGGTGTCACAGGCGTATGTTGCAATTGGAAAGATGCATGCTCTTATAAATCTAATATTTGTAGTTCTATCTGTTCCACTCCACAATTTATTCAGTTGTTGTAGTTTCCGAAGAGCAATATATATTCGTCTGTTAATTTCCTTCGTTGTGTCACCATTGTTGGTAATTAATGAGCCAAGATACTCGAAATTTTCCACCACCTCCAATTTTTCCTAAATAACATATATTTCTTTGAAGATTGAGCATAACCCACTACTGGTAACGCTGATAGCATTCCGGTAAGAACCTTGGGCATTGTCCACGTCAGATCTGTCAACGTCCAATCTGACGTGTACACGTCCAACCTCAGATCCCGAAAAAACCAAATAAATCAACATATTCCTGTCTCCATATTAGTTTTATTTGTTTGCATTATCTTTGTTTTTGCTATGTTAAGATATAAGGTGTGATTTTCACTATTCTTTTGGGATGAGATTATTAATTTTTCCATACCCTTCTGTTTTGTGGATACTAATAATGTATAAATCAGCATATCGAATCTCTGGTATATTAATCTAATATGTTGATTAATTATAAAGTAAAGTAACGGACCCTTCGCACGCCTTAAGGAGAATTGGGTATATGTAGGTCTTTCTATAGACCACACGGCATTCGGTTGATATGATTAATATCACAGCGGACGTCTTTATTTCCCAAGACATTTTCTGATTCCCATTTTAGGCAGATCATTAAAACATCCTCTTTGATACGAATACAGAAACAATGACCACTCTCAACACAACTGAGGATCCCTAATTATGAAGTGCAGTATCTATATTACACAATACTGTTGATTGTTCTTTGCAGGACGTTGCGATTAACCCCAACCAAATTTTGAATTTCTAGCCAACTTTACGTTCAGTAGTTTGCCATTGCTTTCTGAACGAGAAGTCAACGTTGCAGTTCAACTGACTCGTCTAGGGTTTGAATCCCTATTCCACCATCAACGAACATGGAGTTTAACAGCGAAAGCTCTTATCCTTTCGGCCATGCAGACCTAATTGATATTGTACAAAATACAGTTATAGAATTTGTGCTGGTATGATTTTCAAATTTGCTTTATCATATACATTTTGCAAGAATGTTGCTCTTTGGTAAATGGCGAAGCAAAGTGAATAATGTGGCTTAGATCAAAGTAATAATAATAATAATAATAATAATAATAATAATAATAATAATAATAATAATAATAATAATAAAAGAAAAATGCACTCTTCGCATGGAAAATACAACCACAAGTGGTGCAAAATGGGATAGTTGTGGGTATTTTTGCCTGTAAAGACGGGTTCAATTCCCAGGGAAGACAGGATTTTTTCCTCGACCAATCCTACACAACCCGGAGAAATGATACCAAACAAATTTCAGAATTTTATGGGAAGGGACAGACGACGACAAAGTGAACTGGCCACCCGATTCAATGTGTCATGACCTAGAATATATGCATGCCTAGTATTTCACACTCGACCGACAATATCTGCCAAGTGACTGCCTCTGCCTTTAGCTTTTATACTATTTCTTATCGCCTGAAAAACATATGATAAATATGCATAAATAATTTGCTAATTCTTACTATACCTTGCCGCCACTTTTGTGGCTCAGTAATCACTCTAAATGTGCAAGTTGTTAGCTCTAGCAGTTGAGGCTAAGTCTAGATGAATTCATTTGGCTCATATTTCATACCAGTATTTCATCCCGTCTTGATGAAGTAAACGATACGACTGGTATACCATTCCAGTAATTTTTCCCGTCTTGAGGAAATAAACTATACGGCTGGCATAAAATTCCAGTACTTCTTCCCGCCTTGATGAAGTAAACTGTATGGCTGGTATTCCATTTCAGCATTTCTCCCCGTCTTGATGACGTAAACTATACCATGGTATACCTCAAGTATGAGTCGATCTAAAGAAAAAGGCTTAATATTGCTTTTACTTATCATGTTTGACAGTTGACTAATCATAACAGAAAATTTACTTCCAAACGAGTTTTTGAAGATCTTGGATGTCAGAGTGGACACCCAAAGATTTAAATAAAGGCGTAAGCCCAAGCCTTAGGGTTATGATGTCACAGAACGTCATTTTCACGAAGTAGCGACACTTTGTGGTGAGTTACTAGTACAATTAGGTGCCATATTTAATTAAATAAAAATGCTGGCTAGTCATTTTACGAAGGTCGATTTTCTTTAATTAGTCTTTGTCAACTGGTATTGGTCTCTGGTCCACTGTGTTGGCAATCAGCATGCTTTCTGGTGAACAGTTACATAATAGCAATTCAAATTAATATATACAAGAGAAGGCACCGTGGTAGCGCAGTGGTCTGCACGCTTGCCTACCGTCACGGTGGTTACGTGTTCGAATCGTCTTCTAGGCGAGGATCCATTTCATTAATTGGGTTTCCTGTTCGACCCAGCCTAAACTAAGTACCAGGACATGTCCCGGGAAATAAAAGCTGCCGATGTGATGTTGACTACATCACTCATCGTGTACTGAGCGGTCAACAAATTCTGCTAGCACCATATTTACAATACGCTAATTTTTACAAATTAAGAATATAGTACTGACCAAAGGACAATTGACGAGAGAAGTGATCTGTATCTCGGAGACCACCTTGTCATTGCCATGTCGCGGGTTAGTGAGTGTATTAGCCTTTACGCAACAAAATGTCATTCATAATCACAACTGAATGTAAATATAAGAACACGTTAAACAATGGCTTACCTCTGGACAGTCAAACACTGTTCTTGTTCTTCTTCAATTTGAAATAAATGTGCTGGCAATGTAAATGTCATGTTGTGGGTTCACTGGAAACAGCTTCAATGGAAATGAAGTTTTCTTCACGAATAAATATTGGGGAAATGTACACAAATAATAGTCCGTTTAATAAAATATCTCAAAGCCTCTTCACAATCACTGGTGCACTATTGCATGTTTCAGTATCAACTGTTATACTGAATATATACGGCATCTATATATTAATGCCGTTGAATACAAAAGAATATCCGCTTTCCTTGTAAAGCGGAACTGTTATGTATATTGACGCGTCCCCTGCTAATCCTACACCGCGACGGATGGATGTCATTAAAAATAGCTCAATGGTCATCAAATAGGTGCCGGGGGGAATTTTACGGTCGCGGAATCCTCTCGTCATGAAATGCTTGGGCTGATTAGCTAAACGCTTGCTGCATTTAAATAAAAACATACACCAGAAAGGATAATAAATGTATATAGAAATGGTTTTCTCGTTTGTTGGTATTACGGATTATAGCTATCTTAATGCTTCATACGTCACAACGTAATTATTTAAGAACTTATTATTCTTTTCGATCCGAACAGTTATACAAATGGCATTTTAACTTCTTCTGTATATTCATTTTGTTAAAAGTCGTGAAATAGGAACTTGCTACAGGTATGTGGAGTTTTAGCATCACAATATTTCTATAGGTCTGCATGCACGGATAAACAGGTGTCTGTCTGTCTGTCTGTCTGTGTGTCTGTCTGTCTGTCTGTCTGTCTGTCTGTCTGTCTGTCTCTCTCTCTCTCTCTCTCTCTCTCTCTCTCTCTCTCTCTCTCTCTCTCTCTCTCTCTCTCTCTCGCCTCTCTCTTTCTAGTTTTCAGTGTCACAAATCTCTAGTAAAACATACCGGAAGCTTGCAACAGGAAACTTACCTTAGAGACGAGACACCTTTAACCTGCGCTATTTTCAACCAATAATCCTCGCGGTTATTCTCGGGTCCAGATTGGCTAAATGACTGTTCCTGTGATTGTTTCGAATATTACCTTAAGAGCATATTTTGAGGAAAGTGACAATGGACAGGCTGATTTGTTCTGTAATATTTCTGAACATATATGAGAACGTGATGAGATGAGATGAGATGAGATATATGAGAATATACTAAAAGAGTCCGATTTTCTCAGTAGTCAGTTATGTATGAGAGGATTTACATGAACATCTTAAAAGTGTGATAGAAATTACAATAACCATGCCATTGTCATGCAACCTGTCAATATTGTTGTTAAGGATGTTAGGAGTGTTAACTACGTGTCATCAAGGTGCAGATGAACACGGTTACGCATCACTGTTGACATACTCCAATGAGGAGCGGCGTTCTGTTATCCGTGCTTTGATCATTGAGGCGATGGAACCTATAGAAATTCATCGGCGAATGAAGGTCCAGTATGTTGACGCATACCTGTTTGTCCAGCAAGTGTATGGGTGGAGTCGGAAGTTTCACAACGGCCAGACTTCTTTAACATAATTTTCGGTCCGATGAAGAGAAAAGCCCATAATCGGGCACTCTCACGAAGTTTATACTTCACCTCGACACCGCAAGGTATAAGAGGAACTTGATGAGATGAGATGAGATGATGATGAGATGAAGAGGTACGGCACACACGACCAAGATACATATATATATATATATATATATATATATATATATATATATATATATATATATATATATATATATATATCAGAAATATTGAAGATACGGAAGGAATCAACATTGGGGGACGATGCATCAATAACATTAGATATGCAGATGATAGTCTTGATTGCAGACAATGAACAGGACCTGCAAAATTTAGTAGATGCGATTGTTACACACAGTGAACAACTAGGGTTAGAATTAAATTGTAAGAAGACACAGATTATGGTCGTCACTAGGAAGGACGAAATACCACAATGTAATATACAAGTAAATGGGAATATTCTTCAACAAGTGAGCAGGTACAATTATCTCGGAACAGTAATAACATCTGATGGGAGATGCCTTGAAGAGATTAGAACAAGAATCGCCATGGCAAAAGTAGCCTTTAGCAAGATGAAAAACATATTGACCAATAAAAAGATGTCAATTGAAATGAGAAAAAGAGTGTTGAGATGCTACATTGAACCTGTACTTTTGTATGGATGTGAAGCGTGGACAATGCGCAGTCAGGCTGAAAAACAACTGATGGCTGTAGAGATGTGGTTTCTGAGGAAAATGCAAAGAATACCATGGACAGCCAGAAAGACCAATGAACAAGTCCTTCAAGAAACAAATGAAGATCGTAAATTGATTAGAGAAATTAGACGTAGACAGTCAACATTTTTGGGGCATGTTATGAGAAGAAATGGATTGGAGAATTTGGTGACAACTGGTAAGATCGAGGGGAACAGACCAAGGGGAAGACCTAGAAGCAAGTACCTGGATGGCTTGGCCTTGTGGCATGGCCGAGACAGAAACACGGAGCTGATCCACGACTCTGGTGATCGAGTGAGATGGCAGAACATGACCGCCCACGCTTACCGGCATGGTACATGATGGATGGATATATATATATATATATATATATATATATATATATATATATATATATATATATATATATATATATATATATATATATATATATATATATATATATATATATATTTTTTTTTTTTTCTACAAGCATCCTAGGATTTTATCGGCACTGGAGAACTTGCTTTGAACGTAGGGGTGACTACATCGAAGAATTACATGTGTTCTTTACTTTTCAGAATGTATTCACACCCTTTACTTTTCAGATTGTATTCACACACACACACACACACACGCACGCACGCACGCACGCATGCACGCGCACGCACACACACACACACACACACACACACTCTCTCTCTCTCTTCCCCCCCCCCCCCGGCCCCTAAAAAATGTGGTTTTCATGTGAAGCCCTAGTGTAATTAGCATCTTTAAAAAGTAATGCACTTACGATTTCTTCATCTTGACGTCTTGGGAACATGGGTAGCACTGGTGGCTAGACACGCGCCTGTCGGCCCGCCTGTTATGGGTTCCCCTCCGCATTGCTGTGGTTTTAAATGTTTAAAGTGACCTTGGCTCCTAAATCGACTCAGTCTAAAATGGGTACCAGGAAATGGCTTGGAAAGTAAAAGAGACCGTTGTGGTTCTAACCACACCACCCACCGAGCATAGATTGGTCTATACAAGAACAAACAGTTGTCTCGTATTATATGCCCACGGCACCTTCGGGTGTGAAAAAAGATCCTGCATTTCACGCACATATTTGCCAGCTTGGACAGCTTCTGATACTGATAGAGATTGACGATAAGATGCTACCTCAGTATTTGTATTATTGAAGACAGGAAGCTGGGAACGCCGTAACTACAACGACAACCATCAGGACAGCCCAGCGACGCTTAGTTGACACAGGCAACGAAGACAGGTGTCCAGGTATAGATAACCGCGGACATTGCTGAAGATCTTGGTCGCCGGAAGGCATTAACTAGGCCTGGCATGGATCGTGTCAACCCTATGATCCACTGACAAGATTATTGGATAGAAGCAAAGTGATGCACCGAATTAGTTACTTTATATTATACGCAATAATCCGCTAGAGTATATATGTAGGGTGTTGTACCGTCCACTAGTCTACAGATGTGGGTTAGGACGATATAAACCATACGCCTCTTTGCGCGAACATGAATTCTCTCTCTCTCTCTCTCTCTCTCTCTCTCTCTCTCTCTCTCTCTCTCTCTCTCTCTCTCTCTCTCTCTCTCACACACTCTTTCTCTCTCTCTCTCTTTCTCTCTCTCTCTCTCTCTCTCCTCTCCCACCCCCACCCCTCTCTTAAATATACATAAATGGCACGTTGATATTGATGTTATTATTCAACCCTTTTGTCACGAAGTGGCCGCCTTAACATCCCAGAATATTTTTCTCGGTCTCCAAATTTGAGAGGCCAAATTGAGAAAGAATGAATTAATCACACTACTCCAAAATTATCTAGTCGTGAGGTAAGATTATTCACAAAAAGCCTCTAGCCATGACGTAAGCTTGCAGATGGCAAGTAAAATGGCAACTAGATAATTAGTATACACCTTGGGAAACTGCTGACCCAGACATGCTGAATCAACAATGAACTGGGCCAGTGAGTGAAATAAAACCACCCAGGCGTGAACAACATTGACACAGGGAGAGATAATGGCCCCAGGGCGGTACACAAGCCCCGTCCACTCGGACTGGCAGACTCTGCAAGGTGTGAAATCACTGATAAGACTGTGAAACTGATCTGGGGCTGGCAACGCAAAACCATCCAGGTGTGACACTATGGTGAGGGTTAGTGGTTAAAAGAATTTTTATGACTGGACAGACTTGGGGTTAATTGCAATCACTGTCAGGAGGAGATAAGAAGAATTTATGACGGGAATGCCAAAGAGATAATAGTGTCTCAGACACTGTCTGCTAGACTCAGCTTAAATAAGGGTCCCTAGCCTGTTTTATGTTAGATTAAAGTTGACTTCAGAACAGGTAGGAACTATCTCAATGTCTGTAGTCATATGCATGATTTTTTTTGTTGGCTTCTAGGAATTATTTCTTAGTAACTAGTCCCTTAGTAATTCTCTTAGTTTCTTAGATGGATGGACCGATTTTCAGTCTATATCTGATCTAGGTTATTGCAAGAACTATCATTGTCATAGGTTACTTGAGTGTTCTTTCTGAGTTCTGTGTTCAATATCATTGTGCTGTAAGTGCTACTCTTCTGAGAAGTAGAAACTTATGGAAGGCAGGTCTTGTCTAGATATACTTGAGGTGTCGTAGCAGATGCTTGCCATCTCTTTCTAAACCAGATTAGTCTCGTTTTGGTGTGTGCATTTGTTGTACAGATTATAGTCAACTGACTATTTATTTAATTCTTACAACAGCAGTAACTAACTAGTGCATTATGCTATGATGTTAAAGTATCATAATATGTCTAGTTTAATCAATATGTTTATGTGTATTGGATGTTTGATATATTGATTTGTCATATGAAAACCTGCCAATATGAAGTGTTATGCTATTGTCTGCGCATTGGCACATGGGCCAATGATTGTGTTGGAAGCAGAGGTGTAATGGTACAGACATTACCCACAATTGGTAGTATAGGGTATATGGTGCTAAACTTTCTCAGTATATTGTGGGCGTGCGTCCACGGTAATGCATGGAAACCTGGCACAGCTACTGGTCACGGCTTGCACGCCCGGATGATCAGGCATTGTTATAATACCCTTACCGACCCTGTGAGCTGCTAAACTAACATTGGACGGAGCGATTGTACGACACAGAATTTCTGTATTAGCGACATGGACATGGGGCGGCAGAAATGGAATCATTACAGGCGTGTGAGACAATTGAAAAGCCCGTCCCAGACTAAAGACAGTAGAGCTGGAAGATAAACTTGGCCAGACTGGTCATTGTATATGTTTGTGTTATGATATGTTTTAATTAGGATTGCGCTGATGTAGAACTGATATAACACATTCTTGACTTTCTTTCAAGCTCTCACAAGGAGCACCTATGTTATAGATCTCAAGACTAGAGACTACTGACTAGGAGTGTCAGGACTGACAGGATCGTTAGAATACCGGCAAGCTGGTTCTGTTGTGTGTGTCTACTGGAGAGTGGGGATCTGGACCACAGATCCAGATAGATGGAGTAACAAGTAAAGTTACGTAATGTTTGTCATCAATATCAATATGTATATGATTTCATCATCCTCATATTGACAATCATCCTATGTCTATTGTTATGATTAGCAAATAAATGTTGTAGTATTGTAACTCATAGTTCTGTCGTTATATTTTAATTCCAATTGTGCATACGTGTTGTGTGTGTACATTGGTGGGGGTTCACTTACACACCAAGGAAAGGAGCAGTCAGGGAGAAAACCTGTACTGAGATAGTCGTCTATACTAATATATTTAGACTTAAAACATCTATCTTAAGCTAACCTTCTCTTTCCTATACCTTGGCGAATATTCAGCTCAGTTCATTTCAATTTTGTAACGAGCCACTTAGAGCTGTACGTTGGATATTCAGGGCTTAATCTGTAGTTCAGCCATATAGATTTTGTCCCTAGTCAGTTTCTGACTATTTAGGGTTGCTCGCCAGTGAATAAATATTTACATCTAGCCGGTGGGGCATCCCGACTTATGACAGATTGGGGCTTCTCGTACGGTATTTGAATTCGGACTTCTCGCTTTCAATAGACTCCGGTACTAGACCCTAGACATACGATTTTAAAAGTTAACTCTTGTAATCTTCAGTCATCAAAATAGACTATCATCAAATGTAGCTACTTTTAGTTGAGGAAGTTTCAGAGTACATATATAACTTTTCAAAAGTATAACAGATAAGAACTTATGAGAACTACCTCATCTATCATTTATTGATAAGTATTTTAATTCTTATCATTTAGTGTATCATTCATCATTTAATGATAACTGATCACTTTAATCATATTTACATTGATGTGTTTGATGATTTAACTGCTTGATTGATTTGCCATTTTATGCTTACTTATGCCATTTTCATTATGACATGTATGCAGTGCATTTTAATATTTATTTAGGTAAATATTAGTATTGATTACTGTGTAGTATATCTCTCACACTTACTTCACTGCGGTCGCCAGAAACTACTTGAATATTACTTTCAGTTGTCTTTCACTGCTGAGGGTTAACTCTACACATTGGTTTTGATTCTGCTGTCATTGGTTCACTCTTGTCTTTCTAGCTTAGCTCTAAATTTGATAGATACATAAGAGCTTACCATTTAGCCATTAGCAAATATGGACTCACCTTCCCAGGATCTAGATTATCTGAAGGCGCGAACAGATTACTTAGAGTCCACGAGAAGGTTAGGCATAATAGAGGGCTTAACAGGAGAACAATTAGAAACATACATCAGAGACGAGATGAAAGAGTGGGACATGGCGGAGGAACAGATGAATAAAACAATTGATGAGTTATTTGAAGCAAAAGAGCGTAGCAAAACTGAAGAAGCAGAGATTAATAAACAGCATATGGAAGTAGTCAATGCAGAGAAGCTAACCTTTCTAGCGGAACATAAGGTAGGAGATATGGATGCTCACCCAACCAAGAAGGAAGGGACATCTTTGCCAACCACCGCGGAATCAGAGTTAGTGGACCGGGAACTACAGGTTCTCATTCGACCCTGTCCTAAACGGAAAAGAGGGAAGAAAAAACGTGCCAAAGGCACTTCAAACAGTCACAAACGTGATAACTGTTTGTACCACGGCAATGGTGGTTTAACTGTACAGGACCTTCAGGAAAACCACTTGACTTCTATGAGAAATGAATCTCGAGAGAAAGAGGAACTGAAGACAACCTTTAATGAGGTCGCAGGCGGAGACCTAGCCGATTCTCACATTCCCTTCTGTTCACAGAATCATGAAGTGGAATTACATCTGACTGAAATAGGGAGGATGGAAGTAACGGAATCCCAGGTGAATTTCATTACTGCAGCGCGGGAAGAATCACTAATTATCAGTTCAGATAATTTAACTGGTCCGCCAGTACAAGACTCCCAGGAATCTCATTTTACTTCAACGAGAGGTGAAACTCAAGAGGAAGATGACCTGAGGACATCTTTTAAGGAGGTCGGAGATCGAAAGGTAACCGACTTTATTATTCCCTTCAGCTCAGGAGAGGATGAAGTGGGATTAAATTTGACTGACAGTGGGATGAAGGACGATCCGGAACCCCTTGTGATCTTTGAGGCTGCAGCTCAGGAAAAGACACTAGACATCAGTTCAAAGGATTTACCTCAACTGGACTTAGCCCATGAAAGCAAGACCAGAGAGGAACATCCAGACAAGGAAACATTTCCAGTTGTTATCACGGAGTATACCAGTGTGGAGACTCAGGAAACACAGGGAATTGTTAGGAGCCAGAATATGGACTCTGATATTGTGCAGACAACATTGTCTGTAGTTGCTAAAGAAGAAAATTCTTTGCACAAGATGGAGGAAGAAACGCCTATCATCTCATTAGCTGAAGTTATCAGGGAATTCCAGCAACAGGGACCTGAAGTAACAGAAGTCAAGAGGGGTTTGGAATCAACACTCTTAGGACTCAATCTACCCTTCAGTCAGGTCGATTTGATAGGAGTAGATCAGCTATTTGTGGATACTTTATTCAAAAGTAACACCACTTTATCGCCCTGGAGTAACTATGTTATTTCTCAAGGCAGGACAACTTGGCACACTAAATTTCCAATTTCTAGCACGGTTTTCACACGAAACTCTAATGCAGAGAAACTCAGCCCGTTAACTGATTATCAGGGGAAGAAACCGCGACACCGAGGAGGGAAGATTGTTACGCCCAACTTTGAAGGAGGAAAGCGCCAGTTGAATTTATATCATGGGACCATGATGTGTAACATTATTCCTTTCAAAAGGAAGTTATTGATGGATCAGTTGAGAATCTATAACGGACGGAGGAAAATCACGGAGACAAGCTTTGCTGTGGCCAGCTTATGCAAGACCTCACTACGGGTACATCCTCGGCTGAAAGGAGTAAATCACGTGAGTGAATGGTGTAAAACGATTGCTGCCCAGAGGCGTAGAAGAATCCCGTTGATTGTGATCTTTCCCAGAGGGGTAAAATTACAACCTTCTGACAATTACCGGATTTTACCAAGCTATTGCATGGAATCCCGGCCGAAAACCAGGTACAAGGATCTATCCAGAGTATCTTTGGGTTATGGAAATGGGACGTCTTTATGCAGGACAACCCACTGCCACAAGGAATATTGGAAACCTTTAGGCAGATACAGAACGGAGAGTGCTTAGGCATTATTCTGGGATGTACGGCGTGCTTTGACAAAAGATTTCTGGCAGAAACTTTTTTTTAAGGGGAAAGCTCTGTCACGAAGTGGCCGCCTTAACATCCCAGAATATTTTTCTCGGTCTCCAAATTTGAGAGGCCAAATTGAGAAAGAATGAATTAATCACACTACTCCAAAATTATCTAGTCGTGAGGTAAGATTATTCACAAAAAGCCTCTAGCCATGACGTAAGCTTGCAGATGGCAAGTAAAATGGCAACTAGATAATTAGTATACACCTTGGGAAACTGCTGACCCAGACATGCTGAATCAACAATGAACTGGGCCAGTGAGTGAAATAAAACCACCCAGGCGTGAACAACATTGACACAGGGAGAGATAATGGCCCCAGGGCGGTACACAAGCCCCGTCCACTCGGACTGGCAGACTCTGCAAGGTGTGAAATCACTGATAAGACTGTGAAACTGATCTGGGGCTGGCAACGCAAAACCATCCAGGTGTGACACTATGGTGAGGGTTAGTGGTTAAAAGAATTTTTATGACTGGACAGACTTGGGGTTAATTGCAATCACTGTCAGGAGGAGATAAGAAGAATTTATGACGGGAATGCCAAAGAGATAATAGTGTCTCAGACACTGTCTGCTAGACTCAGCTTAAATAAGGGTCCCTAGCCTGTTTTATGTTAGATTAAAGTTGACTTCAGAACAGGTAGGAACTATCTCAATGTCTGTAGTCATATGCATGATTTTTTTTGTTGGCTTCTAGGAATTATTTCTTAGTAACTAGTCCCTTAGTAATTCTCTTAGTTTCTTAGATGGATGGACCGATTTTCAGTCTATATCTGATCTAGGTTATTGCAAGAACTATCATTGTCATAGGTTACTTGAGTGTTCTTTCTGAGTTCTGTGTTCAATATCATTGTGCTGTAAGTGCTACTCTTCTGAGAAGTAGAAACTTATGGAAGGCAGGTCTTGTCTAGATATACTTGAGGTGTCGTAGCAGATGCTTGCCATCTCTTTCTAAACCAGATTAGTCTCGTTTTGGTGTGTGCATTTGTTGTACAGATTATAGTCAACTGACTATTTATTTAATTCTTACAACAGCAGTAACTAACTAGTGCATTATGCTATGATGTTAAAGTATCATAATATGTCTAGTTTAATCAATATGTTTATGTGTATTGGATGTTTGATATATTGATTTGTCATATGAAAACCTGCCAATATGAAGTGTTATGCTATTGTCTGCGCATTGGCACATGGGCCAATGATTGTGTTGGAAGCAGAGGTGTAATGGTACAGACATTACCCACAATTGGTAGTATAGGGTATATGGTGCTAAACTTTCTCAGTATATTGTGGGCGTGCGTCCACGGTAATGCATGGAAACCTGGCACAGCTACTGGTCACGGCTTGCACGCCCGGATGATCAGGCATTGTTATAATACCCTTACCGACCCTGTGAGCTGCTAAACTAACATTGGACGGAGCGATTGTACGACACAGAATTTCTGTATTAGCGACATGGACATGGGGCGGCAGAAATGGAATCATTACAGGCGTGTGAGACAATTGAAAAGCCCGTCCCAGACTAAAGACAGTAGAGCTGGAAGATAAACTTGGCCAGACTGGTCATTGTATATGTTTGTGTTATGATATGTTTTAATTAGGATTGCGCTGATGTAGAACTGATATAACACATTCTTGACTTTCTTTCAAGCTCTCACAAGGAGCACCTATGTTATAGATCTCAAGACTAGAGACTACTGACTAGGAGTGTCAGGACTGACAGGATCGTTAGAATACCGGCAAGCTGGTTCTGTTGTGTGTGTCTACTGGAGAGTGGGGATCTGGACCACAGATCCAGATAGATGGAGTAACAAGTAAAGTTACGTAATGTTTGTCATCAATATCAATATGTATATGATTTCATCATCCTCATATTGACAATCATCCTATGTCTATTGTTATGATTAGCAAATAAATGTTGTAGTATTGTAACTCATAGTTCTGTCGTTATATTTTAATTCCAATTGTGCATACGTGTTGTGTGTGTACATTGGTGGGGGTTCACTTACACACCAAGGAAAGGAGCAGTCAGGGAGAAAACCTGTACTGAGATAGTCGTCTATACTAATATATTTAGACTTAAAACATCTATCTTAAGCTAACCTTCTCTTTCCTATACCTTGGCGAATATTCAGCTCAGTTCATTTCAATTTTGTAACGAGCCACTTAGAGCTGTACGTTGGATATTCAGGGCTTAATCTGTAGTTCAGCCATATAGATTTTGTCCCTAATCAGTTTCTGACTATTTAGGGTTGCTCGCCAGTGAATAAATATTTACATCTAGCCGGTGGGGCATCCCGACTTATGACACCTTTTAGTTCGAGTTATTCGCTCTTTCTCGACTTGAGAATTGGAGCCGATTGATGAGATGGTTCCATACCCACAACCAAGTAACAAATCCATGTAGCTCGCGTATGCTCGTGAGATCTCCAAGTGGTGAGTGCATGACCTGGGCACTGAATGTCAACCATCATCGTCAAAAATTGCTGTAATTTCCTAGCAGTCTCGAAGAATGAGTAGTTTTCATTCCTAGGTGTGCATCATAATGGACATCTTCGTCGCACCTCCTTTCGTTAGCCAGAATAGTGTCTACCCAGAATGTTCCCCGTGGACGTGAAGAAAGATCTTGGTCAGGATAAATCCCAACCCTGGTACATTAGCACATCAGTTTCCATAATTGGAATATAACATGCGCAACTTTATTTTCAGTAAACTTTATTTAAATGGGATTTTGAAAGCAAGAAGATCGACTTCAATGCACCAGGTTATATCAAATTTTGCTTGGTTCTTATTCGCAGAGCAGCTGGCTAAAAGCGACGCAAAGAGCTTGAACTCCGTGGCTCCAGCAACGACATCCGGGGTTTCTCTTCACATCATACAAATCTTCTGCATGTAACTTTGTATTAGATGTTAATCAGTCAGGTCTGACCTACCGTATGACAGTAGTCAGTACAACCTGCATGTGTCAACGGCTTCGGGCGGAGGAGCGCAATTGGGAGGTTACAATGCGAAGAAATGCAATCTAAATGTCATGACAGGGCAAACCAGGCCCCAAACTTTGGTTGGCAACTGTTCTAGGATGGAAGCTCCGACTGGCGGATTATTAAATCATTGCTTTGCTTATTCAACAGCTTCTGCAACTTGTTTTGTTCCAGGCGTATTGGTGTTACATTTCCTCTGGAGTAAAATAGGCAGGTCGAGAGAGGGATCATGCTGCATGGGCAAAACATGGTATAAAAAATCAGTCCAGGCTTTGTGTTAGGGAGAGGTATAACACCATTTTACAAACTATCGTCTATCGAGGCGGCAAGGCGCCAGTCATGGAGGTAATCGTACCATACTTCAAGGACGTAACATCGATTACAAAAAGCAAGCACTATACAAGTAACTAACCTCTGTTAATACCCTAGTCTGCTTTTTCTGTTGGTTGGAATATAAAGGGTCACCGAGATTACACACGGATACATCTATTAATGTGTCAGTCTTCTCTGGTAAACCCCACATGAGGTGTGCAGAACAGTGCTTGGAACCATATTCGTGTTTACCACAGCTACACATGTTATACATCGTCTTTTGGGTGCTTTCTATAATTGTGAATTATGGCACCGTCATCTGCCCTTTTGGCCAGGTCTTTTCAATTCCAAATACCGATGGATTTTTAATATTCCGCCAGGCGCCACCATTTTTCACAGTCCAAGAATTCTATTTTTCTATTCCACTAACCCATGATCCAGGGACTGTAACACATAAACCACTGTAGATTTTTTTTTATAGAACTATACCTTATTCTACCCGGTCTTCTGGTTTTATACGGGAATGTCGTGCTTCATCATTAGCTTCAAACTCGAATCAATCATGAACAACTCTATAAAGCGCTCGGCTTGTCATGGTTGAGGGCCTATGTGTCGTTGTGAGAAGAAGATATCAAGCAGTTGTTTCCGGATTACTTTATGTTGTAGACAGCCGTTAGACTGCTCAGTTATGTGAAACAGATATGGCTCATATTATTTATTTTATAGAATTTGTTGTGGATGTTGGCGAAAATCTTGATATGATACTCTAGAATGTATTCTGCATCCGTGTTCAGTGAAAGAATGTGTAGTATGCATCCGGCATTCTCCAAGACGCGAAACACAATCTTAGTGTTCATAAATCATTGCCATCAAATAGTTAATACTACAAAAACATCAACGAAAAGGCGTGTTACAGTGACGAACATATAAGTGTCGTGTTTCTTTTTCTTCAGTGTTATTTTTTGTTTGTGTATGTGTAAGTGTGTGTTGAATTCTACTATACGCTATCATCCATCCATCCATCATGTGCCATGCCGGTAAGCGTGGGCGGTCATGTTTTGCCATCTCACTCGATCACCAGAGTCGTGGATCAGCTCCATGTTCCTGTCTCTGTCGCATAAATTCTTGGAGATGTCGATCGATGAAAGACTGTCGCGCCCTGTGTCTACAAGCAGCCGTCATTCTTTGATGTATCGTCGATCGAAGAAGGTCTGTCGCGCCATTGGTCTACAGGCGGGCGCCATCCTGAGAAGACTGTCCCGATGGAAGTCGGCAAGATCTTTTATTGTGGGGAGAAGAATTCTCTAGATCACAGGCTGGCAAGACTTTATGAAGTACCGGGACAAGTCCCCAGATGAAAGCGGGACGGCTAGCCAGTTATTTACATCCAGTCGGAAACGGAGAGAGGAAAATAGCTTCTCGATGTCTGGTGTCTAGACAGACTTGTGACGTAATTTAGACACAGTATTAAAAACAGTCGGGATAAACAACTTTGGCGGGAGTTGACCAAATGTTGTGATATTCCGAGTTTGATTCTGGAGAGGGACTGCAGTGTCTCATGTCGATTTACATTGGCGGACATTTTTCCTTTGTGTGATTTAGTTGTCTCAATTTTCAAACCGGAATAAATATATGGTATTTAATTTAATAGACATACATTAAATTGTTCTTAGGAATCGAGTGTAGTAATGTGCGTTGGGAGAATGTATTATAGGAGCATCGGCAGCAGTAGGCTATCGCGGTGCTTAAAATAACTAGTGTGAGACATCAATTAACTCAGTGAGTTAAGGACAATGTAGTAGGATAATGTTTAGGGAGATTGAGGATGGTTGGGGGGATAAAGGAAATGTAAAGTGATAGGATCTTCCAGTAGGGTGTCTACTGGGTTTCTGCACTTTTCCTTTAGTCTTTCCTTGTCTTACCATGACTAAGACCAATGTGATTAGCTCCTCTGCATTATGACAGAGTTTGGTTCTCTGTTATATATCTTAGTGCGGCCGTTGGTCTACACTCACCTAATTAAGGTCGGAATCGGGTTGCTCTCACCAGGTGTGTTCTCTCTTCAAAAGGTTCCACTAGGTTTACCAAGAAGTAGCAGAAAAGTATGGCTCGATTATTGAAGGGAGTGTTTTTCACTCGGCTTTTGCACTGGGCCCATAACTCAGAGGATCTGCAAGAACCTGGCCTCTGCTGAGCAGGAACTGAAGATCATTTCAGAGTGATTCCTCGGTGGTGATTCTTATTATATTAGAATACATATACTTACAATACCACCAGTAACAGGAACAATAGTAGTATATAGAAAAACTGGAAAATTAACATTGTGTTTTCTAAATGGGGAATTCTTGTTAAACATTACCAATTAACTTTGAGTTTTTTAATTGGTGAATTCCTAGGACCTTAACTACTAACATTTAGTTTCAAAGTGACAGTAGACATTGTTTTACGGTACAAGTGTTATCAGATCACGGAACTTTTAGTGACCTATTAGTTACATTGTGTGTGTCAGATTCATGGTCAGTATTGGACTATATCCACTATTGGTGACCAGGTATCCGGACTATCCAAGAGCTATTGGAGGAAGACGACAGTTGGCCGGAGAGACGCATCATTTGGTGAGGTCTTCTTGTACATGATCTATGGTGCTGTTGTGTAGCCAGTACTGTGATGAAGCAGACTTTGCTCCTGAGCTGTTCAGTCTGATTCTGCAAACACACTAGATTATACGACAGACATTCTACACATACACTTTGCACACACCTGACACTTTTTCTTTATTAAATTAATTTGTCATTTGTGTTAGAGGCTAGTGTTGTGTGGGTATATTTTGGTAAAGAATGAGAGGGGGCATGGTCCATTGGTAGGAGAGAAAGAGAGAGAGAGGGATCCGAAGACTGACCGGGTGTTGTGGACAGAAATCCAGAAGATCCTCAAAATAATTATATGGGGTTAAAAGAATGTGGGTGTTTATTCCCCTCACCCCAGGGACGACACATATTACGACAGTCTCGACCATGCCACGAGGCCAAACCATCCAGGTATTTTCTTCTAGGTCTTCCTCGTGGTCTGTTCCCTTCGATCTTGTCAGTTGTCACCAAGTTCCCCAATTCATTTCTTCTCATAACATGTCCAAAAAATTGTGACTGTCTACGTCTAATGCCTCTAATCAGTTTACGATCTTCATTTGTTTCTTGAAGGAATTGTTCATTGGTCTGTCTGGTTGTCCATTGTATTCTTTGCATTTTCCTCAGAAACTACATTTCTACAGCCATCAGATGTTTTTCAGCTTGACTGCTCATTGTCAAAGCTTCACATCCATATAAAAGTACAGGTTCTATGTAGTACCTCAACACTCTTTTTCTCGTTTCAATCGACATCTTTTTATTGGTCAGTATGTTTTTCATCTTGCTAAAGGCTACCTTTGTCATGGCGATTCTTATTCTAATCTCTTCAAGGCATCTCCCATCAGATGTTATTACTGTTCCGAGATAATTGTACCTATTCACTTGTTGAAGAATATTCCCATTTTCTTGTATAATACATTGTGGTATTTCGTTCTTCCTAGTGACGGCCATAATCTGTGTCCTTTTACAATTTAATTCTAACCCTCGTTGCTCACTGTGTGTAATAACTGCATCTACTAAATGTTGCAGGTCCTGTTCATTGTCTGCAATCAAGACTGTATCGTCTGCATATCTAATGTTATTGATGCATCGTCCCCCAATGTTGATTCCTTCCATATCTTCAATATTTCTGAAAATACTTTCACTGTACAGGGAGAACAGATCTGGAGACAATACACATCCCTGTCTCACACCTCTCTTAATAGGCTGATATTGGCCTACTTCATTATCAACTCTTGTGACAGCTTGTTGTTTCCAATATATGTTTTTTACAAGTCTAAGGTCTCTTCCATCAATTTGTAGATCTTCAAGCATCCTTATCATGTCGACATGTCTCACTTTATCGAAAGCCTTTGTGTAGTCAATAAAGAAAAGTTGTAGATCCTTGTTCACTTCTACAGATCGTTCAATTACGGTTTTCAGTAAATACACAGCATTTACTGTACCCTTTCCTTCTACAAACCCACATTGTTCTTCTCCTATTTCAGGTTGTATTTTCCTCCTAATTCTTTGCATGATAATTCTTAGCAAAATCTACGTGATGTGACTCATTATACTAATTGTTCGATGTTGATCACATTCCAAGGCTCCTGATTTCTTTGGGATTGCAATAAATTCAGAATTACATAATTCGTGAGGTATATTTCCAGTTCTTCTTCTTCTTTCGTTCGCTTGAAATATGTCTATAACTGCAGTGCTGTCTCTTGTATGAATTGAACTGTCTTTTTCAGTTCACACAGCGGTCCATAGAGTTTATCTTCCACTGTCGTCTCTCTAGGCCAGAAGGTTTGCCTAGATATGTTATATTTTGGGCAGTCTTGGAGTATGTGCTCTGCTGTCTGTGACGCCAATCCACATGTACACATGGCTACATTATATATATATATTATATTTCCAGTATCATATATTGTATTAAGCAGACTGGTAACTTTATCTATTCCATATTCTTCTAAAGCATTAATCATTTCTGTTGTGACGCTGTCTGAACCGGGGGTCTTGCCAGTCATATGGTTAAGAGCATTCTGAACCTCCATCTTCAAAATTGCTGGTCCTTCATTATTATTTTGAACATCGTAGTGTTCATCTCTGTTGTCGTCATAAAGGTTGTTCACGTAATCTGACCATACATATAAAATCTGATCTTATTCTGTTATGACTGTGGGGTGTTGATTTTAATTTATGAGAATATTATGTTAAGCTGTCTAGGGGATTTTATTGATTCTCTGGTCACTGTTAGAATGTAGAGTGATCAGGGATATTTACCACAAACCCCAGAGAAAACAATTCAGTCCTTGAAACAATGACTTCTGTGTGTAGGTTTCCCTTCCCACTTCATCACCCTTTAAATTTACTATAGTGCTAGAAGACATTGATTGTTCACAACATATAAACAACCGCTGGTGAACACCACATTTACTTGATGTACACATCAACAAATTTTGGACAAACAGTTCAAGTATTAAACCAAGATCTGCAGTTTACATACATGCAAGTGTAATAGTCTGATTGAATTCATGACAGGCATGGGAATGATTTGCATTATCTCAATACATGTACACCCTTTTTGATCCAAGAAAACAACAATGTTACTACAAACAACACAACAACCAGAAATTGGGTCTCCTTTCCTGGACCCACCTTATAAAACAGTTTTTTCTGACACCCTTTACAAGTCTCGTGTTTACAAATACTGAGATTGGTGTCAAAATACTATATATATATATATATATATATATATATATATATATATATATATATATATATATATATATATATATATATATATATATATATATACCATAACATAACCACCATTATACTATTTACCTTATACCTGGCATAGAAAAAAACACATATAAAAAGCAGTTTATACTAATAATTAAACTAATTAATTATAGTATTCCTTTAGGTAGTGCGGGAGGGTATTCTTCTCCAGTGCGAAGCAGTTAATGTCCATAATTATCCGGGACAGAAATAAAATACTCACAGTCATGTTCTAATGTCCACTGAAGTTTGTTGCTGAATAATTATAATCCATTTTAGGAAATAAATTCACCACATATCCCCTCCATTGGGGCTGAATTCACGAATCTTCTGTTGCAAATGGTGCCCTTGTGAAAATTTGGTGCCTCAGGTTGGTCATAATTAAGGATTTCCACTTAAGCTCTGCAGAAGGTAATTCCTTTTATCATCAGGTCTGATGAAAAGTTGACGCCCATTCAGCTTTTCGGCTTTAAATATCCTAATCCGAGATTTGCTCACACAGAGGTTTCACCCACCTAGTCACCAGTCTATACCCTATTCCACCGTTGATGCATGTTGGCTGACATGGGACCAGCACAGAGTTCTGATTCAGTATTTCCTTTCAGTGTAGACATACAAGGCTGCTTGTTATTCATTTGGTTCATCTGAAAATATTTCCAGGATTTTTCTGCTGCATGGAACTGAAGAATATTACTTTCAACACATATACCCAGGGATGCAAGCAATCAGATACTTTCTTTGGTTGCAGGCGTAAAGGCATTTACTCCGCTTGCTGCTTTCATATGGTCTTATTAATGGTGTTTAGGTCTGAGATCTAGAGTTGACCTGGCTTATTTCAGGTGGTTCAGATTTTGGAACTTTGAGGTAATCTGGTGTAGTTATGGTTTTCAGTTGGTACCTTGGTTGTCCTGGCTTATGTGGTTTCAGTGTCTTCTCCCCATTTGTTTGAGTTGGTGTTAGTATTCTAGAACTTGGTGTTGGGTGCCTCTAACCTTATGTTGACTTGCTGCTCTGTGACTTTTCTTTCGAAGGCTTATCCATTGTTGGATATCAACTTGGTAATCCAACCAACAGTTGAAGGTTACTCACTGTTGTTAGTTTTATTAAACTTGTAGTAGGATTGTCCCATAGTTTCACTGATTTTGTTGAATGATGAGGCTATAGGTGGTACTTCTCAGAAGTAAAGCAGACTATACACTGTTGTCAGTTACTCTGTTGATCTTCATCTTTGTAGATTATTAGATCTTGAAGTCCATCCTGGATATTCCTACTGAAATAGGACTTCCTCAATCACGCAGTCAGTTGTCTTCGAATGTGTCTCTTTTGCTAGCGTTTGTAGCTTATGAGTGCAGCAGTAAACATTGAGGTATTGGTCCAGACTTTGTTTAGGACAAGTTGCCATGTTCACTCTCGCCTGGCTTTTTACCCAGTTTCCAGTTGATAGTGATGCAATGCAGTCCCACAAAATCCCCACTCGCTATAGAAAAGGGATGACAAAGAATACAACACGAGCATTAACCTAATGTGATGTGTTAACTTTCACAACACAATTACACACAAAAATACAAACAACAAGAGGAGAAGGGGAAAGGAGTGAGTTTCCAAGTTCCCTGTCCCTCGTCGCTTGTTGTAGAGCTTTTCTAGCTCTGATAGTGAGTGAGATATCTTTTCACTCTATGTTTCTTCTGTTGTTACTGGGACTCTTAGATGAGTGAAGCCATCCTTTTTATCCAACACTTTGCTAGTGCATTTGTCATACCTTGAAGAGAATAGTCCAGAAATAGGCTCTTTTGTTTCCGATTCCTCGTCTCCATTCCTTCGCTATAATCTGCATTACGCTAAGGCTCATGACCATACGGTTCACCTTTTCCTGTGCACTGACATGCACAAGGATTCTTACATCAACATCCTCTAATCCCAAGGGACAACATTAAAATGTATACTCCCACAGTAAAGAGTAACAATCAGGGCAGAGAAGAATTCTCATAACAGAGAAAACATACATGTACATTTCTTTGATATCAAGTACATGATAATCATACATAATAATTAATCATAATGATGATGCAAGGAGCCTATGTTTTTGGATTTCCTCAGGGGTTAATCCATAACTAAAACATATATTGTCCCCCCCCCCCCCCACTGCTTACAGCAGTATAAGGATAGTGACCGCTGTGATATAATTTGGCAATTACTGCTATTATTCGGAGTGTATTTATTAGAATAACTTATGCCGCATGGTCCAGTCTTCTGAATATTGCAAGAAATTTAATCGCATCAATCTTCGCTTCTGTTTCTACTACAGTGAGGTGATGCGGATTGAAGGCACATCCTATCCGAACATTCAGTTATATCAAGCGTTTACTGTCTTTGTTCTTGAATTTATATTCTCAAACATGGCAATTCCCTAGCACTATTTTATGAAATGATTATATGTTCATAACTCATGCTGAGTGGTTACTAATCTGTTAATAAAAGGAGTGTACTAAAATTTAGCACTGAAGTTCCAAGTTACAGATTAGAATATGGCAAAGCATTTTATCTCCCGACTAAGAGTCAGGAATATGCGTAATCATTTGTATGTCCCCGCATGGATAGCAATTCATTTGAAAATGTTCTTTAGAGTTCAATCTCTATAGTACATAGATTATTTGCAAATTTCTAAGCATAGATAGTGAGATATAGTTCACCATGCATAGAAGTTATTTTTCATAGGACTATGAAATTGGCAGAAACGAGTTTTCTTCTTTGAAGTATGAATCAGGAGTCTGTTCCTAAATTGAGAAGAGTTTCTGAATGTGTTTCTGACATGCGTTTCATACTATACAGTACACATAATATTTATAGGTTATAAGCATTGCTGATGAGATATAGGTTCACAATGCCTATAAAAGGTTTTAACATAGGGATTTGACATTGTAACACATAGGAAAAATTACAGCGTGGCACCCACATGGCGCTCAGTGTTAAAAATCTATCAGACTCCAGTTTACAAGAATTTAAATATTCGTTGACGGACGTCGGTCGCGGCGATTGGGCAATCTTGAGCATAGCCTACGATGGGTAGCATTGTGATGTTCTGTTGTGATAATTTGATGTGTCCAGTGTGTGCCGCGTGGTTACACACCCGCTTCACACGCGTGATCCGAGACTGTTTCCGGGTCCGGTCAAGGATATGCACTACTGACGAGCTCAAACAAGGGCGAAACTCGAGTATAGTGCTTCCATATTGACGTGGATAGGCCTTAGGTTCATACCAGAATGCGATCGGCGTTGCCAGTAGTGGGTTGTGCTCAATATTTAAATTTCAAATCCCGAAACAACCACATAATCAATTTACAAGAATTGTTGATTTATCATTCTAACTAATTCTTAATTAAACACAATGGTATATGTAATACATAAATACGTGAATACATCTTAATAGTGTAGATTTAACTTACCATGGTTTGCAGAGAATGATATATTTTAAAGGCAAAAATGCCTTATCCCAGAAGGGAAAAGCCGACTTTCTTTTGTGCTCTCTTGAATAGAAATGGCCGCTTTAGTGCCTTTGATTTAAGACTAAATTAATGTCAATTAAATTTGGCTGTGCTATTTTTCCTTTCTCCTACATTACGTAAGATACTTAAACAGTAGTTGTAAGGGATTGTTATTTTTAAGGGAGTCAATGCTAGGAAAGGGTAAGGACGTTTTAATATGCCACAATGACTCTTCCATCTTTTGTCTTTATGCATCCTGCTGATGTACGTGTTCTTTGATTAGTAAGCTCCTGGATTCTTTTGTGCATTAGTTTCGCATTTTTACTGTTGTTTTGTTTTTCAATTTCTCCGCAGTTTTTCTCAAGCCATGTTTCTTTTGCCTTCCTACATAAAGTTCTGACTTTTCTGTGAATTTCTCCATATTTGGCAGGATTATTTTTTTTCTGTCTTCTTGTTTCCATTAGTTGTAAAAATTTCTTCAGTCATCCATGTCTTACGGCCCACTTTCTTTAATTTTGGAATAGTTTTTTCTGCTGCACAACTGATTGAATTCTTCAGCAATTCTCATTGATCATCTACATCTTGAAATAGGATCTCTAGATCAGACAATAAATCAAATTTGTTCTTTACTTCTATGTTAAAATTATCTTGTATTTATTTATCAGTTTTCAATTTGCACAAGTCATATTTAGGGTTTCCTGCTATATACTTGACTTTCTTTAACTTTACCCTCAATGTGCCTGTAATTAATCTGTGATCACTGTAACAGTCTGCATTTGGAACTGTTTTTACGAGTTAACGAATTTCGAAACCTTCTGTTAATCAGGATATAATCTATCTGGTTTTTAATCCTGCTGTCTGGACTCCTCCATGTCCATAATCTTCTAGGATGTTATTTAAACCAGGTGTTTTCTACAACCATTTCTTGTTCTTTTGCCCATTCTACAAGCCTGTATCCTCTTTCATTTCTCTCTCCCAAACCATGGTTGCTTACACTGCATCCATCGCCTTGCTTTCCTATTTTTGCGTTGAAATCACCCATTATGATATTTATTTCTGATATTTTGCAGTTCTTCAAAGCGGACTCTATGTCGTTATAAAATTCCTCTATACTTTCTTCATTGCATTCACTTGTTGAGGCATATGCTTGAATGATATTTATTTTAAAAGGTCTTCCGTTTAATTTTACTAATAGAACTCTGTCTGACACAGCTCGATATCCTTTGACATAATTTAATGTTTGTTTATCTAATATAATGGCTACACCTCTTTGCTGTTCTTCTCCCCCAGAGTAAATAATCTTATAATCATCTCCGGTCCTTATCTCTGCCCCTTTCCATCTCGTTTCCGATATTCATAATATGTTAATATTCTCTCTCTCTCTCCATTTCTTGTTTGATGTTTTCAAATTTTCCATCTGCATTCACTGTTCTAACATTCCAAGTTCCTACTTTCAATTATATTAATCTTTTGCACCTAGTAGCCTGTTGACGGTCTGGAGTCACCTGGTGCGCATGACTATCCCTACCGGGCGAGGCTGCTCCTATGGAGCACCCATTTACGCCGTTTCTCTGATTATCGATGAGTCCACACAACATGATTTTCTTGGCATCTATAAAGAATGTAGGTTGCCATTGCTTTCCTTTCTAGCAGTGACCATACTGGTCAGTGACCGTAGCCATTGTCTCCTCAAAAAAGAGATCCTCTGCCTACCGTCGTGAAGGTGAAGACCACAACCTACAACTATCTGTCGGCTGCTCTTCATCTTCATCCACCATCTGCCCCATGGCTTCACGTAACACTGATCGGGGGGCTAAACGGGTACTCCACCTTGCCCAAGGGTGTCCCGTAGGCTAGCGGAGGGAAGGAGGCGCCTTACTTCTCCGTTGATAGGGGATACCCCTACCCCGCAACCATTATACGCTATCATAATAATATAATATCTTCATCCGACACCTGCACCCATGGCTTCACGTAATTCTGATCGGGGGGCTAAACGGGTACTCCACCTTGCCCAAGGGAGTCCCGTAGGCTAGCGGAGGGAAGGAGGCGCCTTACTTCTCCTTTGATAGGGGATACCCCTACCCCGCTTCCCCTATACGCTATCATAATAATATAATAGGTCCCTTCCAGAACGTCGCTCACATTATGGCCTGATAGAATGTATTTCGAGTGTTGGCCAATTACCCAGTTTAATGCATTATCATGCCCCCCCCCCCCCTCCCCAAGGACCCATTTATATGCATTGGAGACATGGTGTTAACCCATATTTGTATATACCAACCCGGTGGTTGATGTGCTCAGTAACACACCCGCCGAGTTTACCCCCTGGTACACATTTTAGGCTGGTTTTACCTTTGTTTAAATTCGAATCCGCCTACAGATTTTGTAGTCATTCATTGATATTATGAATATTGTACTGTTTCTTTGCGTGTGCGGTCTTAAGCCAAGTGTGCATAAATTTGGTATTATCGTACCCAGCATATAACCCAAGTATTTCGTTTTCCGAGACAATATTCTGTTTATGAGCCATTTGTCATGGTTGTTCATATATTGTAACATGCCAGTATTCTTCTACAGCTTTAAACAAAAGTAAATACAGTATTCGTGCCAAAGCAGGTTTGTATTTCAGTCTGATGGTTAATTATTTATGCTCGACGATTGAATGGAGAGTTGCTTTGTCATATATATTATATTACCATGTATCTCTCTCTCTCTCTCTCTCTCTCTCTCTATATATATATATATATATATATATATATATATATATATATATATATATATATATATATATATATATATATATATAACATCATCATCATCATCATCATCATCTTCCACTTCTGCCGTCAAGCGTCGTGGGGAGGAATAATTTGCGTTCCAGCGCCCGGTGGACGGCACTGGATAGTGTCATTCCGTGAGGTTGTACAATGTCTCTGATGTCGTCAATAGGAAGTCCTCGTGGTCTCGTCGCAGATGATCTTTGATGTAAGGCCAGTGATGGTAGTTGTTGATATATATACATATACAAGCTAAAAAGAGTTATTGAGTGACAATTAATTTAAAAACAATCCAAAAGAAATCCCGGAGATGTGGTTTTAAAGATGAATGCTGAAAAACTCATTGTACAGCAAAAATGAGCAATGTGGACATTTTGAGGGAGGCTAGGACAACAAAAATCAGAAAGAAGCAGTCATCATTTGCTTTGTCCATTATGAGAAAACAAATACTGGAACATGCTGTGACAACCGGAAAGATTTGTGGAAAGAGAGATAAAGGAAGACAGCGTGAGAATATTCTTGAAAATCTTGTGTCATGGCACGGAAGTGAGTTAACACTGATCCATGCTGTCGGAGATCGCAATTTGTCGAGAAGCATGTCGCTTATGTCAGCCGGAAAGCATGGATGATATATACATCGTGATATGGTTCATTATTCTAATTGTTCGGCGATGATCACATTCCAATGCTCTTGATATCTTTGGGATCGCAATAAATATAGAATTACATAATTCAGGAGGTATATCTCCAGTATCATACATAATATCGTGGTCAGCAGTCTGGTGACCAGGTCTATTCGATATTCTTCTATGGCACTGATAATTGCTTTTGTGATTTTGTCTGGACCAGGGGTCTTGCCAGTTTTCATATGGTTAAGAGCATTCTTAACTTCCATCTTCAGAATTGATGGTCCTTCATTATTATTCCGAATATCATACTATTCTTTTCTTGTATCATCATAAAGGTCTTTTTCACAACGTGACCTCACGGTGTCTCTCCACGCACTCAGCTGAGTAGCAGGGCGACGGAACCATGCATTACCAATCCAACATGATGAAATGGCGTAAATAAACTGTAGCCACAAACATAAACACCCCAGAGGCCCAGCTCAACCGCCTATCCTCGATCTTGGGGACCGGAAGTCAACAGTAAAGAATCCTTATACACCCATAGTTATACAGACCAACCAGCACGCGAGTGGTGATGTCAATAATATCACGTCGCTGACCTTCACTTCCCAAGACATTTCCTGGTACACATTTTTATTATATCTGAAATAAACTTGGGTCAAGTTTAAATATCCGCCTCGATACGAAATCAAATCATAACCACCGGGCACAGCAAACAGGACCTGGCTGGGAATAGGCTTAGTTTGGCAATGCCCCCCCCCCCCCCCCCCCCCCTCCACCATTGCCCCAGTTTTATGTATTTCATTGTCAACAAATGGCAACTCAAAGTCCAGAAGGACATCAGCCCGTATGAAAACCCATCAGGCATACATCTGTAAAGGCAATAAGCAGCAACACCATAGTTTAGCCTAGTAATTAGCGCGCAGGCTTAACACCATAAAGGCCCGGATTTAATCCTTTGCAGTGACTGAGGTTGTTTAGATTTAAAGTGCTGCTCTATGATCGACTTAGCCACATGTGAAATAAACACTGGAGATTACATGCGACAGTAACTATTGATGGACGTATATTGTACATAATGGCTTCTGCACACTTTCCGTTACATAATCAATTACTATAAATCAAATCACCATATGATCTTAATCTGGTTCTTTATTTATTAACATTAGTTTGTTCTCATTTAGTGAAAAGTAAAGTAAAAGACCCTGAGGTGTATTGCGCACACAGTCCGAGACCCATATATTATAGAGCAATCAGCACGGTCTGTATCACACCGATTGCCTTTACTTCTCAAGACATTTCCTGGTGTCCATTTCAGTCTGCATAGATCTGGCCAATGTTAAAATCCCCGGATTTGGCCCCTCGATGACCAGGCTGGTCGACAAGCGTCTAGCCACTACTCTACCGCGGCGCTCGTTCTTATTTAACTAGATAAATTTACTATCTCAGAGAGTCAAGCCACAAATGATAATTAATTTGAAATACCCCAGAACAGTTGGGGAATATGTTTCATCAGGCTCGATAAAACCGACAGCTATGTGCTCTTCGTAAAGTCAAAACCCTCACCACAAGGGTATTTGAACCCAGAGCGACAGTGCCGGAATTCGATTGCTATAGGCGCTGAACTACCGTATCTCCATTTCATTAAAATTCATTTTATTTTTGTTTCTGCCGTTCATCTTTCAATGAAGCATAGGCTAACCCTCCCCCAAATAACTCATGCCAACACTTTTGTAGACTGGTTGGATTTTCCAGCGACAGTTTTCTGTGCGATGAGCAAACCAGACTCTGGCACATCATCCTTCGTCGCCTCTTACGACATGTATGGTAGGTTACAGTGTTATCATTCTTTACTTGCCAATGGGGCCCAGTAACACATGCTAAAATTAGATACGATTAATTATTGTTTACACGGAAACACAAGACAACAAACAAAAAACAAGCAGGCGTGGTTTTTAACTTGAACAGTTACACCCAAGTACCAGGTCGATCTACACTACAATGAGTCCCATGGAATTTTCTATGACATAATGGTGGCCGGAATAATATTGATCACATTGCCCATCGAGTACCGCGATTTGATCTTTTACCATATGGGCGATAGAACCATATACAATATACACAACACACCTAAAAAGTGAAACGTGGCTCTGTGTTTATTTTACCCCCAAGCCCATCCCTTGATTCGCTTCAGCAGACACAGGCCTTATTGTCTAGTACGGATAATCCCGAACAATCAACGGTAAACGCCTTGTCTTGTCCCGGTGACTCACTAAGACGGATCGCGTTCAGAATTAATGAACAGTTGGTACTTCCGTGTCATATATGGTATTCTATTTTCAGTTGATAAATACGTGCGTGTGGTAGCGTAGTCGCTGTACATAAACACATACGCGAGTATTGCGTGGCACTCATATAAGCAGAAGAAAGAATGAGAGATTAGAGGACACACTAAACAACAAACATCGAATGTTGTAGTTACCAAACCAAGGATAGGAACCTGTCACCTCCATATGACTAAAACAGTGGTGACAGTTTCGAATTCTTGGTATGGTAACTATAGCTTTCGATTTTTATGTTGTCTAATATGTGTTATAATCTGTACTTCTTTCATGTGCTTTTTTAAGCGTCAATCAATACTTGATTATTTGTTTATGTTATGTCTTATTAGGCCTCGATGGTTCCGCAACAATTGATATTTCATCATATAAGATAGCCTGTGGGTCATATGTTCGAATCCAAATGGAAGCGGATGTTTTAAAGATTGACGTGAATCCCCAGGTCTATCTAGTTTCAAATGGGTACCAGGCCAAGTTCTAGGAAGTTAGGGCGTCTGAGGTGATGTAATGACCACGTCACCCATTGTGTGCCAATCGGTGTACCAGAAAAAGGGGCTGGACTTGCAGCAAAACCCACTACCCCATAACGATCCGATCATTTCACTAATATCGTCTGTCTGTCTGTGGCTGTGTGTTGATGTGTGTTTATGTCTGTATGTGAGTTTATGTGTGTTGGTACGACATTTTATCAGTATGTGCTTGGTCCATGCATGCAAGCAGCCATACGTCAAAGCATCATCTCCCTTTAATAATGTGAAAGGTAATCGCCCCATTATCTGTTCTCTTTTCGTCATGCCGGGTTCAAATGAGCCGTTTCGTTTATACTTCAACGGAAATGCGATACGACTATTTTGATGATTTGTAATCTTTGTCCTATATTAACAACTTACGGAAGCAAGGGTGCAACAGTAACTACGACGAGAATATAAATGGACACAGTTGTATACTAAAGACACAAGATACTGGATCATCACTTCTAACACTCTATATGAATATTGAATCGTGTCAAACAAGCAATGCTGGTGACTCATTGCTGGGAATTTTTAATGTCAGTGTGACAAGGGTAACCTAGACGATCAACCTACCTCGGCTGATAGCTACGACCTCAAAAGCAGATGCAATAGTTATGTGTGTGAAGTGTTAGGCCTTTACAAATTCTAGATCTCAATATAATAGATAGTCATTGCTCTCCCACCAGGTGTTTTCTTTCTTCTATTTTTTTTTTTTAAAATACACTTTTATTGAGTGTTAAACCTTCTGCATTTGTATTGTTAGTATTTTAACAGGCTAGTTAGTTAGTTAGTTAGTCGCGGTTCCAATTTCACAGCAACGGGTCGTCCCCATTATGCTCCGTTCCTGTGCCAGTGAATATCACACAAAATGCTCCCCACTGCCCAATGTGAAAAGTGGAAAAGACAGGAGTCTCGACAAACAACAGCCTGCACAGATACCCTGTGCATAAGGCCGCCGCCAGAATGTCAACACAATAGTCCCCCACGAAACATCCAGTTCATCTTTGGTGGAATCGGCAGTCATTTTCCAATCTGGATGTTTCCTAGATGTTCATCCACACAGTCCACGAAAATACAGTTCATCGTCGATGGTAGTGGCAGTCAACCAGAAGCCCAGCAGCCACATATTTCTGCATAAGGCAAAAACCGGTCAACTCTGGGACATAGCCAGCTGCCAACGTTCAGAACATGCAATCACGTTCCAAAAATTTCGGGCAGATTCAAAAGCATTTCACACGAAACTCACAGCTCACAGTGTCGCGCCACGCACTCACTCAGTAGCAGGGCGACGGAACCATCAAGCCTCCTTAGTCGCCTCATACAACATGCGTGGTAGGCTGCAATGTTGCTATTCTTTGCTTCCCTTGTGGGCCCCGGCAACACACGGGAGATTTAACAGGCGTGCTGCGTGTATGGTATTTATTTGTGTAGGTCTGTTTAACAGGGCGTTTGTGTGTCGAATCGGTGTGCAATGCGTTTCAACATCAAATTACAAAGTATATTTACATAGTATGCATAAAATATGAACAAAAATAAATTAAGTTAAGAATGTCCTTCCACACACCATGTGTTCTCTTTCACCAAACAACATTGAGTGAAATGTTGGTGTGGGTGTCGGCTGCCCATGAAGCAAAACAAACCGCTGGAAAACCTGATGTTGACCGCACACGCGGCCAACTCTTGTACCACCGTGTGTGTATATATATATATATATATATATATATATATATATATATATATATATATATATATATATATATATATATATATATATATATAAGAGAGAGAGAGAGAGAGAGAGAGAGAGAGAGAGAGAGAGAGAGAGAGAGAGAGAGAGAGAGAGAGAGAGAGAGAGAGAGAGAGAGAGATCATAAACTGATTCTTATGTGTATAGTTACCAACGATTTGTTAAGAAATAAACGCGCATATTCATCGAATCGTTCTGTTAGACATGTATATAACACAACAACCCATATGCTTCCTTTAGAACTATGTAGTGCACCAACGTAGCTGTGAACCAGAAAGTAACTAACTCCGAGATTCACAGCGTTGTTTACGTGGCGAAGTGGTTAGATTTAGGAATCGTCATTCAATTCACGAGTGCGGTTTCCCGGATGATGGTCATCGCTGGAGACCAAGACATTGGAAAACTATGCGGTGCAAGAACATGGGAAATAAATCTGGTGCAATGAAGTCGATCCCCTCGCTTTTAATTCTCTTTACTAACACTAGTAATGTGGCGTCTTGACAGCCGTGAATGTTTTTTTAACAATAGACGCAAGTGATCACATGGTCATTCCCACCATCACGCATTGTCTGACGTCTCACACGCTCATTGTGTGACCTATTTATAATACTTTTCTCCATGTCTTTATTCCATTTATGATATTTTCCCTCCATGCAACGACATCGGCAGTGACTTGCTCCAACCAGGCTTGGCCATGGGAATATTATTTCCATGGGAATCACATGGGAAAGGTCCCATGGGATGGGATGGGACAGGCGTAAATTACCATGGGATGGGATGGGGCATTAAAATATGTCCCATGGACAAGCCTGGCAATATATATACCTGTATGATTCACGTCCCGCTTACTGACATCTATGTACCGTAGTAGAGACCGACACCCTAGTGTTTTAAAAATTAAAAAAATTAAAGATTTTAAACCCCATTAGGGATGCAGAAAAATTAAGAACTAAAAAAAAAAAAAGAAAGAAAGAAAGAACTAGCTTTAAATGCTAACTAAACAAGGAGACAAATCAATGTCTAATAATAGGATTCCGCGTTCGTTAAGAGTTAAAGCTGAATCACGTCTTTCTGGTTCCGTTGTGCCACATACATAATATACGTACACATTAAATAATGGTGAAACCTTGAGACAAACAACAACAACATCATCATCAACAACAACAACAACAACAACAACAACAACAACAACAACAACAACAACAACAACAACAACAACAACAACAACAAAAACAACAACACGAGAAATAAACGAACTTTAGCGGTAATGTTTGATCCTCGTGTTCCTTCATCAGAACAAACGAACTTTATATTTAAATAGTTAAGAATTGGTCACACGCAGTCTTACATTCTGACCATGCAATTTCACACTTTCAATACATTAATAACCTGTATTTAACATAATGCATGGTAAGGTTCGTTTAACAACACAAAAGTGAACAACATTGCGCCTGTATTCAGCACACACCCTCTTGTCCAGTCAGCTGGAAATTGTTGTGAAACGAGGTGGTAAGTGAAGTAAAAACCCCTGTTTGTCGCCATGATGAATCCTCTCGCGTCTGGGTGTGCTGATTCTTACTCCCAGGTCTTTCATCCTGGACAGCGATGTGGAATCACTAGCGTCAAAATCCTCTGTTCTCGCCATATCTTTGAGTACGTTAATAACATCGGCACGATCCATGGGCTGGCCATCTACAGGGGGTGCAGAGCCAGCCAGTTTGTCAGCTCGTTCATTTCCCTCGACTCCCGCATGTCCCGAGACGAAGATGAAGGTGACTTTGCGGACAACAAACTTCCGCAGCGACTCAGCCCACTGTCTATGTACAGACCCAGCTTCGACCTTCTGAATCATGCTCATTGAATCACTTAGTACACACACGTTGGTATAATGCTGTGATTCCAGCCATATGAAAGCCTGTGCAACTGCCATCATCTCCATCGTCATGCTGCTCGTGGTCATAGAGTGGGCACCACTGGATTCTTGAACGGTTCGGCCCGCTGAACGGGCTGTAAATGCCCACGCACTTCTCTGCTGCTTTACAACAGATCCATCTGTATAGATGAGCACTTCGGGGCTATCTGAGTGTTCATAGATGAGCGCGTTAACCTCTGCATTGACAGCGGCAGGGTTCTGCTCTCTGCACCGTCTGTCGAGTGTGATAATGCAGGAGAAAGTGCACTTAAAAGCTGGAGGCACCGGCACCCATTCCTTGCCGGGGTTGATACTGGTAAGACTGCAGACCTGTCTGACGACATCTTCCGCCCGACCCATCCATTGTTTGCCCCTCTTTAGCCTGTCACCCTTTTCTCTGAATATAGCGTCATGCAGAGGGTGCTGCTCATCTGCACTTATTTTTAAGTATGCACGAGCTCTCCAGATCTTGATCCTGTGTTCCATTCCATTGTCGGGAAGTCAAGGAGGTATCTCATTGCTACACAGCTGGTGTCTCTCGTGCAGCCCAAAATGATGCGCATGGCTTCGTTTTGTACCTTTTCAAGTTTTCCAATCTGTGTAGGGCTGACAGTGAGGATGGCCAGGGCATACTCGATGCGTGAAAGCACAAGTCCTTGGAACAGAAGTATTAGCAGTCTTTGCTCGATATTGGCAGTCGCCATGACTCTCATTGCTGACAAACCTTTTCGAGCCTTCGTAATGACATAATCGACATGATCTCTGAAGGACAGGCTACGATCCAGCCTCACGCCAAGATATGTCATTGACTGGGTCCTACTCAAAATGCTCCCATCCATTCTTACTGCCGGCAGGTCTGTTTTCACAATATGGTTGTTTAGTGAGAACCATGTAACCGATGCCTTTGCAGGGTTGACAAGGGCATCGACAATAGCACACCATGAGGAAATTCGATCTAGTTCGCCCTGCATATCATTGGTAACCGCCTGTCTATCTCGACCCTGTCGATACACGAGGATGTCGTCAACGAATGACAGAGTCCTACCCCTTGTTGTGAAACGAGGTGGTAAGTGAAGTAAAAACCCCTGTTTGTCGCCATGAGGTATTTTCCGTATATGGTTCTATCCAAATAATTATAGATAAGCCGGCATTCTACATGGGGCGAAGGATACTTAAAAAATACTGAATATATACTGAAAAATACTGAAAAATACTGAACATATCTAGATGATATGTGTCGAGAACCGACATCACAGCACATGTAACATCACCATACACTCTCCGTCCTTATTTTCAATAGCCTGCGAAGAGTCCCAATACTAATCGTAGCAGATGCTATCTGATTACGTGTCCGTCTGGCCTTTATTCAAAGTATTGAGCGCTGGCCACTCCATATCGCACCATTCTGTCTAGGCCAGTGGTTCTCAACCCTTTTTGGCCCGTGCCCCCCTTCACCATATTTCCAGAACGTCATTCCCCCCCCCCCCCTCTTCCTATAAAAAATTTGGCCCGTGCGACCCTTCACCATATTTTCAGAACGTCATTCCCCTCCCCCCTTTCATATTTCATACCTAAAAATCCCCCACCCCTACACAGTATACCTAAAAATGGAAGGTAAATATGTTAAAACAGGTCTAGACTCCACCTAAAACGTGATTTGTGGGTCTACTTACTTTATAAAATGAATTTTGGAGGATGAGACGTGCATAACTGTAAATTATGAAGGGAAAAGCAATATCAAGTAATCGGTTCTTGTATTAACGCGATCTTGAAATGATTTCCATCTCTCTCCCCCCCCCCCCCTCCCTGGAAACCCTAAAATTCCCCCCTCGGGGGAGGGGGGGGAATTCCCCACCGGTTGAGAACCACTGGTCTAGGGAATAAGGGTGTATCTGTTTGTCGATACTATATACACTATTCCAACAGGCCATGATCATATCTGCCTTATCGTGCACCAGTACTCCACCCAAAGGTGGTGTAGATTTAGCCCATTTAACCGTCTGTTAATTATCCAATACAGCATTTAGTCTTTGGGGAAAATATCCAGTAGATGCTCTCTATCTTAGATTTTTAATTGACGCATGACTATTCTGCCAGAAGCGAACATCTGATCATCCTGCTCGGCATGCTCTGCGAGTCCGTTACAATCAGGACATGTGTGCGCTGTTTATCCTTCGGTCAGCGAAGCGCAGCAGTGACTGCCTCAAGCTCCATTCTGAGAACACCTAGATATGCTAGTGAAGGTGAAACACCACACTGTCTTCACATCAATTATGTCTATGAGATAAGATAGTCCCCGTGGCAGTTTCTTAACTTTAAAGTGTGAAATGTTAAGATTGTTCATATTCTTGGTCACAGCATGACGGAGTGGTGGCCAGTTCACCTTGACCTCCAAGACAATTCCAGACCATTCTGACAATTGCTCGGTACAAATAGATACAGATAGAAGATGGATCGAGGAATGGATAGATGAATTCGTAGATACAGAGATGTATGGATAGATGCGTAGATAGACAGACAATGTAGATAGGTAGGAGATGATAGGAGACAAGATGGGAGAAGAGGAGATCATGGGAATTGAAATGGCAGGAGCGGAGACTGTAAGATATTAGATTCTTGGATAGGAGACTGTAGGATAAGAGATTGTAGGATAAGAGATTGTAGGAGAGGAGATTGTAGGAGAGGAGATTGTAGGAGAGGAGATTGTAGGAGAGGAGATTGTAGGAGAGGAGATTGTAGGAGAGGAGATTGTAGGATAAGAGATTGTAGGATAAGAGATTGTAGGAGAGGAGATGTTAGGAGTTTAGACGGTAGGAGATTAGATGATATAATAGGAGATAGGTGGGCAGGAAAACTTTGGAGATGAGATGGTAGAAGAGAAAATGATATTAGAGGATATGATAAGACACTAGATGATAGAAGAGGAGAGGGTAGTAGTGGAGATAATGGGAAAGGATGGGTAGGGGAGAAGATGGTAGGAGAGGAGATGATAGGATATTAATTAGCAGGAGATTGGGTGGTAGGAGATCGAGTGGTAGGATATTAGGTGGTAGGAGAAGATGTGGAAGGAAAGGAGGAGGTAGGATGGGAGATAATAAGAGAGGAGATGGTTGGAGAAGAGCAATGGCAAAAATACTAACAACATATATATATACTGTTGCGCTGTGGAATAGTGGCTAGTGCCTTTGTATACTAGTTTGATAGTCCAGCTTTGGTGCAATCCTCTAACAGTGGCAGAATTCTCGTTCACTACTATTGTAGTTCTGGGCCACCCAATCTCATCAATTAGAAAATGACAACATTTAAAACTTTTCCAGGAATGGCGACGAGGAAGTGAACTGGTAACCCCAGTTCGTTACGTCATGTCCTAAAATATATGAAGCCCCAATACTTCAGACTGTACAGGCATTGGCTGGGAAGGGGAAAACCGTGTGTGCAACGACAACAATAAAGAATGAAAATGATTAAAAATAAAACTTCTGTCATGACAATTCACTCTATTCAATTGTCATTCAATTCAAATACAATGCATACATTCCAGAGTTTATTCCTAGAAATTAAAAGGATAACAAACCCAATTACCTGCTTCTTTCACTTAGAAACGTGCGCATTGATGAAAATCAAAATCTTCACAGCATGTTGCACTTGAAAGGAATTCGTGTGTCACGCTGAAATCCTTATTGTCATGTATAGTTAAATTGAAACAGAAATAAAAACCCAGTTTATACACGAATATATGTAATTTAAACAATGTGTTTTGTTTATTGAGAGAAAAATATGTTGAATGCTTCAGGCTTCTCAGAAAAATAAACGGGTAGTCCTTCTTGATAAAAGGGTTTTTAACATAAAAAAATATTGTATGGAAATGTAATATAACGAACCGTGTGTGTGTATGTGTGTGTGTGTGTGAGTGTGTGTGTGTGTGTGTGTGTGTGTATGAGTTGTGTGCGTGTGTGTGTGCATGTGCGTGTGTGGAGTGTGTGTGTGTGTGCGTGTGCGTGCGTGCGTGTGCGCGAGAAGAATAACTACAACTTCCTTGCTTGATCTGAACAATACGTCAATATGAACAGAATCCCGGTGGTGGTGGGTTCGATCCGCATCGAGGCTGTTTCAAATTTTTATAATTGACCTGGGCTTCTAGATGGACCCTTCCTAAACTGGGTACCAGGGCAAGTCTTGTGAAGCAAAGGCGACAGGCGTGATACTGACAACTTCATCCACTGAATGCCGAGTGCTCTATACAATTAATGCTCTAGCACAATATGAACACATAGTCGACTCGACGCGCTATCGAGAATAAATCATCTAATCTGAAGCCTGATACGTGGGAAAAAATGGCACGCCGCAAGAATAACACCAGAAGACACCCGACATTCAAAATGAGCAGCGTGGAAGCCGCCGAGACTGTCAAGAAGATGCAAGAAGAGAACCTGCCTGCGAGCTGCAGCAAAACGCCAGTACATGAAACAAACTCAATGGCAGCTACCACTCCTACACCAGACGAAGCCGCTCCTGTCGCTGTTCCGACACCAAAGACTACATCGATGACAACTGAAACCAGCAGCAGCGGAGACGTCCTCTACAACACTATTGAGAAGCAGCCAAGCAGCTCACCAAAGACCTCCACATCGGCGGAAACTACAACAGAGGACTTCACCGGCAAAATCCTGCTGAAACAAACAAGCGTGGGGGAGGCCAAACTGTCGCCGCTACCAACAGACAAGATATTCAGTCTGTTGGAGAAGGAGCTGGGAAGACACAGCGTCACCCAGCTGCGCAAGGCATCTGATGGATTAGTGGTCTTCGTCAACAAGAACTCCAAGACCACAGTACTAATGCAGAAGATGTCACAAAACGAGAAAGCCGCCATCAAGCTATCCCACGGCATAACAGTAGAAGTCACTCGACACCGCATGATGAAACGATGGGTCATCAAAAGAGTCAAGACCCATCTCACAAACGACCAGATCAGGGAAATGCTGACAAGAGATAATAGGAAACTCATGATCACCAGTGCTGAGAGAATCATGGGTAAGAATAACATCCTCTCCACAGTCGTCATCGTAACATCAGAGGACCGAGTGATCCCTCAATTCATTAGATAGGACAAGAAAGACCAAGCTTCAGAGCACTACATACCGAGAGTGCTGCAGTGTTCTAAGTGCCAGAAATTTTGGCACACCCGTGCCACCTGCAAGAGTGAGGTGGAGGTATGTAGATACTGCTCTGGACCCCATCATACAGTCAGCGCCAGCATGCAAAGACCGGCACGGACTTCAGGAGGCCCAACACTAACAGCAAGTGCGCCAACTGCCTCGGCAACCACGGCGCCAGGTACCTCGGCTGCCCCTGCCACCAAGACAGCAAAGAAGCCATGAAGATCGCCATCAAAACTAACCTGGCCTATAAAGAGGCTAGGAGGCAGTACGAGGCTACCAATCGACTCTCAAAAAGCGACAAGGCGCAACTGGAAGGCCAACTGAAGGACCTGAGATCAAAGTTCAACAGCATGGAAGAAGAAAAAGACACGGCGCAAGAAATACAGGCAACAGCTGTTCAGCCCATCCTGGACGAACTGAAGCAAGTTCAACAGAAGCTTGAGCAGGATGTAGCTCGAATAGCTGCTATAAACGCCGAGACAGAAGAAACTCTATCACAAATTCAAGAAGAAAGAGAAAAGACAAAAGAAACTATAAAACAGATCCAAGAAGAAAAAGAACAAATAGAACTGCTCTAGTCACAGAAAGAAACATCCGAACCAGAAAATACAAAGACCCAGACAAAAGAAGAATCTACAGAGGAAGAAATAGAACTTGATGAAGAAGACTACTCAGACCAAGACCGAGTGTGTAGGGAGGTCATGAGGCGTTTGTGCTCCCCAAAAAAATCGAACCATCGAGCCGGCCACGACACAAGATACCAAAGAAGACTTGAGAAGACACCAAAACACAAGACATAACTGGAAAAGGATGACGACTGGTAAAGCTCCTTGAAGGAAACAACACCATATGACTAGGCCGGTACAAATCATGCCAGGACTCAACAAGTGTGCGACTCTGTCCAGACATGGAAAACCACAAGGATGAAACGATGTAGCAACGCAATTATTTCAAGGAAGCAGATATACGTATCTATATTTTTGAAAGAAGATGTCCTAGATACACTATAAAGGCGCCAATTACAACTAATTCGATATAGTCGAAGGTTGAACGGGGCAGTTCGTCTCAAGAGCAAGCAAGCAAGCAACAAGACGACCGGTCACCTTACGGCGTGTATAAGGCTCCTCTGATTACTTTACTTTTTATAAACAGAACTTGCACAGAAAACACGCATTAGAATGTGAACAAATTATACATTAGATAAATTCGCAGGTAATGACCGAAGAAGGCAGACATGTATTATATTAGTGATGATAAAATTAAGAAATAATAGAGAAAATACTTTCGAGATTCATCAGTCTTTGTGGAAATGTAAATTATTTTCCTCTATCTTGAATATACCTATTATGTTTTCATTTAGCTATAACCTATTAATTTATAGTTATAAATTAATATAAGATTAATGAGCCGGTCTTCGAGGCGAAGGTGTTAACGACTTTCTCCGTAATCCCGTATATCCACGTGAGCAACACAGCTGCGCGAGATTCGGCAGCCGATCGCGTCGCGTTGATTACTTAGGGGTATGAGAGCTGTCGCTCAGAAAGCAACGGCAAACTACTGAGCGTTATCTTGCCTAGAACATCAACAGCAGCTGAAAAACGCTGGTGTTGACTGCAACGTCCTGTAAAGGATATGCAACTTTAAAAAAAATACAAACAAAAATAACCGACACCATCAAAGATTTTTCAAAATCATTAACATTTAAAGTGTCAGTTGCTTGTCTTTTAGAGGACTTCACAATAAATCACAGCATGTGTTCGCTACTTGTAATTTTCTAAGTAATTTTACATGCAGCAGTTTGTCATTGCATTCTGAACGACCGACGCTCATACTATTGTGTTAATCATCGCAAGGTGGTCTGCTTCCAAATCGCCTGCGTCTGATTTCGATTATTAGCGGAAGGGGGCCATAATTGAGGGATGCGGGGGGAGGGGGTGGGGTGGGGCAGGCATGAAATGAAAGAAAAGAAGAATGTCAGCAGCAGTTCAGGCATAATTCATAAAAAAGACGCTTAAAAGTCGACAGGGTCGACTTCATTGCACCAGGTTTTATCCCATATGGCTCGATCTCTTTCCAGAAAAGCGGAAAGCGTCGCAGTACAAACTCCGTAGCTCTAGCGACGACCCACAGGAGTCTCCGAAAAAATTAACTCGTGAACCGAAGGACGCAACCCGGAATCGAACCCACAACCTTCGGAGCCCGAGTCAAACAGCTTCACCACTTCGCCACGGAGTTTCCCAACAGACATAGTTCATGCTATTAGTGACAACACCACCCCCCCCCCCCCCCCCACCAAACACCCCCCCCCCCCACTTCTCCACACACCACATGTCACCCAGTCTGTGAGAGAACGGTACTTAACAACAACATTCGACCCAGTTCAAGCCATCAATGTCCACACATGACAGAAACAAGCTTGCAGGGCAATATTCACCTATAGAAAGTTAAAGTTATGCTAATGACAGATACGACCGCTGCGGTGTGAAGTGTCAGGCCATTACAAATTCACAGCCACGGAATAATGATGTGGGATGACCAGTTCCCCTCCTCGGCGTCCTTCTTACCCAGACAGTTGCCGAAACGTTCTGTAACTGTTCTCGCGCCTATTTTCTGAAGCTAGGTCAACCCCAGAAGCGTGGTTTTTATTAATTATTAATGTCAGGACGTTGCAGCCAACACCAGCATTTCTTCAGCTGCTGTTGATGTACTAGGCACGTCTTACGTTCAGTAGTTTGCCATTGATTTCTGAACGACCGGCTCGCATATCCTCGTAAGTTACCAGCGCGGTGCGAACCGCTGCCGATTCTCGCAGCTGTTGTTTTCCCCACGAGGATATATAGGATTACGAACAATGACGTTAACTCCTTGGCCAGGGTGACGGCAGAAGCGTGGTAGCAAGAAGGAAAAACAACAATAAAAGTATCATGTCTCTGCAGGGAATTGAACCCTGAACCATCATCATGGCAGCCACGCTGGCCAACCATTATATAATGAACATTGTGTTTTTTTTTCCTTTTTTTTTTTTTCAAGTTCAGGAAATAATTTCTATTTTCACTGTTTCCCTAGACAGACAGGATACATTTTTTTTTAATCTACCGCATTATGTGAGAGTGATAGAGGGGCGTATTATCGGTCCACGAGTATATTACCCATTTGTTTTAATTCCTATCTTGTTTGTCAGGATTTATGAAAGGAGAGAAATAAATCAGCGTGTAACCGTGAAGGGTGATTTATTATTCTGTCTTTGTGCTCTATGTTTGATGAAGAGGATAAAAATGTACACGACACTCTGTTAATATATTAGTTGTATATCCTTTACAAGATATAGCAGTTAACTCCAGCATGTTTTGTTGATGGTTGATTGTGATTCCTGGGCAAGTATATGTGCAGTAGTTTGCCATTGCTTTCTGAACGACCGGAACTCATACCATTGTATAGAAACCAATTCAAGGTGGTCTGCTTCCAAATCGCCCGCAGCTGTGTTTCGAACCGTGGCATACGGGATTACAAACTGCAATCGTAACCTCTTCGTCACGGAGCCGGCTAGTTAATAGGTAGTTTTATTTTATTCTTGCTGGCATGGGTTGACTTGCTTTGGTAACACCGTTATTGGGAGCCGCAACTGTGTGGTTGCTAGATGTCCCGCTGGCCCGTTGGTCATGGAGTTGCTACGCACTGGAGTGGATTCGAAGTTTAAAAATTGACGTGGACACTCAGGTTGATCCAGTCTAAAATAGGCATCAGGAAATGTCTTGGGGAGTAAAGACAGCCCGTATGATATTGACCACACCTGACACCGATTGTTCTATAAGTGTATGGGTCTTGGGAAAACGAGCGGCTTAATCCTGTCATCGCCCACCGAGTGTCGATTGTTCTATAAGTATATGGGTCTTGGGGAAACGGCCGGCTTAATCCTGTCATCGCCCACCGAGTGTCGATTGTTCTATAAGTATATGGGTCTTGGGGAAACGGCCGGCTTAATCCTGTCATCGCCCACTGAGTGTCGATTGTTCTATAAGTATATGGGTCTTGGGGAAACAGCCGGCTTAATCCTGTCATCGCCCACCGACTGCCGATTGTTCTATAAGTATATGGGTCTTGGGGAAACGGCCGGCTTAACCCTGTCATCGCCCACCGACTGCCGATTGTTCTGTAAGTATATGGGTCTTAGGGAAACGGCCGGCTTAATCCTGTCATCGCCCACCGAGTGTCGATTGTTCTATAAGTATATGGGTCTTGGGGGAAACAGCCGGCTTAATCCTGTCATCGCCCACCGAGTGTCGATTGTTCTATAAGTATATGGGTCTTGGGGAAATGGCCGGCTTAATCCTGTCATCGCCCACCGAGTTTTGATTGTTCTATAAGTATATGGGTCTTCGGAAAACGGCCGGCTTAATCCTGTCATCGCCCACCGAGTGTCGATTGTTCTATAAGTATATGGGTCTTGGGGAAACTGCCGGCTTAATCCTGTCATCGCCCACCGACTGCCGATTGTTCTATAAGTATATGGGTCTTGGGGAAACGGCCGGCTTAATCCTGTCATCGCCCACCGAGTGCCGATTGTTCTATAAGTATATGGGTCTTGGGGAAACGGCCGGCTTAATCCTGTCATCGCCCACCGAGTGCCGATTGTTCTATAAGTATATGGGTCTTGGGGAAACGGCATGCTTAATCCTGTCATCGCCCACCGAGTGCCGATTGTTCTATAAGTATATGGGTCTTGGGGAAACGGCCGGCTTAATCCTGTCATCGCCCACCGAGTTTCGATTGTTCTATAAGTATATGGGTCTTGGGGAAAAAGGCCGGCTTAATCATGTCATCGCCCACAGAGTGCCGATTGTTCTATAAGTGTTTTGGTCTTGGGAAAACGGCCGGCTTAATCCTGTTATCGCCCACCGAGTGCCGATTGTTCTATAAGTCTATGGGTCTTGGGAAAACCGCGTGCTTAATCCTGTCATCGACCACCGAGTGCCGATTTTTCTATAAGTATATGGGTCTTGGGAAAACGGCGGGCTTAATCCTGTCATCGCCCACTTAGTGCCGATTGTTCTATAAGTATATGAGTCTTGGGAAAACGGCCGGCTTAATCCTGTCATTGCCAACAGGGTGCCAATTGTTCTATAAGTATATGGGTCTTGGGAAAACGAGCGGCTTAATCCCGTCATCGCCCACCGGGTGCCGATTGTTCTATAAGTATATGAGTCTTGGAAAAACGGCCGGCTTAATCCTGTCATCACCAACTGAGTGCCGATAATTATTCAAGTAAATGGATCTTGGGAAATCGGCTGGCTTAATTCTGTCATCGCCATCCGAGTGCCGATTATTCTATAAATATATGGGTCTTGAGAAAATGGCCGGCTTAATCCTGTCATCGCCCACCGAGTGCCGATTGTTCTATAAGTATATGGGTCTTAGGAAAACAGCCGGCTTAATCCTGTCATTGCCAACCGAGTCCCGATTGTTCTATAAGTATATGGATCTTGGAAAAACGGTCAGCGTAATTCTGTCATCGCCCACCGTTTGCCGATTGTTCTATAAGTAAATGGGTCTTGGAAAAAACGGCCGGCTTAATGCTGTCATCGCCCACTGAGTGGCGATTAGTTTAAAAATGTGAGTCGAGCACCATAAGCCCACTGCGCCTTAACGCTTCTAAAAACGGTCCTTTATTTCTACTTTACTATTAAAGTTATGATATAGCCACATCATGATGTAGGGAGTGCGCTACAGAAGGTCGTTAACAACACAGTCGACCAGACAGTCGTTTTTCTCACCAGCTCGCCTGTCAGATGTATTTTTATACATGAGGTGTAATTATACATTTATATTCTTAAACAAACCTACAAAACAATAACACTCGAAACGAGTTCGTGTGTAATAATGGGCACTCATACAAGAAGCACGTTCAAATTAGTGGACACACAATAAAATGAAAGATGTTGACATCGCACTTCGAACCTGTAACCTCTAAATTACTGATGTCGGAGACCTGTTAGTTTTTACACATTTAACAATTATCAGTTGAATACAGATAGTCAGTTGCTAACAAAATCACATCAAATAATAATTATCTTTGAATTTTCAAGTTCATTGGGATAGGCCTTATAAAATATAATTTGGATAGACTTAATGTATTTGTTGTTTTCCTTTTGGGATTCGTCCTAATTTTTACATGCTCACATTTAGATGTGATTAATTATGTCTTCCAAATGTTTGTTCATAGCGTGTAGATTATATATAGAGCTTGATGGTTCTCGGGATAGTCATGTCCTGCTATATTACTCATACTGATGGCGGACATTCTATGTTAAGAAATCCATGCCAATAAAAATCAGCAGCCATAACAGCCCAGTCGCTAGTAGGCTTGCCTATCTTTTCTATGGTCTTATATTCTCATCCCCAGGCTTGGCCATGGGAATTCAATGGGGAAAAGGGGATTTTCTGAATAGTGTAGGAATGGGATGGGACGGGATGGGACAGGCATAAATTACCATAGGATGGGACAGAAAAACATGTCCCATGCATAAGCCTGCCAGGCTTGGCCATGGGAATGTTATTCCCATGGGAATCCCATAGGAAAGTTCCATGGGACGGGATGGGATGGGACATGCATAAAGTACCACGCAATGTAAATTATGTCCCATGGAAAACCCTGCTAATCCCTATCGAATGGGACTTTTTTTTTTTTTTTTTTCTAAATTGCCTTGGCTTCCACATCCGTACATGAGACTGTCATGCAATGAATAATCTTTTTTTTTTTTTTTTGCATATCCTTTACAGGACATCCCTGTCAACACCAGCATCTTTCAGCTGTATGTTGATTTCTTGGCAAGATTACGCTCAGTAGTTTGCCATTGCTTTCTGAGTGGCCGGCTCACATACCCCGTAAGTTACCGATGCGATTCGAACCACTGCTGATTCTCACCGTCATCACGTGTCCGACGATAGTATACGAGATTACGGAGAAAAGTCATAACCTCTAAGCCACGAAGCCGGCATGAATAATCTAATGTGAGTAAATTCAATGTTGCGGGATTTTGCGGAGGAATATTATATTTCCGTTTTCTTCTGTCCAGTATCCTCTATTAAAGGATAGGTTCTCAAGCGACTGGTTGGTTGGATTTTACAGCTAGAGTTTTATACCTGAAGGCGTAGCCAGCTCTATGCCAACCCTCCTTGCCGCCTCTTTCCACATGGATAGTAGGTTACTGTATTACGTTTCTTTGCTTCTTTTAAGAGCTCGGCGTCATTCGCGCGAAATTATGTCCTATTGTTTGCAATTTCGAACTGTCAAGTGGTCTTTAGAGTCATGATCAAACAAGGCTAGATACCAAATCAATAACCTAACAAGGATAACATGGTGGAGGGAAGAGAAGGAATAACTCACTTTGGTTTTTATTCTGTAGTCTACAAAAATACTGGACATGTAGCTGAAACTTGTCGATTTGGAGACAGTCGTCAGCACTTCAAAACCACCCCTTCCCCAAGAGGCGAACACGGTGAATGCACACCATTCCGCCCGCTAGAGAAGGACGTCAAACCTTTAAATCGTTCCGTCACCTAGAAACGGATGACCTACCTCAAAGTCATTCCGTCTCCTATAGGCGGATACTATAAATCTAACCACTTCTTTCCCTATCTCAAAGTCATACGGTCCCCTTGAGACGTCCCCAATGAATCTAAGCAACTCAGATCCATTAAGAAGGACACCGTAAATTTAATCACTCTATCTCATAAAGGCGGATACCGTTAATCCAAGCCACTCAGTCACACGGAGACGGACACTGTAAATTCAAGCCAGTGTGTCTAATTGAGATAGACACCGTAATTCTAAACCATTAAAATACCTTAATACGGGCACCGTAAACCTAAGCCACTCTGTCCGTCATCTTGAGATGAACATTATATATTTAAACCATTGCATCGGCTAGAGAAGACTAGGGAAAGTAGAAAATAGTAATGTTTTCTCTTGGCTGGGGGAGGAGAGAACAAGAGGACTTCTTGCAATGAGTATTCACGCCGTCTGCCACACGCTCTTAAAGTCGCGTGTTCGTTCACGACATACCTGGTAGTCATCACTGAATCTACGGAGATCGTGCATGTGCAATGCTCTCAACAAGTGGTTACTGTTCTGTGGAGAGACCGAACTAGGTGGAGTAACACCCGGTGCAATGAACACCCTGTCTTCTTGTCTTTAACATTTTATTCAGTAGTACATATATCCATCCATCCATCATGTGCCATGCCGATAAGCGTGGTCGGTCATGTTTTGCCATCTCCCTCAATCACCAGAGTCGTGGATCAGCTCCGTGTTTCTGTCTCGACCATGCCACGTGGCTAAGCTATCCAGGTATATAATTCTTGGTCTTCCCTTTGGTCTCCTTCCTTCGATCTTGCCAGTTGTCACCAAGTTCTCGAATTCATTTCTTCTCATAACATGCCCAAACAATTTTGACTGTCTACGTCTAATGTCTATAATCTGTTTTCGATCTTCATTTGTTTCTTGTAGGACTTGTTCATTGGTTTTTCTGGCTGTCCATGGTATATGAATAAGAGAAAATGTGCGTACATAGTGGAACAGTCATAGAGTTTTACTCGGTTCAATAGCGTGGTTATGATTTATATTAATAGTGATGGTTGTGCAATGGACAGAAATGGATTGAATAGGACTAGCTAGAAATTTCAGATTAATGCGCCAGGTAGAACACCTTTTCTAACTGCGGAGAAATAATGTTCCCTTTCTTCTCCTTAGATATTCAGCTACTTGTGTTGATAACTACGTTCTATGGTATGTCCACATTTATTTGCCTTCATTCACGATCAATTATTTTGAAAACTGTCTGTTGCATCGTTATGAAATTTTTCCAGCCGTCTTATATTTAGCCCCACCCAAGGAATATGTCTTTGATAGGTCTAAAAACAACTTAAATCATTGAAAGCGGAGACATTCCTTTGATGTTTTGCTTAACAACTAGTGATTTCTCGCTAACAAAGTTATTTTTACGGTAATGTGAGACCTGCCAATTCTGATGACACACAAAGGCGTATCCGGATTCGTATGGGAGTGGGTGCAATGAAAGAACTAGCTTAAAATTGACAGGGTCGGCTGCATTGCACCGGGTTTTTATCCCATATGGCTCAGTTTCTTTCCGTAGCGCGGAAAGCGTCGCACAAAGCACCAACTCCGTAGCTCCAGCGACGACCCTCGGGAGTCTCAGAAAAAATGCACTCGTGAAATAAAGGACGCGGCCCGGAATCGAACATACAACCTTCGGAGCCCGAGTCAGACGGCTTGACCACTTCACCACGGAGAATAATATTAGTAAAGACAGAGAATTTACAGAGGCACGGGGTAAATAATTTGTAAATTAACAGGAAAGTAGATGGAATATATTTCTTACCTTATTTTTCATTTCCTTCTTGTTTCTTCAGCTGATGCTGATGCTGTAATGTTTAGGGCCTGCAATTCGTCTGAATAGTTGGAGCAAAATATCCCAGTAAGTGTGTACGTAGATTAAGGTCTGCGATCTACTCAGACCTTAATCTGTGTCGGACGATTCCAGTAGGTTGATGATTGCTCTCGGTTGCATAAAATTCAATCCATCCTTTCTCCAATAGTCCTCTTCCTCTTTCAACACATGGTCCTGACGTTTTTTCCAGTAACTTTTATCAATATTTAATAGCGCGGACAGACAGACAGACAGACAGACAGACAGACAGACAGACAGACAGACAGACAGGTAGGTAGGTAGGTAGGTAGAAAGGTAGGTGGGCGGGTGGGTGGGTGGATGGCTGGATGGCTGGCTGGCTGGCTGGCTGGCTGACTGAGTGGGTGGGTGGGTGAGTGGGTGGGTGGGTCGGCCGACCGACCGACCAACCGATAGATAGATAGATAGATAGATAGATAGATAGATAGATAGATAGATAGATAGATAGATAGATAGATAGATAGATAGATAGATAGATAGATAGATAGATAGATAGATAGATAGATAGATAGATAGATCCCCGCCAGGAGCCGGGCCGAGCCAGCTAGTTTATTTATATAATCACGTTTAATGAAAGAACCCACAGTTTGACGACACCTCTGAACTACCCCATATAAATTCCCTCAGTCTGCCAAAAGCGAAAACCGCGCAGACAAATTTCAAAAACTGCGGGGGTGTGTCTTGTTGAAGCGGTAAAACTCTTAAAATGATGGAATGAATGCAGGGGCAATAAAATATATACCACATATAAACAAACATTGAAATCTGCTGTACAATCTCCAGAACAAAATTTTTTTTGTTGGGTGGACATAATTATAAGGTTATATGCTAAATCTCATCATTTTCCCTCAGTTGGTTACTGAGATATTGAATTTTATATTGAGGCAACAAAAAAAAAAAGCACACTATAGTCAATATCTGTGCTGAGCAAACAACGCAGCAACGTATCTTCTCTATGTAAACACATTTAAGTTGCACATCCTTTACAGGACGTTACAGTCAACCCCAGCATGTTTTGGCTGTTTGCGATTTCTGGGTAAGTTTACGTTCAATAGTTTCCAGTTGCTTTGTGAACGACCAGCACTCATACCATTATATGGAAACCAACGCAAGGCAGTCTGCTTTCAAATCGCCAACACAGCTATGTTTCGAACGCGGTATGCGGGATTACAAATTACATTCGTAACTCCTTCGCCACATAACATTTGCAAATGGTTTACGTCGTGAAATAATAGACAAAGCTATCTTCTAGCATGTCACTTTGCTGTTCTTTTTGTTCGTGTGCCCTCTGTACTCTGTTACAGTTGTTATCTGTGTCGCGAGACGTGGTTACTGGATATGTAAATTCTGATTTAGATAATTCAGGTTTAATCTCATTCCAGCGTGCTTACTGGTTGCTATGGTAAAGGCTACGTAAGTAAAAGTAACGAATCATTTTCCACCCTTACAGGTTTTTTTGTACACAGTGAAAACATAAAGCTGTGTAACTACCTATCAGCACACGATATATGACCTGGTCAGTACCTCGCCTGCCGCCTGTATTTCTAGGTCATGTGGGACATACAATTTTAACATGGGTCGACTTGGGAGCCAAGGTGTATTAAATAGAAAATCCACCTGGATAAGGATTCAAACAAACAACTATCGGGCTGGCAGACAAAACATGTTAGCCACTGTGCTACGACGTCTCCGATGGTGAAGGGTGATTTCGTTAAAATTACATTAAGTGGCTGTGTTATGCATATTTTGCTTCCAGTATTATGAACGTATCAGAGAGCAATGGCAAACTGCTGAATGTAAACTTGCCAAGAGATCACAAACGGCACCCCCCCCCCCCCCCCCCCCCCCAAAAAAAAAAGGCAGGGTTGACTGCGACGTCCAGTAAAGGATATGCAACTAACTTTTTAACTACGAACATAAATATAGTCCAATTGCAGAAACTGCCACAAACAGTAGATTAATCAGACCGACAGGCATACCGACACACAGGCAACCAGACAGAAAGGCAGACAGGCGGACAATAGACAAATATATGCAAAATGAAACAATAAAAGTGTGTTCAGATCTTGCGGGACACAAAAAGTATATAATCGCATACTATACTTTACAAAGGAGCATGGCGAGGTGGTTTAGAGGTTAGCGACTTTCTCCGTAATCCCGTTGATCCACGTGAGCAAACGCAGCTGCGCGAGAATCGTTGGCAGTTCTCACGGCGCCCGTTACTTACGGGATATGTGAGCCTGCTGCTCAGAATGCAATGGCAAACTACTGAGCGTAATCTTGCCAAGAAATCAACAACAGCGGTAAAATGCTGGTGTTGACACAAAAGTATAGGTTCCATGTAACACTTCAACATGTATCTTCTCGTTACAATTGACATCTGTTTCACACACACACACACACGCACGCACGCACGCACGCATGCACGCACGCACGCACACACAGACACAGACACACACACGCGATATATATATATATATATATATATATATATATATATATATATATATATATATATATATATATATATATATATATCGGACCGCAGTGGTAAAAGACAAGCTACTAACTTTTCCCACCATTTACATTAATAAAACGCTGATATACTAATGTCATCAATCTTGACGCTATCGTGAATGACGTCAGTCGGCGAATGTCAGCAATGATGATAACTTTGAGACATGAAACGACGTCATTGTGGTTTGACTCTGTGATAGAAGAAGCGACTCGATGAATGTCTGCACAGACACGTTTACCTTACCACGTAGCTGCCTGTGTTCATAAATCACCTTGACAAGGTATGTACGCACAACACACCTGTGAACTATGACATCAGCAGATGTTGACACAAGATGTTACAGGAGGGAGGGGGCGGTGGAGGGGGGGGGGAACATACATGTGAGATAGATTGTGCTTGTTATGAAGATACCTTCACAACGCTTGGGTTAAGACACACACACACACACACACACACACACACACACCGAGAGAGAGAAAGAGAGAGAGAGAGAGAGAGAGAGAGAGAGAGAGAGAGAGAGAGAGAGAGAGAGAGAGACAGAGACAGAGAGAGAGAGAGAGAGAGAGAGAGATGTAAAGTGAAAAAGCGAGGGTAATTGTTTATGAGAAAGATACAGAGAACAGATTTGCATGTTGATTATTTGGTTGTTTCGGGATTTGAATGTGTTGTGGTAAAGGAATATTTAAAACACCACGAGGTGAACTGCGCATTTGATGCTAGCCCCATTAATTTATATGAGAATTGGCCCTCTATATGTAATGTGGTCAATATTATTTCAACCGCTTTTTCTTCTAGGGATATTCTCAGGTACCCATTTTAGTTTGAATCGAAATGGAAACCAAGAAATTAAAACAAAAAATGTGAACACTTGTCACCTGGCCGACATGCAAGCGTTGTATCTACTTCGACCACCACCACCACCACCACCACCACCACCACCGCCGCCAACGCCACCGCCGCTGCCGCCGCCGCCGCCGCCGCCGCCGCCGCCACCACCACCACCACCACCACCACCACCACGACCACCACCACCACCACCACCACCACCACTTACAAATGTATAAGCTAAATAGAAATGTATCCGTTCCCTCTACCCTCCTACCCCCTTCCAAAATGAATTGTAAATAGTGAAATAATTTCTTGCCATTGCTGTCTGAAGGGCCTCCGCCTCGTGCCATTGACATCAATGAATATTATCAGGAGGACTTGGACTGTTTCCCCCATTCGGGCAAACGACTTCAGCCAACCCACGCAACACCGTCTTATCTGTTGCTATCTTCTGCAGTCCCCCCCCCCCCTCCCATCCCACATATCTAAATATTAATGTGTGCAACTCTCGTCTCCGTGTGTTTTAGTGTCCCACTAGCAGGTCATCATGGCCGAATGGGTAAGAACGCGTGTTCTTAAAAATCCGTTGTGCTGTTGCCGAGGTAAGTGGTTCAACCCTTACACCGGACAGCGGGACTAAAATGTTGACCTGTCGCCCTTGACCTGGGGACGTAAATTACAAGTGTCTCTGAAGTCGGAGTGGATTTGCCTGATGACGAGGGACACTTTTAATAGGGATAGCTAATCCACAAGCAAAATTCAGTCCATCACTGCTGTCATGAGATCACCGTGGATTAACCAGATGATGATAATACAGACAGTTTGCTTCACAGCGTGTTTTCAAGGCCACACTTGTTTTTAACCGGTACAGAAAAAAACAAGGTCATTTTGCCGACCAGCCGGATCAAAGAGAGTCTGTTGTTGGGAGAATGCAGAAACACACTAGCTTGTTTTGGGTGTCAAAACAAGGAAAGACAACTCTTACATTGATTAAGCCAAAGGGACATAGGATTTCTGAAAAAGGATGATCTGGCCCTAATAACACCTGTGTGGACATTAAAAAAAAAAAAAGTCACGTGACCAATTCAAGGCGTTTGCCAAAAACACGATTTTGTGACACAGTGTAACTCAAAGAGTTGATTTAGGCAGAAGTGTTTTGGCACTGCAGTTATGGATTTTAATGATGCCTACCGTATGCGAATTAAGTGGATTTAATTTTACACGTGCCTGTCATGGCAAATATAGATGTGATTTAGTAGAACTGCGGTGTTGTATAAGGTTCCCTCTGGTTGGGATGAAGAACACAGAACCATGGAAAATTCAGATCCCGGATATTTTTTTGGTGCAGGAAGATTGGCCAGCAACTTTCTCACTGGACCTATGCTAGAAGAAGTTGATAAACATTGCTCGGTGGTGCTGAATAGTATACGTATCCCACAGGATAAATACTGAGAACCTTACTAAGAATATTTCACACTACCTGTGGACAGCAACATAGTAATGGGTTTTGATGTTCATACCATTCGTGAATAGACCAGTGGTGATGGATGCAGTCCATTTATTACTAGAACAGTAGGGACTGATTTTCACACTACATGAAAACAAAACATTAGAGAGTGTTTGTTCCACGTAACAAGGAAATCAGAACATTAAGACGTTATCTGGGGAAATTAAGAGATCTATTTGAGTCTAAATACAATGACTGTTTTTTTTTTTTAAAGTGAAAACTTTAGAACATTGCGTAATGAGGAAGAACGTCATGTTCATGGGACAGTGTTCCACTTTTCACTGGGCAGGAATTGTGTGGTCTCAGTTTCTATAAACTATTAGGAACAGTTTTTTTTTTTTTAGGAACAAAAATAGTATCAGTCCCGGACTGTAGATTTGAATGGGAATCAGACCTCATGGTTATCAAAGCTCCTGGAGGAGGACATGTCTGGCGGGAGAGACGCGGCATTTGGTGAGGTCCATTGTGCTGATTCTTGTGATGTCGTGTAATCCTTGCCATAATGAGTGGACTCTGATCATGAACTTTGTAGTCTGACCTCTACATTTACATTAGAATACAAAACACACATTTTCTTCGCATACACGTCTCACGTACATTACACTTTTCTTGTAATAAATTAATCTTTATTAATTTTTAGAAGCAAGAGTTGTTGAATATGTTGCGTTGGGGAAGAATGAGAGGGGGCATAGTACGACTGTGATAGAGAGAGGAAAAGGTGTCCATGAACTGAAGGAGTGTGTGGACGGAAGCTGGTGGATTCTCCAGGATATTGAAAATGGGTAAAATATAATGTGGGTGTTGACTCCCCTCACTCCAGGGACGACACTTTAAAGTAAGACACGACAACTGCTATAAATAGTGTGTATGGACAACGCTTGAGTTCAAAGCGAGCGAGCGCAAAAACAAACATAGAAGTCCCGCTATTTGGTTGGCCTTGTAGATTTCAGAGAAAGCTTGTCTACTTATACTATCCCCATATTTTCAATGAGAGGATTACAATGGAAATAGAGAAGATTTGAAAGTAAAAGGAGATAGAACGGAGATAAAAGATACAGTGTAAGGAAGCGAAAATGTCACATCTTACAGCAGTTATACTGAAGATACAAGATCCCGTCCTGCTCCGTGGCGAAGGTTTTACAAACGCGATTAGTAATCCCGCATATCGCGTTCGAAACACAGCTGCCTGGCGGTTTGGAAGAATACTGCTTTGGGATGATTTTCATACAATGGTTTGAGTGCCGGTCGTTCAGAAAGCAATGGCAAACGACTGAACGTAAACTAGCCAAGTAAACATAAACAGACAGACAATGCTGTTGTAGTATGCGACGTCCTGTAAAGGATATGTAATTCACTTAATAAGATCCAGTAAATCCAGTAAAAAGGGGGCTAAGTGGTCTCGAGGTATTGTTTCCGCCTCGAGTGCTGGAGGTCCCGGGTTCAAACCCTGGTGACGACCGGGATTTTTTCACGTGGGCTTCCAGTAATAAAATTTCCCCTGGTCTCTGGGTAGTGAGATCGGATGCCCGTGTGTATTTTTGGGCACGTAAAAAAAAATCCCTTGGCAGTTGGAAATCGAAAAAGAGTAGGCTAACGGCGCTGCCCGGGCAAAATTTCGAGCTTAGAAATCTACACAAATTATTTAAGGATCCTCGCCGGTGGTACGGAATTCGTGCACTGAGCTGATCCGGACTCAGTCTTGAGTTAGGTGAAGAACGGAGCACTTATGAGTTACACCCGTGTGCCGTGATGTTGATCTGTCGACTAAACTAAACTAAACTAGATCCAGTAAAGACAGCAATAACAGAACTATTTACCAGTTTTACAGAAGATACACAATCCAGTGGAAGACAGCGATAGCACAGTGGTTCTCAACCTTTTTTGGCCCATTCCCCCCTTCACCATATATATAGGACGTCATTCCCCCCCTCACCATATTTTTAGAACGTCATTCCCCCCCTTTCGTATTTCCTCCCTAAAAATTCCCCCCCTGCGCCTACACAGTATATGTAATAATTGAAGCTAAATTTAATAGCAAATACTAAAATAAGTCTAGACATCTACATAAAACGTGATTTGCGGAACTAATTACGTTATAAAATGAATTTCAGAAGGGTGATACGTACAGAAACGTAAAGTAAGAAGGGAAAAACAATACCAAGTAATCGGTTCTTGTATTAACGCAATCTAGAAATAATCTTAATTCCCCCCCCCCCCCCCCTGGAAACCCTAAAATTCCCCCCTGGGGGGGGGGGGGAATTCCCCACCGGTTGAGAACCACAGCGATAGCAGAACTAATGACAACAGTTAAGCAGAAACAGTGTATTCCCTCGGTGAATTTAAAGACAGAAGCAATATGCTGCACGATTTATTGCCTGACATATTTCGCTGCATCTCATTAAGTGCATACATCAGAGATATATATATATATATATATATATATATCACATGAAGTGAATAGATGAATAATCTCTTCTCATCTCATCAGAGTCCTCTTGTAGTTTGCGGTGTTGAGGTGAAGCATAAACAGCGGGAGAGTGCCCGTTTATGGGCATCATATATCGAGGCTGCCATGGTCTCTGTAATTCCCTCTTTCCATCGTTTACGTGGCCGGCCCCTTCCTCTGCTTCAAATGGTCTGTTCATCATTGCTTGTTGAGGTATATTGTTAGTTGGTAATCTAGTTATATGGCCAAACCATTTAACCTGCCGTTTTCTGACAGTTTTCTGAATAATCATTTGGTTGAAATACATAAAACACATATCACAGGTATTGTTCGAATGTGGGGTATTTATTATTTTCACAGTAATCTCAAATTTAAAACTAAATCTTTCTGTATGCACAAAACTGGCTGGATCCGCCTAATTGCAAAGACTTCACTATATTTGATAAATAGTTAACTGTTCGTCGTTTACGGTACGAAACGCTCTTTCTTTGTTAACTCTAGGGCCGTAGTTTATGAGCTGTTAAGAAATCCCTGAGGCCGACGTTTTGTAGCCTTGGTTTCCCAAAGACTGATTAACTCTCTTTCCCATCCACAGTGGTATACGTTCGCTTACTCGATTTGCTAATTGTCGTTTCATTCTACCCATGTAAGTTGCTTGACGCTCACACTGGAATTGACGAATGCAGTTAGATTTGGCGTTCTTTCCCAGATGGAGAATGTGTTGGAGTGGTTTTATATCTGATCATTGGTTCAGCAGCAAAGAATATTGTAAGTACTACTGTTTTAATTCCATCGTGTATTATTTTAATATGTCGTGTTCTCGAAAAGTTATCTTAAGAAACGTTTGAATTTTGGAGATCACTGGTTCTGTGGGGGATAGGTTTGGGTTGCTGGCACTGAAGCTTAATGAAGTCGGTTGGAAATCCGTCAAATTGCATGAAGTCTGTTTAAGAGTGTTCAGTTCTTCTTTAAGTGTCATCGGGGCAAATATTTATAGCTCGATTAAACAGTCTTTACCAGGTCATGCTTATATTGGATAGGTGCAGGCTATTGCAATTCAGGTATTGACCCATCCATATTCATTTTCGATTGACTGCACTTTGGATGATGCCATTCTCTTGATGTCGGATTGGGATTTCTAAATACAATAAGATGTCATTGTTTTCTTTTGTGTGTGTGTGTGGGGTTCATGGGGAATGGGACAATTCAGCTTGTTGTCTGATCTCTGTGATGCATATTATATATCATATGCAGGGAGTCTCTGTGGCGAAGTGGTCAAACCGTTTGACTCGTGCTCCGAAGGTTGTGGGTTCGATTCCGGGCCGCACCCTTCGGTTTACGAGTTAAATGTTTCGGAGACTCCTGTGGGTCGTCGCTAAAAGCTACGGAGTTCGTGCTTTGTGTGACGCTTTCCGTGCTGCGGAAAGAGACCCAGCCATATGGGATAAAACCCGGTGCAATGAAGTCGACCCTGTCGACTTTTAAGCGACTTTTTTTATATCATATGCTAATCGTCAAATTGACGAGGTGATCACAGGGATTCCTATAGTTTAATTCTTGCCGACATCTGTTTGACGCACTTAGATAAACAAACGCCTCGAATATTACGGACCTGGTTCTATATGGCCATGTTCCTAAGACTCGGATCCGCCTCCAGCTACTGAGATGAGTGCTTGGTGGGACACTGTGAGCTGTGGATTTATTTCGAAATAGTTTTTTTTTTGTGTGTGCATGTGTTCACTTTAGTTGTTTTGAGAAGTGCAGTTTCAGACATGGCCGACGGCTAGTTGCTGCCTCTGGTGGCTGCCTTATTCGCTTATACGTGTGCGGGCCGATAGTCTTTTTTCGGGGCGTCTATCTCTTCAACAGTGAACTGTACATTCCAGAGAAGGACGGCTTGTTGTGGTCTTATCGAAGCTACATATTTCCTCCACAAATCCACACGGGACACGCCACAAGGTCCAGTGGAAGACAGCAATAACAGAACCATTGTCAACAGTTGTTCAAGCTTAAGAGAAGGGCGGTGGAGAGGGGGGGGGGGAATAGGTATTGTAAAGTAATAAGATATAGACATTTGGTGAATTAGACACTAATATGTAAGGAAGGTGAAAGTATTACATATACCGTGATTCTCTAAAAAATAAGACAGGGTCGTATATTAATTTTAACTTAAAATATACTAATCGGTATATGAAGCCCATAATCGGACACTCTCACGATGTTTATACTTCACCTCGACACCGCAAGGTACAAAAGGAACATGATGAGATGAGATGAGAATACACTAGGGCTTATTTTCAGGGGATGTCTTATATTTTTGTTTTCAGATACAAAAATGCATATTTATTCATGTTCAAAATTCTACATTTATTCAAATACTGTCACGTCATCTTCTTCCGGAAGATGTTCATAACTCTCCAAATCCCGAATTCCGGCCTGATTTTTTTGCGACTCCATTTCCTGTAGAACCATTGATCCCAGTCTCTCATGTCCAGCAGTAAAGTTTTCATTAAATGAGCATTTCTTGTTCATGTAGCTTGCTCCTCGTGCATTTATTTCAAACGAGTGACGTATTCAATTATTGAACACATCCGTTCATTATCAAGTGCGCACCAGGTGCGTCTGTACCCCAACTGGCTGTTCAGTAACAAGACTCTAATTCTAGCTGACGATCTTAACTAGGGTTTATTTTAGAGTTAGGTCTTATATTAAAAGCATCCTGAAAATTCGTGTCAGGGCTTATTATAGGTGTAGGTCGTATTTTCGGGGAAACACGGTAAATGGACCAAGACAATACAAGAAAATAGGGAGAAGGAAAGGCCGAAGGCTGATTAAACCCTAGACATGTAACGGTCTGGCGAGATTGTTAAAAGAGAGTCACGCTCTATTGGCAGACTGTTGTGTGTAATAATCTTGTCATGTACGGGTAACATCCGATGTGTAGGGAATTCCACATCACTCCTTGAGCCAGGGTAATCGGGTGTGGGGAATTAGTTTTGCTTAAGGATAAACACCACGTATTTAAATAACCTGTGCTGGCTCTTTTACTGACTCATCTGAGTGGCTGAGGTAAGCATGGAGGAATGGATATGAACACTCGTTCATAAATATCCGGTGCGCTGATGCCGAGGTTGCGGATTCACTTCTCGTCCTTGACGTGAGGACGTAAATTACAAGTACCAAAGAAGTCTGAGTGGGTTCACCTGATGGCAATTGGGATACTGGTAATAGGGAAAGCTAAACCACGTGCAAAAAGCAGTCTAGTGCACTAGAAATAGTAGCATATGTGCGGACTATGCTTGAATTCAAATTTAAAAAAAAAATTCCGGCTCATAGATCCCAGGGGCCAGAGCCGCCCCATGAGGTCCCTCTTCCCTGTGTGTCATTCGGATGACCGCCTCTGATGATGGTCCTGCAAGATCAAGTGCAGATACTCATAGAGTTTCTACACTTCCATCTTAGCCTCTTATTCCTATCGTGGACTTCTAGTAACACAATTTTTCCTGGTCTCTGGGTAGTGAGATCGGACGCCCGTGTGTATTGCTGCGCACGTAAAAAAATCTCTTGGCAGTTGGAAATCAAATCAGAGCAGCTTAACGGCGCTGCCCGGGCAAAATGTTTTCGAGTTAAAAATCTACCCAAAGTATTTCAGGATCCTCGCCGGTGCTACGGAGTTCGTGCACTGAGCTGATATTCTCCTAACTCAGGCTTGATTTAAGAGTAGAACGGATCACTTATGGGTTACACCCGTTTGCCGTGATGTTGATCCGTCGACTAAGCTAAACTAAAACATACTGTCGTCCTATTAATAACTGCTTAACCTGATAATTCATTCATATTTCAGAACAGGGTTGCTTATGACGGCCATTTCATCACTTGCATGTAGCTCATAACTGAAGATTTTCCATAAGGAACCGAGACAGTAGTAATAACATGGTCATTCAAGCGAGCCTTCCATTTTTGTTTTCAGTTAGCAAGGTTATGTCCCTTGAGACAGGGCTTTTGTTTTATTCACAGGAGAATCAAGGCAAATCCAATCTAAATTGATACCAGTATTTTTTCTGAGTACAATGGGGTCCCGGGTGATATGACTCACATCACCCATCGAGTGTCATTTGATGTATAGCATACTAGGCTTGCACTATATACACATTATGTATCAATACGTAGTAAGGGGCTCTTTGTGGTTATTTTTCCACTAAGCATATTGCAGATCTTTTACAGACAGAACGGACACAACAATTAGGTCGAACATTCACAAGGGAATGATAAAGATAATGAGAATAAATCGAGCAAAGAAAAAGTCAATCTCCTTTAGTGATCCGGCACTGTGGCGAAGGTGTTACGAATGCAATTGGTAATCCTCGTACAGCGTTCGAAACATAGTTACGGGCGATCTGAAAGCAGACCGCCTTGCGTTGGTTTCCATACAAAGGTATGCGTGCCGGTCGTTCAGAAAGCAATGGCAAACTACTGAATGTAAACTTGTCAAGAAATCATAAACAGCAGAAAATGCTGGGATTTACTGCGAAGTCCTGTAAAGGATATGCAATTAAGTTTAAACCATGGTGAAATCTCTCTTCAAGAGGTGGAATCATACACATGTTTATGTAACAATGCAGGCAGAGATGGGAGGATACATATAGATATGTGCTTTATGTGCTACCCTTTTAAAAAACAAAACTAATAGAAAGACATTTTAAAACATACAATTAACAGGATTAGAGACAAAGGTTAAAGATATGGAGAGAGAGTCATAGGTGATGACATGACAACTGATAGGAGGTCTTGGCGTGAATTGGCTCCATAGGGGTATACAAGGTAGCAGAAAGGGAATTCTGAAATACATTCTGTCTTAGCATTTTCGTTACGATAAAACCGCAATATGTTTATTGGGTTCTGAACAGAATTACCATTGAACACGGCCACACGTCCACACAATATATTTTGTAAGACTGTCTTTGAAAGTTGTACGTGTAGGTGTCCATTGAGCAATTATTTCACCAGTATGTTACCAGGACCCATAGGGGAGGAAAAGAACAGTGACATTGTAACCTAACATGCATGTAGAAAGGAAGTTGGCGTCAGACTGCCTACTACATCACGTAAACACTATGTGTACATTTCTTTCATACAATCATGAAGAAGTGTACAAAGGATTTGGCATGTGGTCTATTATCCATTAGATGAAAGGTAGCAGAGAGAGAGAGAGAGAGAGAGAGAGAGAGAGAGAGAGAGAGAGAGAGAGAGAGAGAGAGAGAGAGAGGAGGGGGTGAGAGATTGAGAGTTGACACTTATTTGCTCAGTACAAAGGTATACGCCAATATTAAATAACCAAGGGAGACAACTCCAGAAAGGTTTAACATATCCAAGGTGTTTCATTACATCTGAAGGCTGGCTGCTGTGGTATGAGGACAGTGAACGCAGTTTCATAATCCCGTATACTGGGTTCAAAATCAACCCCATGCGATGTGAAAGCATTTCGCCTTGAACTGATTTTCATTATGGTATGAGCCGCGGTCGTTCAGGAATCAATGGTAAACCACAGAGTGTAGCATTGTCTACAAAGTGACCAAAGCTAAACACAATGCAGCGGTTGATTGCAACGTCTTGTGAAGCACACGCTACTAAAGTTTAACAATACCATAAAGGACAGGAAGGTAGTTAGTTAGTTAGTTAGTTAGTCGCAGTTCCAACTTCACAGCAACGGGTCGTCCCCATTATGCTCCATTCCTGTGCCAGTGAATATCACACAAAACGCTCCCCACTGCCCAATGTGAAAAGTGGAAAAGACAGGAGTCTCGACAAATAACAGCCCGCACAGATACACTGTGCATAATGCCGCCACCAGAATGTCAACACAATAGTCCCCCACAAAGCACCCAGTTCATTTCTGATGGAATCGGCAGTCATTTTCCCATCTGGATGTTTCCTAGATGTTCACCCACACAGTCCACGAAATACAGTTCATCGTCAATGGCAGTGGCAGTCAACCAGAAGCCCAGCAGCCACGCATTTCTGCATAAGGCAAAAACCGGTCAACTCTGGGACATAGCCATCTGCCATCGCTCAGAACATGCAGTCACGTTCCAAAAGACCTTGGGCAGATTCAAAAGCATTTCACACGAAACTCACAGCTCACAGTGTCGCGCCACGCACTCACTCAGTAGCAGGGCGACGGAACCATCAAGCCTCCTTAGTCGCCTCTTACGACATGCGTGGTAGGCTGCAGTGTTGCTATTCTTTGCTTCCCTTATGGGCCCCGGCAACACACGGGATAGGAAGGTAGTATTAGGCCCTAGCACTTAAAGTATTCATGTATTGATAACATCAATTGAACAGTTTGCTTCGTGATCTCTTGATTATAAATTTTTAATATCCTTTCAATTACCTCTTATAATGTCACAATAGTTTTGAAAACACTTTGAAAATATTTAGCGGTTAATCTTCAATAGTAGTTAAACACTCAGAGAGAACAATCCCAAACCAATCCCTGACGTCCTTTAAGAGATAAAGATCAAATGTACAAAAAGTCAAATGCTTTTAAAACTACAACACATATCCCGTAGCACAGTGGTTCTCAACCTTTTTTGGCCCGTGCCCCCCTTCACCATATTTTCAGAACGTCATTCCCCCCTTTCATATTTCCTATCTAAAAATCCCCCCACGCCTACACAGTATACGTAAAAATGGAAGGTAAATTTAATAGCATATACTAAAACAAGCATAGACATCCAAATAAAACATGAATTGTGGGTCTACTTACTTTATAATATGAATTTTAGAAGGACGAGACGTACACTACTGTAAAGTATGAAGGGAAAAACAACATCAAGTAATCGGTTCTTGTATTAACGCGATCTTGAAATGGTCTTCATTCCCCCCCCCCCTCCCCTGGAAACCCTAAAATTCCCTCATGGGGGGGGGGGAATTCCCCACCGGTTGAGAACCACTGCCGTAGCAGGAACTTACTGCGGGCATGTTAAGTGTTAGAACAATCACATTTTGTAGGCCTGAGTGCACGGAGAAATAGGTGACCTATATTGCCCTCACGCAGTGAACGGTGGCCGTCTCCCTGGCATAGGTGTTAGCGACTTTCTCCGTAATTCCGTATACGCTCGAGAGTAACGTGACGTGCTCGAGAATCGGTGGTGGTTCTGGCTTCGTCAGTAACTTAGGGGTAAGTGAGCCGGTCGCTCAGAAAGCAATGGCAACCTACTGAGCGTAATCTTGCCAAGAAATCAACAATCAGCTGAAAGATGCTGACGTTGACAGCGATGTCCTGCAAAGGATATGCGAACACACACACACAAGTGAATGGCGACATCAGGCATGAATCTTCATCCGACATAAATTAGACGACCTGCCATGAATTTCGCAATAGGCGACTAGAGACAGTCCACCTGTGTTATCAGGCTCCTATGAAGAAACAAAGAATAGTGAAACTGCAGCTTACCATTCCTATCACAAGAGTCCACCGATAAGGGTTTCGCCCGCATGTTATCGGGACCTTACGAAGAATACATTATGGCAATATTTTAACCATCGATGACGATTTTCTTACGAGGTCCATATGTTACCTTTACTCTGACAGGAAACATAAAATTGTACCACAGCAACCTACCATGCTTATAGTATGAGGCGACTAAAAAAATTTCCACAGCCATGATATCAGAACCCTTAAAGCAAGCAAAGAGCAGTAACACACTGTAAACCGGCTACGAAGTGGCCCCAAAGGGCGTTCTTGCTTCCCCAATCTGTAGAAATATATGCCCCAGTTACTGGTCTCACATCACGCATACCTGGATCCGTTCCAGTTACTTGTCTCACATCACGAACAAATGGATCTGTCCCAGTTATTTGCCTCACGTCACTAAAACATGGATCTGTCCAAGTTACTGGTCTCACGGTTAGAACACATGTTCCAGTTAATGATCTCACGTCACGAACACATAGATCTGTCCCCACTACTGGTCTCACATCACGAAACCCTGGATCTGTTCCAATTACTTGTCTCACATCACGAAAAGACGGACCTGTTCCAATTACTTGTCTCACATCACGAACACATAGATCTGTCCCAGTTACTTGTCTCGCATCACAAACACATGGATCTGTCCCAGTTACTTGTCTCACATCACGAACACACGGATCTGTCCCAGTTACTTGTCTCACATCACGAACACATGGATCCGTCCCTGTTACTTGTCTCAAGTCACGAACACGTGGATCTGTCCCCACTACTGGTCTCACATCACTAAAACCTGGAACTGTCCCATTTATTTCTCTAAAGTCAGTAACAATGGATCTGTCCCAGTTGCTGGTCTCACGTTAAGAACACATGCATCTGTTCCAGTTACTGATCTCACGTCACGAACACATGAATCTGTCCCCACTACTGGTCTCACATCACGAACACCTGGATCTGTCCCAGTTATTTGTCTCACCTCACGAAAACATGGATCTGTCCCAGTTACTGGTCTTACATTAAGAACACATGGATCTGTTCCAGTTACTGATCTCACGTCACGAACACATGGATCTGTCCTAGTTACTTGTCTCACATCGCAAACAGATGGGTCTGTCCCAGTTACTTGTCTCACGTCACGAACACATGGATATATCCCAGTTACTGGCCTCACCTCACACACACCACATGGATCTGTCCCCACTACTGGTCTCACATCACGAAAACCTGGATCTGTCCCAGTTATTTGTCTAACGTCAATAGCAATGAATTTGTCTCAGTTACTGGTCTCAAGTCACGAAAACATGGATCTCTCCCAGTTGCTGGTCTCACGTTAAGAACACATGCATCTGTTCCAGTTTCTGATCTCACGTCACGGACACATGGATGTGTCCCCACTACTGGTCTCACATCACGAACACCTGGATCTGTCCCAGTTATTTGTCTCCCTCACGAACACGTGAATCTGTTCCAGATACTGATCTCACGTCACGAACACATGGATATGTCCCCACTACACGTCTCACATCACGAAAACATGGATCTGTCCTAGTTACTGGTCTTACATTAAGAACACATGGATCTGTTCCAGTTACTGATCTCACGTCACGAACACATGGATATGTCCCCACTACACGTCTCACATCACGAAAACCTGGATCTGTCCCAGTTACCGGCCTCACCTCACACACACATGGATCTGCCCCAGTTACTGGTCTCACAATACGAACACACACATATATATATATGTCATAATTTCTGATCTCATTTTATGAACACCTGGAAATATATGCTCCAAATACTGGACTCACTTCACGAACACGTGGAGCTGGTCCAAATATTTGGACATGTATGGCCTAAATATTGACCTTCCGTCATTTTGTAGCATTTTTGTGTTTTAATGTTGCATATCCCTTGCAGGACGTTGCAGTCAACACCAGCATTTTTCAGCTGCTGTTGATGTACTAGGCAAGTTTTTACGTTCAGTAGTTTTCCATTGCTTTCTGAACGACAGGCTCCCATACCCACACGTTATAACACAACGCGACACGGTCTGCTGCACAAAAGGCCTGGTAAGTCCTTGGCCACGAAGGGCGGTTTTAGCTATTTGCTTTTGATTATATCCTCTAGTTATGGACAGTCAATGGACAGAAAGATGTAGAGAATAGAAGACGCATTTGATGTAACATTTGTATCTCTGAAAATCCAGGAGGAAAGCATTTGGCAGAGTATTTAAATTATTCATAATGGGATAACATTTATAAATCTTTAAGTTTCGTGTTGCCCTGGATAGACATTTTAAGTATCCACTTTATTACCATTTTTAATGCCAATAAAGTTTTGAAAAGCATGGAAATGATTAACCATTTCGAACTAAAAAGACAGTGAAGTTTATGCAAGCGACACCATTGCAGATATAGAGTGTTTATTTCAAGCGAACGACAGAAGAAAATAAAATAGCTCTTAAACTTGAGCTGTAACTGAAAGAAACATCCTGCAAGCAAACCCTTTACGTCCTTCAGTAGTTCACGGCGCTTCTGAAGCAGTGATAACAGCTGGTTGTCGATCCCAGTATATGGTGTCAGAAATACGTCATCTTCAGTGATGTGAAACATTGCTGGATATCCGGGATCAGAACCGAGTGAACCTGTTGGAAAGTATGGTTCATGTCCTTCTCATGACATCGCATACCACCGATTTATTGTCCGCATGCGATTTTCTTGGCAAATTTTCAATCAATAGTTTCTCATTGCCGGTCTCTCTGACCGAGGGGTTACAACACTTTCTCCATAATCCTTTTTATCACGCAGTCTCGTAGCGGGCGAGAGCTGGGAGCTGTTCGACCCCCGCTGGTGACTTTGCGGGATAACTGAGCCGGCCACTTAGAAAGCAATGGCAAACTACTTAGCGTAATCTTGCCAAGAAATCAACAGACAGCTGAAAAGATGCTGCTTTTGACAGCGATGTCCTGTAAAGGATATGCAAAACATCGATAGTTTCTCATTGCCTCCTCAATGACCGATCCATTGTAAAAATCAAAGTAAACGGATTTGCTCCCATATCGTCTACTGTTCTAGCCGGCTGACACTCTATAGATGATGTGATTAATATTGCAACCGTGATATTACATTGCAGAACATTGTTGGTACTCATTGTAGGCTTGATTGACATGGGTGCCCATATAGAATTAATAAAAAAAAAAAAACATCCCCGGGAAGAAAGCTCTCAAGCCACTGCGCTATTCCACTTCTTGAACTGTGCATGTCAACAATTATGTTTGTTGTTCCATATTATCGGCTGGGGATGTCACATCTTTTGTCTGTTGTGTCCGGGTATTTGAACATATCAGATGGCGCATTTTGTCAAAACAACATAGATATTATTACAGACATTCACGTCTGCGGGTATTATTATTATTATTATTATTATTATTATTATTATTATTATTATTATTATTATTATTATTATTATTATTATATCAACAGATATCTGTGCCAAACAATAAGAAGGTTTGAAGCAAACAAACATGAAAGACAGAAAATGGAAACTAGGCGTGTGTCACAGTTATGGCTTAGAAGCTATTAATATTAATATGGTAGCAGTCATGGTATATTACAACACAATGACAACATTTCGGCAATATACACACCCATGGCAGATACATAAACCCGTTTAAAACGATTAATAATAACAGACACTTAATCAATTAAAATGTACAGCATTATCGTTTCAATAGATGCTTATATTATGCTCACTTATAATTATGCATATTTGTTTCTACAAACACGGACACGCTCGCAGGTGAGAACGTGCGTGCCGCACACACACACACACACACACACACACACACACACACACACACACACACACACACACACACACACATATATATATATATATATATATATATTATATATATATATATATATATATATATATATATATATATATATATATATATATATATATATATATATATATATAAGCGTGCGTGTGTGTGTGTAGGTGTGTGAGTACCATGTGAAATGTATAGAGAAACTAAGTAAAGTGTGAGCCTCGGTTGTGCAGTGGCTATAATGTTTACTTGTTGGCTCGGAGACTATGTCTTCCTCTCGCTCTCGTGACAGGGATTTACAAAAACAAAAAAAAATAAATATGACCTGACCTCCCAGATTGGCCCAAACTGAATGGGGTACCAGGAAACGGTATGGGAGGTAATGGCGGTCTGTGTGACATTGACCACGTCACTCACCGAGTGCCCATCTATACGTTCGCAGACACCTCGGTGGTCATGGGTTCGAATTCGCATCTAGCTGAGTTTTAAAATGACGCAGCCTAAAATGGATACCAGGATATGCCATGCGATGTAGAGGAGACTGGCATTATAGAGACCACATCGCCCACTGATTACAGATTTGTCAATGGTTAAATATGGACCTATCACCATATTCGACACAAGGCCTATAGAAGGAGCCTTTATAAAATATATACGTGCTATGGTTGAATTTATAAGAAATAGTCCTTTACTGTTTTGATTATAGAAATAAAGTTATTCGGAAATCTCATTATGATGAAGTGAAATCATCTACCGCCAGACTGTGCCTAGAATCAAACAAATTCTGGATAAGGAACCAGACCGAAGATAAGGTGTGTAGATTCTGGAGCGAGTATATCACACAGACATAAATTCAACGACCTTTAACTCAAGATTGAACACTTCAACTACGCTCTACGTTTAACTTCGCTTGCAGAAAACAAGCCATAAACCATATGAGAGTAGACAGATAGATACACAGGAGGAGAGACAGATTTACAGCAAGACCCTCGGATAGACAACTAGACCTGGGGTCACCAAACTACGGCACTCGGGCCGGATCCGGCCCGACGAAACATCATACGGCCCGCCGACGGTACTCGAACTTGCTTGATATAATGTATGGAACACGAGACATTGTTATACAATTTAAATGTAAATATTATGTTTAGATTAATAGATGTTCAAACGTGTGGAGACCTCCTGGCTGCTATGTGTCTTAAATTTACTATTTTCAATTTTAATTTATTGTATCTAGATTTTCTTGTTTATTGTAATGTTTGCTTATTTCGCGCCGTCCCAAGTCCTTCACCGGCTCGTGGTAGCGCCGCTTATGCTCTGAAGTTACCATGGTTTCCATGGCAACACACACACACACACAACTTTCCCGCCTCCAGTTTCGTCTGATGTCAACACGGGTCCGATGCTCCAGAAATATTTACTTCTTTTAGCCAGACATCCATTTTATAGGTATGTAACAAGGATGTCTTTGTTTGACAGTGATATGTAAGTGAACTACAAGTGTGAATAAAGGCAATAAAGTAGTAAACATGGCATAGAAATGCCATAGAAGCTTCGTGTCATTACGAAAATATTATCCCCAGCTCAGAAGAATTGCCCGGTCAAGGTATTAATCGAGCTGGTCTCTAGGTCAGTGGTTTTCAATCTTTCTGCTGGAGCAGATCCTTACGCAAATGTTTATATTGTTCAAGGAACTCTGTGCCATGATCCAAGTGTCTGTCTTACTTTATGTAATAAACCAGATGGGCAGAAATGTTGCATTTAGGCGATTTCGGTCTGTTTCGGCAGAACCCCTGGCTGCCACTCGCGGAAACCCGGTTGAAAAACTCTGCCCTAGACTGTTTATTTAGGCCGGCCCTAATTATATTTGTATTTTGAAAACCTTAGCATGAGCTATATTCTATTACCAAAGCTACCTATAAACTTTATATATACCTTTGGTGAGCCGTAGCTTCACCAGTGACCCATAGACCTCTGCTTTTTTTTGTTTCAATAGGATTTTAATTATGTTTCCAATTCAATATCTTTTTCATTGTCAGATCCCGTGTACTTCACCCTTCATTATGGCCACTAAGAAACGAAAAGTGGACGCCGAGTGTCGCGTTTTCAATGAAAAATGGGGAGTAAAGTACTTCTTTGTGGAAACAAAGGGTCAGAAAACAAGTTGCGTAATATGCAGCGAAAGTGGTGCCGTTTTAAAACAGTGCAATCTTCGACGTCACTACGAAACAAAACATTTATAAGTTTTCTGGAAAGTAACGCTCTTCCTCTTCTTCTTTCGTTCGCTTGAAATATGTATATATCTGCAATGTTGTCTCTTGTATGAATCTAACAGTCTTTCTTAGTTCACTCAGCGGTCCATAGAGTTTATCTTCCACTGTTGTTTCTCTATGCCTGAAGGTTTGCCTGGATATATTGTAGTCAATTAAGCTCTGAAAAACACGAGTCCATGAAACGTGGTTTAGAAACACAAAGAAATCTCTTCACGAGAAGTTTGCTGGAAATGAATCTGTCACTCGCACAAGTTAGAAAATAGTGCATAAGTTGGCAGAACGAGGAAAACCGTTTACTGATGGCAACTTCATCAAAGAGTGTATGATGGAAGCAGCAAATGACTTGTGTACTGAGAAAGCCGATTTCTTTGGAACTATCAGCTTTTCGACAAGTTCAGTTGTGCGAAGAACAGAACAACTTGGAGAGAACACAGTGCTACAGATACACTAGCAAACTAGGAACTTGTTGTTGTATTTTCTGGCGCTGGATGAGTCTACTGATCTCTCGAGTACGTCACAACTTCTTGTGTTCATTCGTGGTGTCAATTTGGACTTTCAGATAACGGAAGAATTGGCATCCGTTTGCAGCATACATGGAACAATAACTGGAGAAGGACAACTTGTTGAATTTTCCGCTGCTTACCTGATGTTGAGTTTCCGAAACTGAAAAAAGAAATGTGTCGCTGGTATGGCATTAGTGTTTGGAACAACTTATGTCTGTGAGCAAACATTTAAAAAAATGAAATATGTGAAGTCAACACATCGAACAAGATCGACTGATGAACATTTGAAAGCAATTTTCTTGACTGGATGCAGCAATTCCAAACCAAACATTGACGATATCTTGAAAGCCAAATATTAGTTTCACAAATCTCACTAACATTTTTTGCTGCTTAGTTTGTGAGATTCGGATATGTGCTCACTAGGTCTGATGTAACTATCTTTTTGCTAACGTCGCCTTCTTTGATAACTTTCTTTAGTAAATAAATATATTGGCTATCTTTGTTTTTTGTGCATTGCACGCCACTCACCCATGATTAACTTAGTTTTTCGTCTTTTTTTCCCAGAGCTTTCGTTCTGGCTTGCAAGTATTGTTAAAGTTAGTTGCATATCCTTTACATGACGTTTGCAGTCAACACCAGTATTTTTTACGGTTGTCGATGTCTTGGCAAGTTTACGTTCAGTAGTTTGCAATTGCTTTCTGAACGACCGGCATCCATACCATAGCGCAAAACACCAGCGCAATGCGGTCTGCTGCCAAATCACGCGCAGCTGTGTTTTGAACGCGAGCATACGGGAGTACGAACCGCGTTCGTAAGACCTTCGCCACGGAGACGGCGCAAGTATTGTACAGAATGAGTATCCGGCCCGTGCTCGTCATTTTGTCAGTTATCCGGCCCGCCGTGAAACAAGTTTGGTGACCCCTGAACTAGACGGACAGGCAGGAAACAGGCAGGCAGGCAAGAAGGTAGACAGGCAGACACCTGTTTATATAGATAGACAGGCTGACAGGCACGCAAGCTGACATGGATGTACTGACAGAAGGACACGCAGACCGATAGAAAGACAGATAGACAGACGGATGGCCGGACGGACTGAGGAACTTACAGAAGGGCAGACAGACAGACAGACAGACAGACAGACAGACAGACAGACAGGACGGACGGACGGACGAACAGAGTGAGCGAGTGAGCGATTGAGTGAGTGAATGAGTGAGTGAGTGAGTGAGTGAGTGAATGAGTGAGTGAGTGAGTGAGTGAGTACGTGAGTGAGTGAGTGAGTGAGTGAGTGAGTGACTTGGCGAGCTGCAAGATTCGTTTGGTGTATGTTAGTTAGGAATAAACTGTATGTCAACTGCCACCGTGATATTAATAACATTCGTGTCAGCATCTGCCAGACTACAAAGAGGGCTGCGTGGTCTCGAGGTGTGGTGTCCGCCTTGAGTGCTGGAGGTCCCGGGTTCAAGCCCCGGTGAGGACGGAGATTTATTTCACGTGGACGTCCAGTAATAAATTTCCCCTGGTCTCTGGGTAGTGAGATCGGACGCCTGTATGTATTGTTGCGCAAGTAAAAAATCACTTGGCAGTTGGAAATCGAAAAAGAGTAGCCTAATGGCGCTGCCCGGAAAAATTTCGAGTTAAAAATCTACCCAAAGTATTTCAGTATCCTCGCAGGTGCTACGGAGTTCGTGCACTGAGCTGAGTTTCTCCAGACTCAGATTTGAATTAGGAGGCGAACGGAGCACTTATGGGTTACACCCGTGTGCCGTGACGTCGATGCATCGACTAAACTAAACTAAACTAAACAGACTACTGCGTGATCGGGTCACGCTGATATCGTTTGTAGCAGGGGTCGCTAAACTTTTTTCACAGTGTGCCGAATAACTGACAAAATGACGAGCGCGGGCCGCTTAATTATTCTGTACAATACTCGCAAGCCAGAACGGAAGCTATGGGGAAAAAAGACGAGAAACTAAGTCTAGTATTCCATGGCAGTCAATTGTGAGTGGCGTGCCATGCACAAAAAACAAAGAATATCAACACATTTATTTACTTTAAAAAAAAGTTATCAAAGAAGGCTATGTTAGCAAAAAGATTGTTACATCAGACCTAGTGTGCACATATCCGAATCTCACAAACTAAGGATTAAAAAAAAAGGTTAGTGAGATTTGTGAAACTGATATTTGGCTTTCAAGATATCATTAATGTTTGGTTTGAAACTGCTGCATCCAATCAAGAGATCAAGAGAATTGCTTTCAAATGTTCATCAGTCAATCTCGTTCGATGTGTTGACGTCACATACTTCGGTTTTGATAATGTTTTCTCACAGATATAATTTGTTTCAAACACTGATGCCATACCAGCGGCAAATTTATTCAGTTTCGAAAACTCAACATCAGGTAAACAGCGGTAAAATTCAACAAGTGTTCCTTCTCTGTGCTTCTCTTTCAACAAGTCATTTGTTTGCAAATCAATGAGCTCCAACTGTAGTTCAACTGGCACATTATCAATGTTATGATCAAACGGATTATGTAGCAAAAGAATGTCACTCTTAATTTTGTCAAGATATGAAAATCTCTCCAAATAATGCTTCTTCTAGTCATGATTAATTTTTTTTTCTCGAAAAATCGAGGTTGGCATCTACGGCTATAGTAGCGCAAAACTCTTTGAAACAGAGAAAATGAGAAAGGTTTTCTCCTCATACACGTCATAACCCATTTTGACCTATACAGTCGCCTCTTGACACCTGCCATTTATATCGTAACAGGGAACTAACGACAGCTGGCATGGCACTGGCTAGCCCTTCTCGTAGAGAACTTTAGCTGGAAAATAAACTAAACCATTCATTAGCAAGTCTACAAAGTCTTGACTGGAGTCTGTTGAGGGCATATGCTCCACTGGGTGACGAAAGGAAAAAGACGAAGTAGATGATGATGATTAAGAAGAAAGAGAAGATAACACGCTAATTAAGTGTGCTTCTTTGGAAACTACCCAGCCTTCCATCTTGCTACCGTTTCATTATAACTGATGCTTAAAGTTATAATAAGACTATTTCATCTCCGACATGAACAATGAGAAACAATATTTTTGGCAATTGTAGTCATGAGATATTGTCCTCCAAATACAAACGTTTTGTTCATAAAGAGATAACAAAACATAATAAATATAATCAAAGCAAAACAAAGTACTATTTCAACGATATACTATGCATACAGTATGTGGACAAAGTACCCTGACAATACGGCATAGGCATAAACGGATGTAGGGTTGCCTTTGCTGACTAACATGTCATCCGGCATGCGTACTTAGAAAAAAGACATGTTCAAATAGTGATTTAAAGTAGCGGAATACCGTGCAGCTGTAATCATTTTGCTGATAAGAAAATGAGGCGATTTACAGCTTAAAGTTTTTAAATTACAAGAACCTAGGAGTTTGGTCTATACGATGTGTTTTGAGTTACTGGAAACATTTATAGATTCAGGTTTGTAGCGATCATAAATTATGTGCTCTTCGAAGTAGATTTTATCTATCTATCTATCTATCTATCTATCTATCTATCTATCTATCTATCTATCTATCTATCTATCTATCTATCTATCTATCTATCTATCTATCTATCTATCTATCTATCTATCTATCTATCTATCTATCTATCTATCTATCTATCTATCTATCTATCTATCTATCTATCTATCTATCTATCTATCTATCTATCTATCTATCTATCTATCTATCTATCTATCTATCTATCTATCTATCTATCTATCTATCTATCTATCTATCTATCTATCTATCTATCTATCTATCTATCTATCTATCTATCTATCTATCTATCTATCTATCTATCTATCTATCTATCTATCTATCTATCTATCTATCTATCTATCTATCTATCTATCTATCTATCTATCTATCTATCTATCTATCTATCTATCTATCTATCTATCTATCTAATCTATCTATCTAATCTATCTATCTATCTATCTATCTAATCTATCTATCTATCTATCTATCTAATCTATCTATCTATCTATCTATCTATCTATCTATCTATCTATCTATCTATCTATCTCTCTATCTATCTATCTATCTATCTATCTGGGCCTGCTCTTCGGAGGGAAGTAGGTAGGCCTGCGTGCCCAATTTTTAACCCTTTGAAAATAAAGTTTGTTCGTTCGTTCGTTCGTTCTGTCTGTCTGTCTGTCTGTCTGTCTGTCTGTCTGTCTGTCTGTCTGTCTGCCTGTCTGCATTTCTGTCTGTCCGTCCGCCTGCCTACTTTGTCTGTCTGCCTGTCTGTCTGTCGATCCGTTCAACCTCCCCTCTATCTGTCTGCCTGTCTGCCTGCCTGTCTGTCAGTCGGTCTGCCTATTGAACCGTCGGAATGTTTAACCGCCGTCTGTGTGATCGTGAGTTCATCCGTAGAGAGAGAGAGAGAGAGAGAGAGAGAGAGAGAGAGAGAGAAAGAGAGAGAGAGAGAGAGAGAGAGAGAGAGAGAGAGAGAGAGAGAGAGAGAGAGAGAGAGAGAGAATTATATAAATCAATCAGGTGCCGTTCCACAATGAAAGTTGCTTACAATGGATTTCCAACACTCTCTGTCTTTCGCCCTGACTGTACATTCTGTCAGATTGATGTTCGTCCATCCTTTGATGTTACCTTCCTACTTGCATCGTTGTCTACCTCTTGCTCACTTGCTAATAATCTTGCCCTCCAGTATTGTTTGTATAAAAGTATTATGTCTTTTACGTGGCTGAAATATTTCACTTGCTTCTTTTATTTATTTATTTCATCAACTCTCTTTTCATTCCGAGTTTTTCTAGAACCTCTCTATTTGATTGCTTTTGTTTACATGAAATACGACATATTCGTCTGCATATTCACGGCTCTAAGGTCGCGATTCGACTTTCTAGCTGCTTGTTCAATGTCCAGGCTTCCGCGCCGTATAGACGTGTTGAATTTACTTAACACTTGACAATTCTCATTGTTAATGCATTGTTAATCTCTTTGAATGTTAATACTGATTTCATGCCGCTGAAAGAAGTTTTGACCATTTCTATTCTCTTTTTGATTTATATTTTACTATTGCAATCATTTGTTATTACATGTCCTAGATACTAGTTACTTGTTCTAGTGTCTTACCGTTTGCTGTGATGTTCATTGACAAACTTTCCTTTCCACTGATAATTATCATAGTTTTCTTCTTTTGGATGTTAATATCTAAGCCACATTCTGCATTATGCCTGTTTACTTGTTCCACTAAGTTTTGTAACTGTTGCTGGCTTTCTGCTAGTAACACGGCATCGTCAGGATACCTAAGATTGTTTATGGTTCTTCCATTAATGTCCAGGCATTTTGATGTGTTTAAAAACTCTTTCTTTGTATAGTTTGAATAGCCTTGGGGGACAACACACATTCCTGAAGTACCCCTCTTTTTATCTCTATGGGGAACGAATAATTATTTGCGCATCTAATAGACACCGGTCTCTGTGGCTAAGGGCTTGCGAACGCGGTTTGTGAGCCCCTATACCCGTGTTCGAAACACGGCGGTGCTGGTTTTTTCGAAAAAGGTATAGGAGTCGGTCGTTCAGAAAGTAATGGTAAACTACTGAAAGTAAAATTTTCCCAGGCATCACGAACAGTGAAAATGCTGGGGTTGACTGCTACGTCCTGTGAAGGACATGCAACTTAATTTTGTTTTAATAGACGCCACTTGTTCCCAGTACAAGTTACTAATAAGTCTGATGTCCTTTCCGTCTACCCCTATAACTTGAAGGCATGTAACTATCCGTTCATGTTGTACTCTATCAAAAGCTTTCTTGTAGTCTATAAAACAAACATATTGTAGTATATATGCATGACTGAATGTTTGTTAGTGTGTTTGTGATTGTGAGTGGGTATGCGTTTATGTGAGAGAATGTGTGTGTTAGCAAGGTATTGAGTGGGTGTGTGGTTTGAATGGTTGTGTAAATGATGCATGTATGCATGAATGTGTGTGCGTGTGTGGGTATGTATTTATATGTTATGCATATGTGAGTGTATGTGTTTTTATGTGTTTGTTTCAGTCTGCTTGCCTGTCTGTCTAATAAAATATGAATTGTTTATGTTCACAGCATTCATGTTTAAATGTACTTCAATGTTAGTGTAATATACAAAATAGATAATTGATGTGCGAAAGATGAGTTTTTGTAATGGCATTACTGCATTGTCAGTTTATGACATTCGTTCGTTCTGTCTTTCCTTCCATCATTTGGTCTGTTTGACGTTTCGTCAATTTTTAAATGCATGTGCTGATGCCGAGTGTCGTGAGAGAGAAAAAAAAGAGAGAGTGAGAGAGAGAGAGAGAGAGAGAGAGAGAGAGAGAGAGTGAGAGAGAGAGAGAGAAAGAGAGAGAGAGAGAGAGACAGACAGACAGACAGACAGACAGACAGATAGACAGACAGACAGACAGACAGAAATAGAATGTACTCTGCGCTACAGGAACGTTGTTGAAGAGATTAAAACAATATTTAATTTTTTTCCTGTAGAGCATTTTTTTCTCTGGATACACATAAGGTGTGACGTGCAGTTTTTGTTATCAGTTGCAGATTAGGTACATTACGATTCCTTGGGTCGGCACGGATGTGTCGGCTGTGCATTAACTCTTCAAAGGCTTAATAGTTTGGTGTAGGACTTTTCAGTCTTGGTTTAACTTCACTGATTAATACTAGGACTGATATTACATAAATTATTTAAAATTTACCACCAGGGCAAACGACTCAAATGACCCAATTGAAATAATCCAATCATTAATACTTACATATTTAAAAAAAAACAAAAAACACCAGAATGTAAGTCCCTTTGCAAGAACTTGCTATCACTTATTTTCTGTTGTCTCTGAAGTTAGTTCGTTGGATATCCTTTACAGAACGTCACAGTCAACCATATCATAATATGGTTGTTTGTGATTTGTTGACAGGTTTACATTCAGTAGTTAGCCATTGATTTTGAACGACTGTCACTCAAACGCTACAGATCTGCTGCTAAAATCTCGCAGCTCGAACGCGGTATGCGGGATTAGGAATTGTGTCCGTAACTCCTTCGCCACAGAATCGGCTATCTAAAGTACAAACGATATAACTGTTTTTAACCATTCATGTTGTGCCATTGGTCCCAAGTGTTCCTTGGAGATATACATTGTCATGTAGCAGGAACCTTCTCAATGCAGGAGAGCCTGGCGTATGATACCACGACATGTAGACTGAGAATGTAGGTGGAGACGGTCACTGTGGCATTCCGTTGGCTGGAAGACCTACATACAGCACACGCATGTCGTGATTGTAAGGGACACACAAACAGTTCTGTGCTTAAAAGGGTGAAGACAGACATGCTTCGTGAAGAGTTGAATGTTTCAATTTATTAATCAAAGATTTAAAGGTGGATCTTTTCTCCATTAAATTCTGAACAAGACTGGAGGACATACTGACTAGGTCTACGCCGCCGGGTGCGGTTTGTCCCACGATAAGACATATGTGATAGGGGCCCTTTGGGATCATGTGTAAAGTATGAAAGAACAGATAAATCATCATATCCTGGAGAGAATTGTTCCCGACACTCAATCCTTCGAGGAAAGGCCAGACGGAGACTGTAACTAGTACCATTAATATTGGGACTCTTCGCTTGTTGTTGAAGATGTGATATGAGGGCTATGAGAATGGCCCAAGTGCTGTGTTAACGGTTCTTGACCCAACTTTACTCAACGAGGTCCTTTGCAGAGCGTTGTTCTCACCATTAACCCACTAGAAAGACTCTATGTTTGCCAGTTCCCCAGCTTTATGTCTTCTTTCAGATTAGATGACCCCTGCCTCTTCTCTCATAAATCATGACTTCCATTAACGTTCTTTTTAAACCAGTGTGGCATTTAATATATACACAAAAAGTAAATTTGGCCTTTACATGCCTTAAGGCGCATTGATGATGTGATACTAGACCCATATTATTATAGATTCATCGGCACTAGATGGGTGATGCAGTCAGTGTCACACCAGACACCTTTACTTTACACAATGTTTCCTAGAACTCATTGTAGACAGGATCGACAAGGGAGCCTACGAAAGTTTTAAAAATCCACCCCGATATTGATTCGAGCTCATGACAACTGTTCCGGCACGACAGCATGACTTGCAATATGATCAGAGTATGTAGGTTTCCGAGACACGCTACTCTTATGAGCCAATTTACTTCGTCGACGTGTCAGAACTTGTGGAATGTCATCTCTTTTCTACTTCTTTATCCATGATTATATACGAAATTGAAACGCCCAAAATGCCCTATAGACATTTCAGTTTGTTGTTGTTATTTTTGTTCTTGATGCTAAATTTAACTGTTCATATTTTGTGATCGCTGCAAATAAACGGCATTTATTTTATCATAAACAACATAATACAAAGACAACGATGGTCCACAACTGGAGTATAAAAAATGTTTTGCATATCATGTTCACGACATCGCTGTCAACATCAGCATCTTTCAGCTGATTGTTGATTTCTTGGCAAGATTACGCTCAGTAGTTTGCCATTGCTTTCTGAGCGGCCGGCTCACATACCCCGTAAGTTACCGACGCGATTCGAACCACTGCTAATTCTCAAGGTCGTCACGTTACTTACGAGAGTATACGAGATTACGGAGAAAAGACGCTAACCTCTAGGCCAGGAAGCCGGCAACTAGAGTATAGTAAGATTATAAAAATGGAAATGGAGAACAAATTATGTCAAGAATAGACCAATTGTCTGAAATACCAAAACCATAGATAGATCAACGGTTACAACAATGCAGCTAGATCACCCAAGATGGGGCGCAGCAGGACAGGAGAACTAGTCAGTTTATATAGCAAGTAAAGGATCTTCGCCTCGAGGTGTATTCGGTATATGGTGCTAGTTCTATATTTTACAGACCAATCTGCCCTCGGTTAGTGATGTGGTCACATCACACCGGCCGCTTTAACTTCCAAGAACACTCTCGAGAATGGATCGACATGGAAGCTGTGGTCAAGGTTTACAAAATCCATCATCGATGGGGATTCCAAACATGACCACCCACTCGGCAGGCAAGTGTGCTAGCCACTCCGCCAATGTGACTTCCTGATTAGATAGTGATTGATAGAAACTGTATTTGATGTTAAAGAAGTGAATGCGACAGTTGTTTCTAAAGAATAAGTCAGAAACATGCCATTGTGATATATATCTTACTTTTTCGACTGAAATTACATATTATTGTTTTATTTGAGAAATGTAACTGGAGTTTTGTTGTTATTATTCATGGGGTAAGGGGGAAATGGGAAGCGGATTTAACCTAGAGCTTTACACATTCAGTATGTATCAAGTTGTATTGTGTGAGATTCTCTCTCTCCCTCTCTCTCTCTCTCTCTCTCTCTCTCTCTCTTTCAGACACACACACACACTCTCTCTCTGTACACACACACACACACACACACACACACACACACACACATTCAATCACTCGGCGCCTGGCCGTAAATTAATCCTGGTCAAACATAGCCTGCCAAAATCAGGGAATAAACTAGCTCCATCATGCTGGAAGCAAGCGAACCAACAACTCCACCCCTCCACTCTTCGTGCAATAAGATTTAAGTGAGCGTTTCTAGACCTACAACCTTGGCCTTGGTGAACGTCAAGGAAACGCTGACAAAAGGTTAATGACCATAAGGCGAGTTGCTAAGTGCACTTGTTCACTGCACGATGTAATCACATTTCTAAACAGATGAATTTCTCTTTTTCTATATTCTTATTCTACAGTAATTGTCGTTTTCTTTTTTATTTATTACCTCTGCCTTCACATAATACGCAATAAATAAAATGTATTCATCTAGCACAAAAGTATGCATTATTCAATATTCAAGTGTGACACATTGCAACCTGTTTATTGTGCAGAATACGTGAAGCTGCAAGACTGATTGACAGATATGTTAATTCATAACATATACAATTAAGTAATCAGTCTACAGTTGCAGCTTTTAACATGTTTGATCTGTTATGTAAATGTGACAGCTAAACATAGTGGTGCATCTTCACCTCAAAATGGTCTTACTGTTGTCCTGGATAAGCAAAAGATCTAGAGATAGGACAAGCGTTCTCATACGTTAGTTGTGCTTTCATTCTTCTTCTTCTTCAGCGTTCCGAGCTATTGAGGTTCTTTGCTGCAGATACAATCCGTCTCCATTCGTCTCTCTGGTGGACCTTCTCTTGCCAGTCGTTGATTCCAAGTGCTTGTAGGTATGTACATGTATTATTTCTCCACCGTCTTCTTGGTCTACCTCGGGGTCTACGGTCATTTATTTCCTGAGTGTAAGCGAGTTTTGTTTCCCTATTATCTTCCATTCTTTCTATATGCCCCAGCCATTGTAGTCTATTAGCCTTCATGATACCAGTGATTAGCGGAGACTTAAACAGATCATAAATGTCTTTGTTACTTCTTCTTTTCCACTCTCCACTTTGTGTATCCCTAATGGGTCCAAAGATCCGTCTTAAAATTTTGTTCTCAAAGGTTTGTAACAAGGCTTCGTCTCCTTTCGTTGTACTCCCGGTTTCAGAGCCATACAGCACAACTGGTCTGATCAGTGTTTTGTATATTGTGATTTTGGTGTTACGAGATAGCGCATTTGATTTTAGTAGATGTTGTAGTGCATAGTATATCTTATTTCCAGAGTTGATTCTAGTTTGTATTTCTTCCCTTATGATGTTGGAGCAGTTGAAGATTGTACCCAGGTATTTGTATGTTTCCGTTTTTTTAATGGTCATATTATCTATTTGTATGTGACCAGAGTTTTTAGCCATTCCGTCTCTTGAAATTACCATATATTCTGTCTTATCTTGGTTGATAACCAGCCCCATCTGTTGGGCTTTTTCCTTTAAGTGAGTCAATATTTCCAATGACTTTTGTTCACTTTGTCCTATAATATCTATATCATCTGCATAACCAAGCAGCTTGGATGTTCCTCCAATATCACATTCCTCCTTTACCTTCCTTACAACTTTCTCTAGAGCCAGATTGAAGAGTAGCGGCGATAGAGCATCACCCTGTTTCAAGCCAGATGTTATTTGGAAAGGGTCTGATTTCCTGCCTTTATATGTTACTATATTATAAGTATCTTCCATGCATAGTCTGGTCATGTTGATTAACTTCCTTGGTATTCCAAATTCCTGCATAGCATTCCATAGACTATTCCTATGGACACTATCATAAGCCTTTTTAAAATCCACAAAAATGTTATGGAGATCTCTTTTATATTCCCAATGTTTCTCGGCTATTTGTCGTAAGATAAATATCTGATCTATTGTTGATCTGTTTTGTCTAAAACCTGCCTGGTAGTCACCTAATATGTCTTCTGAATATGGTTTTAGTCTATTTAGTAATACTGCGGATAGTATCTTATAGCTTGTGGACAGTAGTGATATTCCTCTATAATTTCCACATTGGAACTTGTCTCCTTTCTTAAAGATAGGTATCAATAATGACTCTTTCCAGTCATGGGGTAATTCTTCTGTCCTCCAGATTTTTATTATTAGTTCGTATAGCTTTAGATGTAATGCATGGCCACCTGCCTTTATAAATTCAGCAGCAATTCCATCAGTCCCAGTTGCCTTATTGTTTTTAAGTCGTGTGATTACATATAGGATTTCTTCAAATGTAGGTTCTTCAATTTGTGGTTCGCATGTTAGAACCTCTTCCTGTGGGAAAATGTTACTTGGAGCTTCACAATTTAGTAATTCAATAAAATATTCTTTCCATGTGTTGCACATTTCCTCATTGGTATTTATCATATTCCAATTTTTGTCTTTTAAACCATATGTGTTTTGTTGGTGCCCTCGTTTCATTGATTTAAGTTCTTTAAAAAATTTTCTGGATTCATTTTTCTGGTGATTAGTTTCCATATCTTTGATTATATTACTCATATATTCTCGCTTCTGCTGTCTGACTATTTTTGTAGCCTCTTTACATTCATTTCTATAATGCTCTTCCTTTTGGATGTTATTGATGTTATTTAACCATACATGTCTGGCATTCTTCTTCCTAATGACTGCTTCTTCACATTTTTGATTGAACCATCTGTTCTTTCTATGCGTGGTTAACACACCGAGACATTCTTCTGCGGTAGATTGAATTGTATTCTTGATGTTCAACCAAGTTTGGTCAACGCTTTCCTCCGAAGGGTTTTGCAGAGCTTCAAGTTTACATTTTATTTCATCTGTAAATTTCTCTTTGACTGTAATGTCTTGTAGTTTTTCTCTGTTATATGTTGGGTGTAATCTTTGTAATTTAGTATAGAAAGCTCTCTTAAGTTTTATTTTAAATTTTGCTCCAACGAGGAAGTAGTCACTGTGGCACTCAGCTCCTCTATAACTTCTGACTTGCTGTATGTTTGATGCATTTCTGTTGTTAATTAAAATGTGATCTATTTGATTATAGGTTCTCTTGTCACATGATTTCCAAGTTTGTTTGTGTATATCCTTTCTTTGTAGTCTGGTACTGCTAATCTGCAGTCCTTTGGCTTCTGCCAGGTTGATGACTCTCCATCCATTATCATTTGAAGTTGTATGTAGGCTTTCCATACCAGCCACTTTTTTATTAGTTTGCTCTCTACCTATTTTTGCATTGAAGTCTCCCAGCACAATCAGGATGTCCTGTTTGGGGGTTTCTTCTATGACATCTTCCAGATCATTATAAAAGTCTTCTTTAATATCATCTTCTTTCTCTTCAGTAGGTGCATGTACATTAATCATCGTTATATTTTTCCATTTACCTTTTATTCGTAATTTACTAATCCTGTCATTAAAAGCTTTAAAGTTTAAAACGCTCCCCCATAACTCTTTTTTGATGACAAATTCTGTTCCTAATTCATGTTTATTTCGGGTGTTTTCTCCATATATTATAAGCATTCCATTTTGCTCTAAAGTACCCTCTCCTGGCCACCTTATTTCTTGAATTGCTGTTATATATCGAAATATATATCTTCTAGCCTGACTGGCTGATGGATTCGATTTCATGCTCCAGAAAATATTTTTCACTAATAATGTATTGTACAGCGAAATATGCACACACACACACACACACACACACACACACACACACACACACACACACACACACACACGCACGCACGCACGCACGCACGCACGCACGGACGCACGCACGCACGCACGCACGCACGCACGCACGCACGCACGCACGCACACACACACACACACATGTGACATTTATATTCGTATTGCGCAAATGTGCTTTCTCATCTCATCATCTCGTTTTGTTCCATTTGTGCCTTGCGGTGTCGAGGTGAAATATAAACAACGGGAGAGTGCCAGTTTATGGGCTTCATGTATAGAGATTTCCATGGGCTCTGCTATGTTTTTTTTTTAATAGTAACTATTGATACGTGTTTGTTCTTTAGTATTGATGCATTTGTCCAATGAGTTGGTTTGCCTTATTGCAAATATTTTTGATCTTGTATTCTGATTTGCCATTTGATGATATTATACTCCCTAATTACTTAAACCTCTTTCCTTGTGTCAGAGGGTGTTCTTTAAGATGCACATGTATTGATTTTTCTTCTTTAATTATAGTCATTACTTCTGTTTAACTGATGATAATTTTCATGTTATGTTCGCTACACACTTCGTTTAGTCTATTCAAGTGGTCTTGTAATTCTGCTTCTGATTCTGCTGTTAGTGCTTGTTCGTTCGAAAATAGGAATTAGGATCAGCTAGCTTCTCCCAGTAGGGGTGAAAAGTGAAAATTAGAAGCCTCCCAGTGATCCGCAGACTACACAAGTCAACCCCACCACCCCGTGGTGTAAACAGGAACACCATAACCGCGAGGACATGGGCCAACAGGACTCGAGCTCGCCAGGGGGACCGACTCCCTTTGCTCAGATTTTTGTCCTAAACTTGTGATTAGTCTAGAAAGCCAGCAGGGGATTTTCATACTGAAGGTATAAAAACTAAGCAAATGTGCTTTACAGCTGATTTATTAGATGGTCAAGCTCTACATTTGTATGTTGACACAAGAATTTTTCATACTCCTAATTGTGCGACTCTCTTAGTTTTTTTTCCTGCTCCAGTCTTTATTGTCTTTAACTGCTTTATTGTTTGCAGAGTGCATTGGCACGTGCGACCTAAATGTCCCCATGGGCATTAAAATAGTCATGCCTGTGACCAAGGTAGTTTTTGTATCAACAACATTGACAGATTAGATGGCAGTGACGACATCAGTGTAAACAATATGTCACTATTAAGCAATAATGAGGTTTGCGTGGAAATTTAAAATGTCAAATATGAGACGGAAAAAGCACATTGACAATGATTGTTATGGGCACACACATGTTGAAATTTATAGGTTCGAATAGTTGCATGTGTTACTTGATTGCTATTCACTGTCACCTTGCCGTCGTGTCAGACAATAGTTGGCAATATTGTGCACACAAAAAAGACATAATAACTACAACTCATAGCGATAAGGCGAGGGATGGAGTTATACCTCTCCATGGCACACAGGCTGGGCTTTACTGTAGAGACCATATATTGCACATGAAGCCTGATCAATCTCTTGGCCTGCCTATTTTACTTCAGAGGCAAGATAACACCAATTCATATGTAACAAGTCAAGCTGCAAAAGCTGCCGGATCAGAAAAGCAATACTCTAACTTTCCGCTTATTGGACCTTCCATCCTAGAACAGTTGCTTACCAAAGCTTAGGGCCTGGTCTGCCCTGCCATGACATTTAGTCTTTAGGCTGCATTTTCTCGCACTATGATAAGGCGTGTAACCTCACACTTATGCTCCTCCCCCCGAAGCCGTTGGTATAATGTTTGGTGTCGGGTTCGGCGCTAACAGAAAACAGGTAGTACCGTCTACTGTCATACGGTAACTCAGTCATATCTAAGACATGACACCGTCATTGTTATTACAAGTGCATATAATGATCAATCGCTCATACACAGAGATTGTATATACGATAATGTTCTCACTTTGCACTGCTATAGCAACAATTCTTTGGCAATGATGCGTGAGCTTGGATTCTCAGTGATGCAAGTTATATTTCTGTGCTCCGGTTTCACGTCCTAATCTTCTTAACTTCGCATTGACAATTTTCAAGATCAAATCAACTACTTAGGGCTTATTTTCACAGAAAATAAGGAGTTTGGCATGGAGATCTTAATAAGATGCCAGAAAGCTAACTCGGTATTTCATTAACTCTAACACATGCTCACACATTCAAGTATCAACAAGGAAATACTAAAATAACAGATCAACAGCGTATTCATACTCTTTGTTAACAGTGTCAGACAAGGTAACCAAGGCTATAAATGCCAGACATGGTAACCAAGGCTATAAATTGTAGTCAGAAGATACAGACCAAGACATAATGACATAAGATTAATTTCACAAGCAACACCATGCACTAGTTACACAGAGAGAACGTGTCTGCAAAGTCACCTTATTTATGCCTACAACTTTAGAAGAACAAGTTACACAGCACTAGGAAGACCAATGAACAGGTGAGTCGTTAATACCAACAATACCTTGCAACGACACAGACTTAAATTAGCAAGGGCAACACACCTATCACTAGAACATACACCAAAGTTCCCTGCAACGTTTGGGAATAAAACATTTCTGCTGGTTCGACAAGACTTGTCTTGTCTGTCCAATATTTTTAAAGAATATGACAACTTATATCTTTTATATGAAAGCTGAACAATGCGTTGCAATTAATGATATTCAGACAACCAGTAAATCCATTGCAGGCACTACAATAGGGTGGTAAGCTGTAGGTTTCAATGTGACACTAACAGAAGTTTCCCTACTTATAACTTTCTTTATCAGAAGGATTTCTGGTACCCATTTAATGAGACTGTTGTCAATCTTAGTGTCGTTTGTGATCGATAGAGCTCTCTTCTACATGCCAGCGTAGCAATTGCAAACTAATAAATCTTTCAAAACGATCACATAGATGAATTATCTTTTATATTTCAGTTATATTTATCTGGCTATTGTTACGAAAATAGTATCCTTGAAGAATGTACACATAGCAAACTTGTTTCTTTTGTTCGTGTTTTAGTAGCACTATTCAAAATAAAAAAAGTCGATAAAATACATTTTATCTATATTCCAAGAGTTAACGATACCCCCAGCCGTGCCTATACACTATTCTGGGACATAGATCGCCTTGTGTCTGCATTAAATTGCCATTTGAAATACAGATAAGGGAGCTGAATGTGATATTTATGATGTATGTTTATTATATAACCACATACATGCTTCAGAATACTTTAAAGGTCCAGTTTGCGTTGACCAGTAGTATTTTGGTTACTTAAAGTTAAGTTTGAAACAAACAAAAACACGAGCACAGGATCCTTTTATGCACATTAAGGCACATTAGCTATATCGTGCTGTTCCCATATTTTATAGTCCAATAGCCACTTTTCTTCTTCTTCTTCTTCTTCTTGTTCTTGTTCTTGTTCTTGTTCTTCTTCTTCTTCTTCTTCTTCTTTTTCTTCTTCTTCTTCTTCTTCTTCTTCTTCTTCTTCTTCTTCTTCTTCTTCTTCTTCTTCTTCTTCTTCTTATTTCTTCCTTCTTCTTCTTCTTCTTCTTCTTCTTCTTCTTCTTCTTCTTCTTCTTCTTCTTCTTCTTCTTCTTCTTCTTCTTCTTCTTCTTCTTCTTCTTCTTCTTCTTCTTCTTCTTCTTCTTCTTCTTCTTCTTCTTCTTTCTTCCTTTTTCTTCTTATTTCTTCCTTCTTCTTCTTCTTCTTCTTCTTCTTCTTCTTCTTCTTCTTCTTCTTCTTCTTCTTCTTCTTCTTCTTTCTTCCTTTTTCTTCTTATTTCTTCCTTCTTCTTCTTCTTCTTCTTCTTCTTCTTCTTCTTCTTCTTCTTCTTCTTCTTCTTCTTCTTCTTCTTCTTCTTCTTCTTCTTCTTCTTCTTCTTCTTCTTCTTCTTCTTCTTCTTCTTCTTCTTCTTCTTCTTCTTCTTCTTCTTCTTCTTCTTCTTCTTCTTCTTCTTCTTCTTCTTCTTCTTCTTCTTCTTCTTCTTCTTCTTCTTCTTCTTCTTCTTCTTCTTCTTCTTCTTCTTCTTCTTCTTCTTCTTCTTCTTCTTCTTCTTCTTCTTCTTCTTCTTCTTCTTCTTCTTCTTCTTCTTCTTCTTCTTCTTCTTCTTCTTCTTCTTCTTTCTTCCTTTTTCTTCTTATTTCTTCCTTCTTCTTCTTCTTCTTCTTCTTCTTCTTCTTCTTCTTCTTCTTCTTCTTCTTCTTCTTCTTCTTCTTCTTCTTCTTCTTCTTCTTTTCCTTTTCTATGCTAGATCTGAAGCTGGCATTCGCTATCATGACAATCTTCCCGTGTCTTCAGATATTTTGATGTATTTCTTGTTGCTTTTATTATTGTTTGTTTCTCTCAGCCGTTGAAGCTTGCCAAATATATGTCTCTATGTCTTTCTCTGTATCTCTTGGCATGCATTTTTCTTCAATAGCTATTTGATCTAAACCACCTCTTCTTTTGATTAACTTCATTTAGTTTGTCCTTATGGTTTAAGTAAGTGGTTTTATAACCCCTGCACTGTTCTATGTATGGTGATATGTTTTGTTCTGTGTCTAGTGTGGTGTAATCATGGGTCTCAAACACCATATCTCAACCGGATCCTGTTTCTTCATCATTTAATTTTTCATTGTCCATCATTTGCATCCTTACAGAATACCAGACCACACAAACCTTTCCAGGAAGCCAACTTGTGTGCTTGTAATATTTCTGAAACACGTCAATGTATTAAAGTATTTGGGTACTTTAATAAAAGCAGTAAAAAGAGCCCCACCCACACTCTCACACACACACACACACGCACACACGCACGCACGCACGCACGCACGCACGCACACACAAACTAGTTATTCATGTTAGAAGTATAATCAATTTATCAATCAACTATTGCCATGCCGGAAAGCGTGGACGATCATGACTCGCCATTTCACTCGATCACCAAATTTGTGGATCAGCTCAGTGTTCCTATCTGGTCCATGCCATGTGGCCAAGCCATCCAGGTATTTTCCTTTCGGTCTTCCTCTTGGTCTGTTCCCTTCGATCTTGCCAGTTGTCACTAAGTTCTCTAATTCATTTCTTCTAATAACATGTCCAAAAAATTGTGACTGTCTACGTCTAATTTCCTTAATCAATTTACGATTTTCATTTGTCTCCTGTAGTAGTTGGTCATTGGTTTTTCTTCTGTCCATGGTATTCTTTGCATTTTCCTCAGAAACCACATTTCTGCAGCCATCAGATGTTTTTCAGCTTGACTGCTCATTGTCCAAGTTTCACATCCATACAAAAGAACAGGCTCTATGTATCCCCTCAACACTCTTTTTCTCGTTTCAATTGACATCTTTTTATTGGTCAGAATGTTTTACATCTTGCTTAAGGCTACTTTCGCCATGGCGATTCTTGTTCTAATCTCTTCAAGGCATCTCCCATCAGATGTTATGACTGTTCCGAGATAATTGTACCGATTCACTTGTTGAAGAATATTCCCATTTACTTGTATATTACATTGTGGTATTTCGTTCTTCCTAGTGACGACCATAATCTTTGTTTTTTTACAATTTATTTCTAACCGCAGTTGCTCACTGTGTACAACAACCGCATCTACTAATTGTTGCAGATCCTGTCTGCTCATTGTTTGCAATCAATAATGTATCATCTGCATATATAATGTTATTGATGTTTCGTCCTCCAATACTGATTCCATTTATATCTTCTCCATCCATCATGTGTCATGCCGGTAAGCGTGGTCGGTCATGTTCTGCCATCTCACTCGATCACCAGAGTTTTGGATCAGCTCCGTGTTTCTGTCTTGACCATGCCATGTGGCCAAGCCATCCAGGTATTTACTTCTCGGTCTTCCTCTTGGTCTCTTCCCTTCAATCTTGCCAGTTGTCACCAAGTTCTCCAATTCATTTCTTCTCATAACATGCTCAAAAAATTTTGACTGTCTACATCTAATGTCTCTGATCAGTTTACGATCTTTATATCTTCTACATTTCTGAAAATTTTTTCACTGTGTTGGGAAAAAAAGATCTGGAGACATTACACATCCCTGCCTAACACCTCTCTTAATAGGTGAAATTGTCCCACGTCATTATCAATCCTTATGGCAGCTTGTTGTTTCCAATATATGTTTTTTATAAGTCTAATGTCTTTCCCATCAATTTGTAGATCTGCAAGAATATATACCATGTTGACATAAAGCAAAGATATATATCCTTGTTTACTTCTATAGCACGTTCAATAACTGATCGCAGCTTATGCACAGCATTTACTGTACCCTTTCCTTCTACAAACCCACATTGTTCTTCCCCTATTTCAGGTAGTATTTTCTTCCTCACTCTTTGCATGATAATTCGTAGCAAAGTCTTTGTGATGTGACTCATTATACTAATTGTTCTATGTTGATCACATTCCAAGGCTCCTGATTTCTTTGGGATTGCAATAAATACAGAGTTACATAATTCAGAAGGTATATCTCCAGTATTATATAATGTGTTCAGCAATCTTGTGACTTGATCTATTCCATATTCTTTGGGCATGTCATGAAAAGGGAAAAGTTGGAGTCTGTTGTAACAACGAGAAAAGTAAGCGGGAAGAGAGAATTTCTCACATCAGCGAGAAGGCATATTAGAATATAACCAGTCATGATTCAGCACAACACGCATGGAGTAAGTGGGATTAGACTTGTGTTGGTAATGTTTCAACCATGAGTGTTGGGTGTTTCATTTTATAAGTTTATCTAGTATGTAGATGATGTCGATCTAAAATGTGACATAACACAAAATAAACTCATCACTAGTGGTTTTGTAGACGGTCAACAGACTCAACCCACTGTCCAGAAGGAAATTAGCAAAGTAATTATTTTTAATATCAAAGACACAAACAATAGAATGCTCGATTTATTGCCTGGCATATATCGCTGAACCTCCTCGGATACATACTGTAGAAATCACACAATATAAACTAAGGTAATTAGATAAATCCTTCAAGATGAGATATGCAACACAAATCACATAGTAATTTGAATTGTGTACCATGGTAATTTTAAGCTGACTATCATATCTGTTTGTTTGCACAAAATAATTATTTCATGTTTATTTCGGAATTCTTCAGAAGATCCTACAATTTGTAAGAAGATGACTCCGTTTCACTCATATAAATGATTATAGCCTGGAAAGATTGGTGCAGCAGGGAGTGCCAGAGTATCTTTCCGACGCATAGTGATCAGAGGAAAGGTCAAACAGACACATAATTAGGCTGGTACCATCAGTATTGGGACTCTTCGCTGTTTGTTTAAGACGAGGATGAAGTGCATTTAGGAATGTCCTGAGTGGTGTGAAGTCGTTTCTTGACTCGACTCGTCTTTCTCATAATTTATCTTACTACTGTATAAACAAACACATCTATATTACCACTGGTGTATGCCTTTTTATAACTTTATATTTAAGATAAAAGTTATCTACAGATAAGGTGCAATGAAGTTACATTAAATGATCTTACCTATTTAGTTATACGAGTGATAAAGTAATTAACGCATATAATGCACCATGAAGTTAATAGTTTGTTGCATATTCTTTACAGAGCGTCACAGTCGACCCTATCATGGTTTGACTGTTTGGGATTGCTTGGCAAGTTTACGTTCAGTAATTTACCATTGCTTTCTGAACGATCGGCACTCATAAGCATACAGTAGGCATAATATTAATAGCATAAGGTATTCGCACATCACGTATTGGTGAAGGCATTTACAGCATCACGGAATGCGATGAATTATTCTCATATCACGAGTGTTGATAGCTCTTACAGCAGACATCGGCAACGTACGGCTCGTGTGCAAGGCGTGGCACGCGGAACGATTTTCATTTGCTCGCCGAGTGAATTTAAATACAGTATATGAGCTCATCAGAAAATTGAATTTGAAACAAATTAATGCACACAATTCTTTTAAAGTTATTCCAGTTTTATTTTCATCCCTCCAAAACGATAGTTATTAGATATTAGAGGAAGAAGTATGATATTATGCACACTAAATGAGTGAGGCACACAATGACTGATTATGACAAAGTTCTATTTCGTCCCATCCTTTCCCTCTCTGCAGACACCCCTGCCACCAACTTATTGTTCTATATTTATTCCAGTGCAATGCAACGGCGACCACAGCACAAATGTTGGGGTTGAAATTGAGCAATCAGGCGTCGTTAAAATCTTTTGTTCTGCAAGCTATTGAAACGTCTTCTTTAACAAAATGTACACACTGCTGTTTCATAAAAAGAGCACTTCAAAATAATTTGTTTATAGCTGAATTTTTTTAGAAAACATAATGCGTTTTTGTTTATATATATATATATATATATATATATATATATATATATATATATATATATATATATATATATATATATATATATATATATATATATATATATATATATATATATATATATATATTAACATATTGGATTATCAAAAATAAAACAGATGTTTAATGTATCGGAAACCTTTTTCTGAAAGATCAAAATACTGTCATACATCATATTCGCTCCTGCCTTGGAAGGCATGGACATTAACAGCGCATTCTGGTGTCTTTAAGCTCAAATTCCCCCGAATTCTTCGTAAAACATGTCTCGGTGGCTAATTTAACCTCACACAATGAAAACCAACAAATTGCCGGGGATTTAAAGACACCGGGCTGATATTTTAGACACACTATTTATTAGGTATCGTTTCGTCAAGAAATTATTGGCCTAGGACCACACTCCCATATGCCACAATGTCGCATACGACATTCTCCTTCTTTCTGTAAAGAAATGCACTAAACGATCCCTGACCGCCAGACAGTTTAGTGCAAAGTACAAACAGGCGATACAGGACAAACTGCGATCGCTGGCGTGTATATTTGCGATATTAATTGGATTATTTGAACGTAGTAGCCCCGTCTACTGACAACACCGCTGAAATCTAAAGCCTACATCTGCATTTATCTGTATATCTCTATCTAAAAACTGGCAAATATTTTTGGAGGGAACATATATACACATAAGTTGTGTGTGTGTTTATATTTTTAAACTAACTGTCTTGTGTTGTCTATCAACATGTAGACATTGACTTGTTGCCCTTTGCTGGTTCGAACCTGGGGCTCTTTGTTACTTAAAATGTTATACATACATATAATAATTGATTCAGGATATTATATCCGTCTCTGTTGTCTGACTGTTATTATTTTTAAATATCTGTCTGTCTGTCTGTCTGTCTGTCTGTCTGTCTGTCTGTCTGTCTGTCTGTCTGTCTGTCTGTCTGTCTGTCTTTTTCGATCTCATACACACACACACACATACACACACACATATATAAATGCGTGTTTGTTCGTCTCTGTGTGTGCGCGTGTGTGTGTTTGTATATATATCCGACGAAAAATAAAAACTTATCCGCACTCTGGCAGTGGAATTTACTTTAATCAACCTTTAGAAGAAACAAACATCATCTTTTGACATTATCTCCTCACTTGTCAATACACCATCTGTCTATCTCTCCATCTGTCAACAAGCTTTCGTATTCCCCGATTAAAATTGCTTTATGCTGAGCTGCGAACTACGAATCCACCGCCGTCTTCACTTCTTCATCGTAGGTGAATCTTCGTTGTCAGAGAGCTACTCTCATGAGACCAAACAGCTGAAAGTCCCACTGAAGTAATATCAAAAAGATGTCTGAAATTCTTAAGAGCCAGTACTGGAACATTATCAGCAAAAACGTTCAACAATCACTAAAGCTTCTTACAGTGAGATGGTCCCTGGATAGTTAGTTGAATCCTACACTTCAGATTAAACACAAAAGACTGCAATCCAAGGGCATTCTGATCATACAAAGTTAGCTCTCTGTAACACTTTTTAGTCCTCTGAACCAGCACTGCGCGCGCACACACACAAACACATTAACATACATACTTATATATACGTATGGGACGCAGAGGTGTTTCCAAGGCACCAGGGCCGGGTTATATACTGGCCAAGACCTATTGACTCGTCCTCGTCGAGCGTCCTGGGCGACAGGTCCCTTCGGGGTCCTGGCTAAAGTCAATAGGATCACCGATTCCTCCGAAGTCGGAGAGTGTCTGCCTGTACGGCGAGGAACCACCAGTCTGCACACCAATAAGCCAGACATGGGACAACGGATACTCACGCAAACCTCAGGTCCTGTATGACATCACACTGATGTTGGACAACAGGATGCCTTCATCCGACATACAGGACTTCGCGTTGGAGCTCAAGCCAACGAACACAAGCAAGCAAGCATATATACGTATATCTTCTCTACCCACTGTCAAACCATTAGAAAGGCTTACTTTCTTTTCTTTTGTGTTCGCTCGCTTAAACTCAAGCGTAGTCCTTACACACTGTTTAAAGAAGTAAGGGACTAAATTTTACGAGTGGGTTTGCTTTCAAGAAAGTCTATTTTGTTGCATTAGTTAATTAAGACTTATTACTATTTATTTAATAAAATGCGGCATATGTATATATATATATATATATATATATATATATATATATATATATATATATATATATATATATATATATATATATATATAGATGCTGGGTATATTAATGCCGTCGACAATACAGTAGGAAAGACCTGGACTGTAAAACTCATTACGCTGTCAATGGTATGAACGCGGTTGAACGAGGGTTCGATGTCAGTTCTCGACGATCGCTACGGGATGAAAGACTGGCCACCATCCATTCTTGTATGCGGGCCTACACCCCACCCAACCACAGCAAGTTTCTGCTTCACCACTTTGTTAATGTTCTGCTTCACACTAGTGGGTGCATACCAGATCTGGTTAATGAAGATTCCTTCGTAGGGGTGTTTATGCAACCATCCGTCGATATACACGTGTAACTTCATCTTTGTGTTGTCATCACTTGGAGGCTGCAGGTTAGAATTCCGGTGCCATTAATATGGTTTTCAGTATTAACGACCTCTAGTGTGTCCCTTAATCTTCACTTTTTACCTCTACTTCTATGAATGCGAATCAATACATGCTAATTTGTATCTCATGCGATGACACATTTAATGCCTTGATCATGGTGCAGTTAGTGCAGTTACATATTGGAAACGGCCCACCTGCCTATCTATTTTTTACGCTTGGTGCACATATTCATACGAATCATTTTTATGGATGTCCTTAGTCACGGTCTGGCTATTACCAGCGATGTCAATGTTAGTGTGACATTCTTTCTTTGTTAGACAAAGTCAGCAACCTTTCATTGAAGTCAAGTGCATACAGCATATGCTATTATCAGTCATTCTGTTTGCCATTACTGAAAATGTAAGTTACATGTCATTTACAATAGAACGCTGCAATCAAACCCAGATTTATTTGGCTATTTATGATTTCTTGACAAGTTTACGTTCGGTAGTTTGTCATGACATTCTGAACGACCGGCACCCATACCGCTGATCAAAGTAAGGCGGTCTGCATCCATTAAAAAGTATGATGTTAAATTTCAGAACCGAATGTGCAAAAATGCATCGACACAAATCATGCCAATGCATGTTGACAAATAAATAGGCTGTATAGCTTACAGTGTTGGCTAAATCACCATCTGGTAGACACAATTATTGCAGTATGTGTTATGCCGGCAAAGTTGGAGAAAAGATGCTGGACAACTGGACAACATGGTATGGAGGAACAACAGTATCAGAAATGACTGACAGTACCATAAACAGAAGACCGTTAATAGACAAGAAAACCAAAGTCACACGGCGTGGACTATAATAAAGAGCCATAATTATAGAAGGCTTATGGTTGTACAAAATTTATACTGCAGGTAGGTCACTACCAATGCAGATTGACTGTTCGAATCTGATGTATGTAATTAAATGCGCTATTTTCGATTGTATCCACTGTTGCAGAGTTTTGTATTTTGAGTTACTCACTGTTCCATGTGAGTTAAGAGTGTCATATAATTATTATTAAAGTGCACCACTGTATAATGTAAATAAATAACACATGAATAAGTAGTCCCTTGTAGCAGGTGTATCGCAGAACGTGGCTGTTATAACGAACCACCACATTGTTTCTAGGTCTCTTTCCATGTCTCCCAAAACAATAAATAGAAAATGTCCGCGCTTGCATATTTTCCGAGGTTGGAAATTGCCTCAACTACACACGTCTATAGGATATACAATGTATTTATTTTCAGTCTCTCAGATAGATCTGCACCATATGGTCACCAAGGTTGTCATCTTAGCCTTCTGCTAGCCTGTTTGTCTGTTTCTCCCTCCGTTTGCCTGCCCGCCTGCCTGTCTGTCCTCTATTCATCTATCTGTCTGGGATGCAGAGGTGTTTTCAAGGCACCAGGGCCAGGATCTACACTGGTCAAGACCTGCTGACTCGTCCACGCTGTGCGTCCTAGGCAACAGGTCCCTTCTTCCACCTGGCTAACATCAGTAGGATCGATGATTCCTCCGAAACGGGAGAGTATCTGCCTGCATGGTGAGGAACCACCAGTCTGCACACCAATAAGCCAGACATGGGACAACGGATACTCACGCAAACTTCAGGTCCGGCATGACATCACATTATTGTTGGACAACAGGATGTATTCATCCGACATGCAGGACTTCACGCTGGAGTTCACAGCCAGTGTACACGAGCAGCAAGCAATCTATCTGCCTGTCAGCCTGTCTTACTTCATATGTCTTTTGTCGGCTGTTCTGGTGAATCGTCCTTGGGGAGGATCTGAGCACCTATGGACATGTCCGGAGTGCAACGAAGATACCCCAACTGATAACTGATAACTGATAACTGATCGTCCTTGGAATTCCCAGGTATAGCCCTTGTCTTTCCATGTTCATAGAACGATACACCTCAAACTGCTTGTGGGGAAAGGATGTGTCAGTGTCTATATATAAATATTTAACGTAGGGAAGGATTTACAGTGCTTCAACCTACCAAAGCTGTGAAAATTCTTACAATTCGACCCACGAAAGAACACATACACCACAAAAGCCTTGTCAAGGTTGCAAAAGCACACATTCTGAAGATTTGCTGTAAACAGTTACGCAACTGATAACATTCTTTATCGGACAATGCGGGATACCTATGAAAAATGAGATAAAGAAACACAGATTGTCATGACTTGGAGTGGGAAAGGAGACCTTTACAACACAGTCCCCGTGCACATAGTGCTTCGGTATTGAGTCAGGCGGAAAATCTCTTCATTAATCTTACTCCGGTAGATGCAAGACGTGAGTGCTCAGAAGAATTATGCTGCAGATAAACTGAATATACAAATTACAGTTCATTGTTTTCGATTTTAACCAGTCAACAAGCCAACAAACCAATAAACCAGCATGTTATAAAGTGTGTTTTACATTCATTTCCAAGAGATAAACCCGATTAATTCACTAACAGGTTATAAAGTATGTATTTAACAAAGAAAAGGAAAAGCAATATCATGTTTTAAGCACTGAACATAATTCACCACATAATCTGCACTGATTTAGACGACAGCGAACGGACAGCTGATTTTGTCAAACTGATAATTTCACATGCCAGGAAAAGCACTGTCACCCCCTGCTTGTCAGTGATAACGATATTTTTAGATACCAACAACCATAAACTTAACTAACCGCCACATTTACCATTATCATAGTGATTACGGCACCTACGTGCTCGCAAACATTAAGTAAGGATAGCTAGTGCAGACCAGGTAACGTACAACTTTAGTGTTGTTACAGTTAGTTTTTAAGAGTGACTAAATATTTGGTGGCTATTAATTGTTACTAAAATATTATGTACACTAAAACGAGCAATACACGGCACTTGTTTCTAATATCCTGAACTGGCAGTGGAATACATTCTACACTGCAATGATTGCATGTGCAAAGTAAGGATTGTGCTCACTTAGGGGCCGCCAAACACGTAGTTTGTGATTTACCATTTACGATTTAATTATTCTGTTTCTACAGCTGCAGTCGATTTGGCAGTAGATCGTCTTGCGTTGTTTTTTTTTTACGAAATAGTATGGGTGCCGGTCATTCAGAAAGCAATGACAAACTACTGAACGTAAACTTGCCGAAAAATGCTGGTGTTGACTGCGACGTCCTTACAGGATATGCAACTAACTTTTAAAAAATTATGTTTCTGGACACATAATTTCGCGCGCGCGCGCGCACACACACACAGGGAGAGAGAGAGAGAAAGAAATACATACCTACATATTTCTGTCTGTCTATCCATCTGCCGGTCCTTGTGTCTGTCTGTCGTTCTGTCACTTAGTATGACTACCTGCCTGTCTTCCTATTTGTTGGATTCATCCAATTGCCTGTCTGTGTGCATGTATGTTTATCTGTATGTCTATATGTCTGTTGATATGTTTGTCTATCTGTCTATCCATCTGCCTGTTTATCTGTCTGTCTATCGTTCCGGCTATATGTTTGTTTATGTACCCGTCTGCCGGACATTAATTAAACCACGTTTTCCTCAATATGTCTCTATTTCTTCCTAGTCTGCCTGCCTGTCTATCGGTTTTTCTGCTTCACTGTCTATCGATCAGATTGTCGTGTCTGTCTATCGGCATGTCTGACTATTTGTCTAATTGTCTGTTAGTTTGTCTTTCTGGCTCTTCATCCATCTATATTGTCCGCTATCTGCCACTTTATTTCCTGTCTGGCTATCTATTTATCTGTCTCTCAGTCTGTCTAGCTGGTCATATATCCATCCAACATTTCCTCTATCTTCTCTTATTCTCCCTTGTCAGCCTGATGTCAGCCTGCCACATGCCTGCCTGCAGGTCTGTTTAATGGATCTGTCTCTCAGTCTGTCTTAGCTGCCATTAATCTATATATATCTTCTCTTATTCTCCCTTGTCAGCTTGATGTCAGCCTGCCACATGCCTGCCTGCAGGTCTGTTTAATGGATCTGTCTCTCAGTCTGTCTTAGCTGGCCATTAATCTATTTATATTTCACTTTGTCAGTCGCTTTCTCCCCTTGTCCACCTGTCTGTTTGTCTGTCTGTGCACCAATATATCTTCCTGCCTGTCTTCCTGTCTGTCTGTGTTCCTGTCCAATACATTTTATAACTCATTCAAGTAACGTGAGAACATGTATCGCATTTGTTAGTCTGGCATTAGAAATGTTGTTACTGTTGCATGTTTTCAGCTTTGTAAATCACCAGTATAGAGCTTCGGTAACACAGTGGCTAGCACCATTTCTTCTCGTACAGATACTAAAAAAAGTTCTTATAAGGACTACAAACAATCAAGCCTGACGAGCCAGGAGCCTGCAACAACAAAGAAAACCACAAGAGGTGACGGGCACAAAGAATAGCCGCTGACTAACCCCCCCCCCCCCCCCCACAGCTGACATCATAGACACAAACGCTTATGTAACCGGTCCGAGGGAGGACTCACTCGTAAGAGCACAAAAGACAAGAAACGGCTAAAAACCCACAAAAACCACGGCTCTCAACAATAACCACCGCTGAGGAAGTAGATTAGACGATACCGAATTTTGAATATTTTTGTTTTAGAAAATTGGAATGGAATTGGCATGTGTTCGTATCCCCCGAGGTGGGATTTTATTTAACTGACCTGTGCTTCGCATGTTGATTGGTATAGACATAAGGGATTATCACCTTAAACTTTATAAACCCCGTGGCGTCAAATAGTCTGCTGTTTACGTTATGCCGGCGTCTTTGGCGTTCAAAATCAGCTGCAGACGATTTAGAAACAGACCGCCTTGTGTTGATTTTGAACAATGATATGAGCATCGGTCTTTCGGAAAGCGTTGTTGTTTGTCCATCAAGAATGATGATGACCATTTATTTAATCTAGTGGGGTTGAAAGTATGGAGCCGTGAGTTCTAAGATGGCTGATAAGGCCTATTTTGGCTCGAAATGTTCTTTGACAATGTGTACAAAGAATGCTTGACGTTTCTGGAGGAGGATTTCCTGCAGTGGTTTTTCTGTTCTGCCGTTTCTTCACAGCTCTTGCGGTCCTGGTTGCCTCACACGTGACTGCACCCTTGCGTAATGATGAACGCCACGAATTTCGGTCTCTGGCTGCAGTCTCCCAGGTGTCATGATGAATTCCAAAAGCATTCAGTGAGATTTTCAGAGTGTCTTTAAAGCGTTTCCTCTGGCCGCCCTGGGAGCGTTTACCACAACGCAACTCGCCGTAAAAAATTCGTTTAGGGAGCCTGTGATCTGGCATGCGAGTCAAAGTGACCAGCCCAGCGAATCTGATTCTTCATCAGTATAGTGTGGATACTGGGCATGGACTCTCTTTCTAGGACTCCAGTGTCTGGGATCTTGTCTTGCCATTTTATCTTCAGTAGCTTCCTAAGGCAAGCGTAGCAAACTACTGAACGTAAACTGCCTAGTAAATAGTAGTAAATACCAACCAGCCAAAAATCATGGGGTTGAATGTAACGTTATGTAAAGGACATGCCGCTAAATATTACGTTTGCTTGATTTCAACAGTACAAAGTAATAAAAGCGGGCACTTATATTTACCCACAACCTATATCCTGTGTTTACTAACCAATAAAACTTTTAAGGTCACGGATATAAGTGACGTAGAAAATATTGGAAAGTCATGGAACAAACATTCAGATCCTGAATCAGTTTTCAGTTACAGAAGCAAACAACCAGATTAACAGGCACGCGTACTATGCCATACAAACAAATATAACAATTAGCTGTCAGTAGGTCAGCATGGCCGAATGGATAACACGATTTCTTAAGCATCCGGTGTGCAGATGCCGAGGTAAGGGGTTCAACCCCTACATCGGACAGCTGGATTAAAATGTTAACCTATAGTCCTTGACTTGGGACGTTAATTACAAGTTCCTCTGAAGTCCAAGTGTGTTCGCCTGATGGCGAGGGACACTGTTAATCATCATCATCATCATCAAGTGCCCTGCCGGCTGGCGCAGGCATTCATGTCTCTCCACAGATCTCGGTCTTTGGTGATCTGGATCAACTCTGCTGATGATATTCCTCCATGCCACCGTCTCACTCCGTCCAGCATCAATTCTCTTGGTCTGCCTCTGCCTCTCTTCCCCTCGATCTTTCCAGTTGTCACGATGTTCTCCAATGCCTCTCTTCTCATCACATGACCAAAGAAAGCTGTTTGTCTCTTTCTTATTGTTGTTTATAGTGTTCTAGTTTCATTAGCCTCTTTGAGGCAATCGTTGTTAGTTATTCTGGCAGTTCAAGGAATTCGCAACATTCGTCTTAAAAACCACATCTCTGTTGCTTCTAAGATCTACCTAGTTTGTTAATTTACATTGCAAGATTCGCTGCCATACAGCAAAACTGGTTCTATATAGCATTATAGCACTCTCTTTCTTACATTCATTGATAGCGATTTATTGCATAAGATACTCATTATTTTCTGAAATGCGGCTTTTTCCTGCCATATTCTGCTCTTATTCTCTGTTGTACATCTTCCATCTGTGTTATAAGTGCCCCTAGGTATTTAAAATTATCCACTTGGTTGAAAATTTCCCCTTCTATTTCTATGTCACATTTTGGTGTCCCCATTTTCTTTGATATCACCATTGTTACTGTTTTCTTGATATTCAAGGAGAGTCCTTTCTGTGCATTCTCTGTTACTACAATGTCCAACAATTGTTGTAGGTCTGTTGCATTATCCGCCACCAATACTGTGTCATCTGCATAGCGTATATTGTTTATATTATATCCTCCGATTAATATTCCTGGCTTCTCTTTGATTTCTCTTATTATTACTTCGCTATATAGGGAGACGAGATTGGATGACAAGACACGCCCCTGTCGTACTCCTAGCTTTATCTTATCGTAACTACCCTCTTTATTTCTCATTTCAATTGCTACTACTTGGTTCCAGTATATATTCTCTAATTAGTTAGTTAGTTAGTTAGTTAGTCGACAGATCATCCTCATTGCACATCTAACCATTCAGTCCATAAGTATCCCCTCGGTTCCCCTCCTCAGCACATCCCGCAGCGTGTAGCGCCTCACGACACCAGTTACAGCCATTTCCGACTGTCAGGACACGTATATACTCTTTGTTATTCTTAAATCTTTCCCATCAATGGTGATATTTTCCAATATTTTAATCAGCTCATCATGTTTTACTTTATCAAATGCCTTAGTAGAATCAATGAAGCATAAATATATGTCTCTCTGTTTCTCTATTGACCTTTCTATTAGTGTTCGTAATATATATATATATATATATATATATATATATATATATATATATATATATATATATATATATATATATATATTGCATTGTGTGTACCCTTTCCTTCCATAAACCATGCTGTTGTTCACTAATTTCCATTTTTATTTTCTTTCTTGTTCTTCTCATTATAATTCTGAGTAGAAGCTTAGTGACATGGTTTATGAGGTTAATTGTACGAAAATCGTCGCATTCAATTGCTCCTGGTCTCTTTGGTGTTGCTATAAATACAGATTTTAGCACATCGCTCGGTAAATATCCAATGTTGTAAATATCATTCAGCATTTTGGTTAATATATCTACCCCAAATTCTCCCAATACTTCTAATTCTTCTACTGTGATTTCATCTGGCCCAGATTTTTTCCTTTCTTCATATGTTTCATAGCTTCAGCGACTTCTTCTTTTAGAATAGGTTGGCCTTCTAAGTTACTTTCTTCTGTTAATTCTTCCCTTTCTCCATTATATAATTCTCTTATATACTCATTCCACCTCTTCATTATAGCACTTTCCTCCAATAATATCGTTCCTGTTTTTGATTTCGAACGCCCTGTATTTATTCTTATTTTTCTTCCCGTGAGCTCACTGATTTGTCTGTGCATACTTTTTTGGTCTTTAATGGAATTTAATTCCATTATTTTCTTGCATTGCTTATTTAACCAAGTTTCTTTTGCCTTCACACATTTATCTCTTATTTCTTTATTAATCTTAGCATATTCTTGTTTGTCATTTATATTATGTTTCCTTTTGTCCATAAGCATTAAGATTTATTCATTCATCAATTTTTTCTTAGCTTTTTGGCTTCTCTCCGATAATATTTCTTTGCTAGTTTGATGTATGGAGTCCCTTAACATTTCCCATTGTTCATTTATACTCTGTATTTTAGCTATTTCACTGTACCTATTTTTTACAGTCCCTCTGTATTGTTCTTGAATTTCTTTATCTACTTTCAGAACCTCTTTATTAAATCTCAAGTTCTTAACCATTTTTCCCCTCTCTTTAATCTTACTTTTATTTGTCTACATAGTGGTACATGGTCACTATTACCGTCAGCACCAGGCATTGTCTTTAGATTAATTAATGCATTTCTAAATCTTTTATTAATAAGTATGTAGTCAATTTGGTTGTGTATTTTCATATCAGTGCTTTTCCATGTGTATAGTCGTCTTTTATGGTGTTTAAACCACGTATTTCCAATTATCATATCATTAATATTTGCCCATTCTATTAGTATCTCTCCTCTTTCATTTCTTGTATCTAAACCCTAATTCCCCACTATATCCTCTATTTTCCCTTTCCTACTTTTGCATTAAAATCTCCCAGTACTATTTTTATTTCTTGTAATCCAATTTGAATTATTGCCATTTCTACTTCATTGTAAAAGTGTTGTATTTCGTCATCACTACTGCTTGTTGTTGGTGCATATTCTTGTATAATATTTATATATGTTGGTTTGCCTTTGATTTTGACCATTATAACTCTATCTGAAATACACCAGTATCCATTCATAGATTAGGCTGTTTTTTCATCAAATATTATTCCTACACCTTTTCCATGTGTGTCCCCTCCAGAATAAATTATTGTGTGTTTGTTGGTTATAATTTTGCCAGATCACTACCATCTCATCTCACTTATGCCTAGTATATTCATTTTCATGTTTTCCATTTCTCTTAGAACATTGTTTAACTTTCCTAGCTCATTTAATGTTCTAACATTCAATGTTCCTAATCTAAATTTATTTAGTTTAGTTATAGGTTTAGTTTTGCCATCAGTAGCTGGATGACCGTCTGGTGTCACCTGTGGCTCATGACTGTCCCTACCGGACGAGGATGTGCTAAGACAGACATTAACGTCGTTCACTATTTCTGAAATGTGTGTCGCCATGAAATCTTGGGAATATAATGTGGTGGTTTCCTCTTGCCTTCCACATTCACATGGTAGTCTTTTAACTCTGCCTTTGACAGCCATTTTCGACTGTCAGGACAAGTGAGTGCCCTGCTCGGCTCAGCTGCAGAGTTGTCCACTTATTCCGGTGGATACTCGGTCCCCAGAGCTGTGTTAGCCACACCGTGGTGTGTTTCCATCCTCTACCACGGGGAGGTGCAGTTGGGATTTTCCCTTCCTAAATTTATGGTCTATGACCAAAACTCTCCAGTACCTAATAGGGTAAGCTAATCCACACGCACAGTTAAGTCCAGCACTACTAGAAGCAGTGTGTATGGACTACGTTTGAGTTCAAAGCGAGCGAACAAAAAAGAAACCACAACACACAAAAAACCAGCTGTTACAATAGAGGTCTACGCGGCCGCGAGGTTTATTATTTAATGCACTAGCTTGATCGCGCTCCGTAGCGAAGTTGTTACGGACGCGATTCATAGTCTCGTAAACCCGGGTTCGAAACTCAGCGGTTCTTTTTTTTTTTTCGAAAAAGGTATAGGTGCCGGTCGTTCAGAAAGCAATGAAAGCAATAAACTACTGAACGTAAAAACCTGCCCAGGAATCACGAACAGCCAAAATGCTGGGGTTGACTGCTACGTCCTGTAACATTCGTTCAAAAAGCAATGACAAACTTTTGAACGTGAACATTGTAAAGTAAATCAATCAGTGTTGGAGGTCGATAGGTACGTACTGCATAAGGCACGCAATAATTTTAACCGTTACATTGTGTGCGACATTTATGCTTAAACAATATTTCCGAGATCTATATCTCATACAAATGCAAGTAGCTGATTTATACTTGTATCTGTATTTGTTTACTCTGAGCATTGTAAAAAGTAAACAAAGGGACGCTGTTACACGCCCTAAACGCATAGAGATGTATCTGAGCCATAGTTGTGTCATTTGGTTCTCAATGGGTGATGTTGTTAGTGTCACACAGACTCAGGACATCGGATGTGTAGATAATGATAGACCCAAAACCTCCGAGTAATCATTTCCAGCAGAGGCCTAATCCAGGCCAGTCTACACGTGCTATGCTGAATCATGACCTGGTCACGTCCTAATATACCTATCCACATATGTATGGTTCCAGTACCAGTCGTGAACACTCCCTGGTGTATGAGTTTGGACAGGGGAAGCCCAGATCTGCAACACAAAACCTGTAGATTTAGTATCTATGTGTTTGGAGGGGAGGAAATTCTTTACACCAACTTCTCTCTGATCGATGCAAGCCTTTTTTAGGTCATTAACATCCTTGACGTCAATGCATCGGATTTAAGAGTTAAAACTCAGACCTCCATAAGACTCACGACCAAGATACCAGCAAACTAAATTAGATTCAGTCCTGTCTAACTTATTTCGTTTGGTGCTCCTCTCCTTAATCACCTTGTAGACGTATGGCTCTGGGGGAAGGAATTAAATAATCATGAAATGTTATTGGGAAGCTCCAGAAATGAAATACATAAGTATGAACGTTACAACAAAAGTCTTTGTCAACGAACAGAAGACGGATAATACGTACACTTATAGTGAACTGTCGAGTCCTCCTTTACAGTGTCGTCCCTGGAGTGAAGAGAGCCGACACCCACATTATAATATTTTTTCCCTCTCAATATTCTGGAGAATCCACCAGCTTCCGTCCAACACACTCCATCAGCCTATGGACACCTTTTCCTATCACTCTCTCACTGTCGTACTATGCCCCCTTCTCATACTTCCCCAACGCAACATACTCAACAACTCTTGCTTCTAGAAATTAATAAAGATTAATTTATTAAAATAAAAGTGTAACGTGTATAAGACGTGTATGCGAAGAAAATGTGTGACGTGTTCTATAAAGTGTGTAGACTCTGTCTCTCAGACATCAACTCAGTCAGCTGATCACAGCAAAGATAGACCACAGCACGTTACGTCAGAACAAGTACGTCTCACCCGTTGCCGGAACCATCTTGCCGGATAATGCTTTGCCTCTGTAGACCTCTGGTAATCCAATTTCATGAACATCCGAAATAGACACCGGTGGTATTAAGAGTTAATCAGGGACCGGTTGTCCTCTACACAATGTCCGTTCCTAATGTTCCTAAACAAACTGCACAAGTCTTTTGCAGGGTGTACGCAGTTAGTTAGTTAGTTAGTTAGTCGACAGATCATCCTCGTTGCACATCGAACCATTCAGTCCATAAGTGCTAATTTCTAATGTTAATTGTTGCTGTACTAACACTAGGTACTCTTAGCCGGTTCTCGGTTCGTTACTACTGTCTAATGCTGTGTGGTGCATCAGTATGCATCACTCTCTTTGATGAATCAATTTCCTTCTAGCGTAAGTTATGTTTCTGTATGCAACTTTATTGACTCTTGAACTGGTGTTCTTCAGAATGGGTTTTTTAATTCTTTCCCAAAACTTGTAGAGTTTCCTTGGATCTGGTAGGGATCCTAGGATAGAAACAACACATCTGGTGATAGTACTAGTCACTGATCCTTTCGGCTGAGTGTAAGCCTATCACCTTGCTTAATGATCTTTAGCTAACTAGAATTAGTCATAGAGCAGATTAGCTACCCACCTAGAGCCGAATCAGGCTATGACAACGGAAAAATCAGCAAACAGAATGCGGAACCCCGCCCACCAGGGACACCTACGGGAAGATCCCAATTATCCCTCATTGCTCAATTCTCAACTAGTAAAGCTTATCAACACTTCACTAATCTATTCTTAACTAGCAGAGTTAATATCACTATTCTACTCTAACTAGTTTCCACTAACAGTGCTAATCATCACACTATAGTTTAACAAGGCCACAGTCTATATTAAGTAGAACTAATAGACTATATTGACTACCTTATGTAAAAACCGCCTCATTCCCGGGATGGCTACTACACTTTGCCATAACTGCACATGCTAGTTAATGTTAAATTAATCTAACACTGTAGAGCTCTCCCACAAACACGTCCATCATAATCCACGGTTCTTGGTCAACTCCCCCCTAGTTGATCCCAACTCGGGTTTATATGGCAAACTACCAAAGTTGGCCACGTGACGTTCTCCTTTATGCCCCCACACAGGTGGCACAGTGGCAGATCATCTCCTGTCAGGGATCCATTTTCCTGGCTTAAGTCCTGTCAAAGTTGTCAGTAATAGGTTAGATTCTCAAAACAAGCCAGCGAGTTTCTGTCGAGTTACCACAAAGAGTTGCGAATAACCCCGTCAATCCTCTCGATGTGCCGGAAACCAAGAATTGACAGATGCACTGTTTTCTGTCTCTCGCTGCCAATTCCGGTTTGTCTCTGACTGTTGACAAACTGTCAAGCTTCTGTTCAGTGGTGACAATCCCAGCAGCCATTTCGCCTGATGTCCGGAACTATAACTGACAGACAGGGCTGTTCCATGTACTGAGCCGGGCAAGGCTATGTGATTCTAAATGTTTATAAACTGCCAACGCATTGTATCCCTTCCTTCTCACTCACCACCAAATGTGTTTATGGGCTGACACGATGTAACCTGTGCAGCTGTGTTTACTCTGTTAGTACGACTGTTGTGGCCTAGAAAATATATGCCAAGCAAACGTCGGTATTATTATCTGGTTAACTCATGGCGAGCTCGTGACATAGGCCCCCTCTTAAGAGAGTAGTCCATCTCACTCTTCTCCACCATGAGTTAAATCCAGATGATTCATTCCTCTTCTTCAGGAGCTGGGTGTCTTGACAAGAAATCCGCTCCAACATTCTCCTTCCCCGGAATGTACTCTACTGTGAAATTATATGGTTGAAGTAACAACGACCACCGCATCAAACGGGCGTTGAGCTTCTGAGAAGTAGCCAAGAACATCAGGGGCTGATGATCCGACCGGACCCGAAACTTAACTCCATACAAATATGGCTGAAATTTTTGCACTGCCCATACGAGGGACAAGCACTCTCTCTCGACGGTTGAATAATTCCTCTCCGCCTGTAGAAGTTTCTTACTTGCGTATGCCACAGGTTTCAAAACCGAAGCATCGTCTTTTCCTTCCTGTAACAAAGCGGCTCCAATTCCAATCGCACTCGCATCCGTTCTCAACACAAATTGTTTGGAAAGGTCAGGGAGCTGTAATACAGGTTTGCTGACCAAGGCCTCCTTTAACTGACTATAGGCATTCTCACATTCTGGTGTCCAAATGATTTGATCCGGGAATCCCTTTTTCAAGGTTTCCGTCAACGGAGCTCCCAGTTCAGTGAAATGTGGGATAAATTTGTGGTAGAACCCACACAACGAGAGAAAAGATCGCACATCCTTCTTCGTTTTTGGCCTTGGTGCATTTCTGATTTTCTCCAGGTTCTTCTCTTCTGGAACAATGTGTCCTGGAGTGATGGTGTGACCTAGAAATTCCAGAGTCTGGTAACCAATCATGCACTTGGTTGGACGAGCAGTAAGCCCTGCTTCCTTGAGCCTATTAAACACTCTCTCCAAGGATTGTAAGTGGTCATCCAGGCTGTCACTGGAAATCAGAATATCATCCATGAATGAGATGATGGACGGATCCTGTAACGGATCTAGTAAAGTCCTCATCATGCGTGTAAACACACTAGGTGCATTGCTGAGTCCAAAGGGCATGACCTTGAATTCGTAGTGTCCACTGGGTGTACTGAAAGCTAACAGTGGTCGAATCTCCGGTTTGACTGGTATCTGATAGTACCCCCGACTCAGATCCACCTTTGAAAAGTGCCGAGCCTTATGGAGCCTAGCGAATAACTGAGTTGGATTCGGCAAAGGTTCCACCTGAAATTGTGTGTGACTGTTCAGAAGTCGGTAGTCTATACACAACCGGTGTTCTCCACTTGGTTTGCGTAACAAAACTACCCCCGCATTGTATGGGGATGTGGATGGTGCAATCACATCATCCTCCAGCAATTTGTGTATTTCCTCCTCCAGGGCCTTTTCTTTAGAGAATGGCACTGGGTAAACCTTTTGGCGAACAGGCTCCTGTGTGGTCAAAGTCATCTCGAACTCCACCAACCTCGTTCGTCCTGGTTTATCAGTCAGTATCTCCTTATGAGACTTGAGAACCTGGGTTATCCTTTCCCTCTCCTGGGAGGTCAGATCAGGGTTCACTTGCACATCCCTATAGGTTTCCTGGTGTACCAAGGGATATTCCCTGCCCTCGCTGGTTCCCACTTCTGTCTCCACTGCAACTGCCATTGCCATGAGGTGCGCTGCCTTGTCTCCGGGTCTCTCTTCATATTTCCGCAAGAGATTGATATGGAAAATCTTCGACTTTCCCCGGATCCGGATCTGATAGTTGGTTCTGGATATCACCCTTTCCACGGGAAATGGTTCTTGCCAACCTATCTCCAGTTTGTTGTTTCCCGTTGGGAGTAGCAACAAGACTTTATCTCCTACCTCTAGAGATCTTTCTTTAGACCTACGGTTGTAGTAAGCCGCATGTCTTTTCCTGGCCTTTTTCAAGTTTTGATTTGCCAGAGTCCATCCCTTATGGAGTTTTTCTTTCAGTTCCTCCACGTATTGATAGGATGAGATCACTTCTTCTGACGTCCCCTCTTCAGTCCAACTCCTCAACATGGCTTCCAACGGTCCTTTGATTGGACGACCAAACAGCAACGTAGCGGGTGGTAGTCCTGTTGAGCCATGAGGAACTTCCCGATAGGCAAAGAGTGCTGCTGGGATATATTCATCCCACCTATCAGGTTTTTCCTGCGCTAATTTCCTGAGCATTGTCATCAACGTGCCGTTGAAACGCTCTACTTGTCCATTGGCTTGAGGGTGGTAAGGGCTGGTATGTATGTGGTTAGAGTGAAACACCCTAAATACCTCCTCCATGAGTTTTCCACAAAACTGAGATCCATTATCCGTCAGAATTTGATCCGGAAAGCCTAATCTGGTAAAGGCCTCCATCAGTGCGTCCGCCACTCTTTTCGAGTCAATCGTGGTCAACGGTATCGCCTCACCCCACATTGTACAGCAATCCACCATTGTGAGTATATACATGTTCCTCTTCCTAGTCCTGGGAAGTGGACCCACGATATCGATGGCTACCCTCTCGAAAGGAGAGTTCATGATGGGCATCTCACCCAACATCACCGGTGCTGTCCAGTGTTTTGGTGCCACCCTCTGGCACTCAGGGCATGACTTCACATACCGACGCACATCATCTGTCATTCCCGGCCAATAGTAGTGGCAGGAAATCCGCTGCATGGTGGCGGCAATACCCATGTGTCCACTAAAGGAGATGGTATGCCCCATATGGAGAATCTGGGACCGATGAGCTTTCGGGACGACCAACTGACCGTATAGGTTGTCTCCCCTTCCTGCTCTCCTGTAGAGTATCCTATTCTTCATGTAGTACTGCCCCCGTCCTGGTGGATCAGCACTTTTCTGCAGCTTTCTGTAACAAGGACGTAAAGTATCATCCTCACTCTGGGCAGTTCGTAGCTCCCCCGGCATTGGGTTAGTCACAATTGCGTCTGCCTCTTCCGTTTTCGTCTGAGAGCGAGTCTGCATTGCTCCCATATGGATTGGCTCCCTGGGCATTCCCAAAAAGACATACCGGCAACCTAGGATGACTGGAAAAATGGGATCGGTCAATACAGCGGCCTTGATGGTGCCGGTGACGTACCTTGACCGAATCTCCACATTAGCAATGGGCAACTTCATGGTTACAGCACTCTTCTGTGCAGGCTGTATGTCCAATGTTTCACCTGTGAATTGTTCTGGATGTACCAGATCCGCAGAAATCACGGCCTCCCCGTCCAGTCCTGTGTCGTATAAACACTCCACTTGACGACCGTTAACCTCTACCAATTCCACTACAGGTGGTTTTTCCTGGTCTGGAGTCTCTTCCTCGGCCTCGACCTGTTCGGTGGGCTCCACCTTAGGTTTTCCTGAGCACACGACGAATTGAGTGTCTCCTGACTTTCCCTTGCAGTCAATAGCATTGTGCGTATTCGACTGGCATTGGTTGCACCATTTCCCTGTCCTAGATTTTCTATTGCCATACTTGAGTGAGCTCTCCTGGTGGCGAGCTTCCTTGTTGACCTTGGCATTTTCCGTGACAACCTCCTTGGAAGTCACTTGACATGCTGCGAAGTGAGGGTTCTTAGCCTTCGATTTGCAGTCCCTCGTATTGTGAGAGGGTGACTTACAAATTGAACATCACTTCTCCGACCACGGTCGTTTAGGTGTAGAGCTTGAAGTGCTCTTGCTTCCCTCCTTCTTCTTCTCTGAACTATCCTCTGATTTTTGCACATAAGGTTCCCACTTTTTTGTTCCTGAGTTTTTGGTTTTCTTCTTGTCATGTTTCTCTTGACTTTTGGAGTTGGTGGAAAGGTTTTCCCCTGCCTCCCCATGTACCTCGACGAACCGTTCTGCTAATTTAGTCACGAGGTCAATACGTTCTGCTCCTTGTTCTCCCAGGAACGTCCTGAGAGGTTTAGACATTTGCTTCTTCAACTGGTCGACCACCATGAGCTCTTCCAGACTCTCATAGTCATGTGCGAACCCAGCCAAATCCATCCACTTGTGGAGATAAGATTTTAGACGCAAACTGTAGGCGGCAAACAACTCCCCCGGTTCTCGTTTCGCTGCTCGAAATTTTTTCCGGTAGGTATGTGACGTAACCTCGAATCGTTTCAGCAGAGCCGTCTTTAACTCGTCATAATTGTTCTCATGTCCTGGTGGCAGGCGAGTATAAACCTCGTAACCGGTCCCGCGTAATCCCTGGGATAGCTTAAGATTCCATTTGTTACGCTCCAGACCCATAGCAACTGACATAGCCTCGAAGCGTTGAAGGTATTGGTCAATCTTCTCTTTGTCCTCCTCGTAGACCGCTAAAGGAAACTTCATGGCATGGTACCCATGTCCACCTACTGGTGTTGATCCCGGGATAGAGGAACCCCCAACTGCTCCCTCAGTTTCTCCATTAGATTGACTCTTGAGCTCGAGTTCCCGCATCCGGTACTCGTGCTCCCTTTTCTGTGCTTCCTGTTCAGCTTCTAATTTCCTAGCTGCTTGCTCAGCTTCAAATTTCCTAGCTGCTTGCTCAGCTTCCAATTTCTTAGCTGCTTGCTCAGCTTCCAATTTCTTAGCTGCTTGCTCAGCTTCCAATTTCTTAGCTGCTTGTTCCAACTCCATCCTTCTCAATTCCAGCTCGGCCTTTCGATCATCCCGTTCCGCTTGACGATACTCTCTCTCCACTTCCTGTATGTAATCCGTTAGAGAAGACCCAGACAGTCCCATGTCTTCCCCCTTTGCCCTTAATTCTAACGTGGTAAGTTTAGGGGTGGCCATTATACAGAGAGGTAAGCTAGCAGGTCGAGTACAATATAACTGCAAATTACTATACAGATATATGAACAAGTACTATAAATCTAGATATTACCACACACAGTACATTCACTCAGTGACAAGAGTAGAATCAGGACCACAGACCTATGCAGACGTGTGAAGTGTGAACAGGTAAGATATTAGTCCTAACCCCTATCCACATTCACTCTAGCTGGATTCTCCAAAATGATATCTCCCTTTTATAACTAAGGATCCCGTGTCAAAAGACCCCGTTGTCAGAAGATCCCACTGTCAAAGGTTCCTGTTTGCAGGAGATCTCGCTGTCCAAGGATTCCGTTTACGGGAGATCCCGCTGTCCAAGGATTCCGTTTACGAGAGATCCCGCTGTCCAAGGATCCCGTTTACGAGAGATCCCGCTGTCCTAAGATCCCGTTATCGAGCCCCCAATAATGTCGAGTCCTCCTTTACAGTGTCGTCCCTGGAGTGAAGAGAGCCGACACCCACATTATAATATTTTTTCCCTCTCAATATTCTGGAGAATCCACCAGCTTCCGTCCAACACACTCCATCAGCCTATGGACACCTTTTCCTATCACTCTCTCACTGTCGTACTATGCCCCCTTCTCATACTTCCCCAACGCAACATACTCAACAACTCTTGCTTCTAGAAATTAATAAAGATTAATTTATTAAAATAAAAGTGTAACGTGTATAAGACGTGTATGCGAAGAAAATGTGTGACGTGTTCTATAAAGTGTGTAGACTCTGTCTCTCAGACATCAACTCAGTCAGCTGATCACAGCAAAGATAGACCACAGCACGTTACGTCAGAACAAGTACGTCTCACCCGTTGCCGGAACCATCTTGCCGGATAATGCTTTGCCTCTGTAGACCTCTGGTAATCCAATTTCATGAACATCCGAAATAGACACCGGTGGTATTAAGAGTTAATCAGGGACCGGTTGTCCTCTACACAATGTCCGTTCCTAATGTTCCTAAACAAACTGCACAAGTCTTTTGCAGGGTGTACGCAGTTAGTTAGTTAGTTAGTTAGTCGACAGATCATCCTCGTTGCACATCGAACCATTCAGTCCATAAGTGCTAATTTCTAATGTTAATTGTTGCTGTACTAACACTAGGTACTCTTAGCCGGTTCTCGGGTCGTTACTACTGTCTAATGCTGTGTGGTGCATCAGTATGCATCACTCTCTTTGATGAATCAATTTCCTTCTAGCGTAAGTTATGTTTCTGTATGCAACTTTATTGACTCTTGAACTGGTGTTCTTCAGAATGGGTTTTTTAATTCTTTCCCAAAACTTGTAGAGTTTCCTTGGATCTGGTAGGGAACCTAGGATAGAAACAACACATCTGGTGATAGTACTAGTCACTGATCCTTTCGGCTGAGTGTAAGCCTATCACCTTGCTTAATGATCTTTAGCTAACTAGAATTAGTCATAGAGCAGATTAGCTACCCACCTAGAGCCGAATCAGGCTATGACAACGGAAAAATCAGCAAACAGAATGCGGAACCCCGCCCACCAGGGACACCTACGGGAAGATCCCAATTATCCCTCATTGCTCAATTCTCAACTAGTAAAGCTTATCAACACTTCACTAATCTATTCTTAACTAGCAGAGTTAATATCACTATTCTACTCTAACTAGTTTCCACTAACAGTGCTAATCATCACACTATAGTTTAACAAGGCCACAGTCTATATTAAGTAGAACTAATAGACTATATTGACTACCTTATGTAAAAACCGCCTCATTCCCGGGATGGCTACTACACTTTGCCATAACTGCACATGCTAGTTAATGTTAAATTAATCTAACACTGTAGAGCTCTCCCACAAACACGTCCATCATAATCCACGGTTCTTGGTCAACTCCCCCCTAGTTGATCCCAACTCGGGTTTATATGGCAAACTACCAAAGTTGGCCACGTGACGTTCTCCTTTATGCCCCCACACAGGTGGCACAGTGGCAGATCATCTCCTGTCAGGGATCCATTTTCCTGGCTTAAGTCCTGTCAAAGTTGTCAGTAATAGGTTAGATTCTCAAAACAAGCCAGCGAGTTTCTGTCGAGTTACCACAAAGAGTTGCGAATAACCCCGTCAATCCTCTCGATGTGCCGGAAACCAAGAATTGACAGATGCACTGTTTTCTGTCTCTCGCTGCCAATTCCGGTTTGTCTCTGACTGTTGACAAACTGTCAAGCTTCTGTTCAGTGGTGACAATCCCAGCAGCCATTTCGCCTGATGTCCGGAACTATAACTGACAGACAGGGCTGTTCCATGTACTGAGCCGGGCAAGGCTATGTGATTCTAAATGTTTATAAACTGCCAACGCATTGTATCCCTTCCTTCTCACTCACCACCAAATGTGTTTATGGGCTGACACGATGTAACCTGTGCAGCTGTGTTTACTCTGTTAGTACGACTGTTGTGGCCTAGAAAATATATGCCAAGCAAACGTCGGTATTATTATCTGGTTAACTCATGGCGAGCTCGTGACATGAACACAGAACATTCTAAGACATAAGATACATACAATTATCCGAACATCATTATGAAGTATAATTAAGGGGACGAGCCAAGTTCGACTGCAGCTATGGACGAATTTTACAAACGTAGACACCGTAGATTGTGATACTCTCTCTTGACCATAAGGTATTGATACACAGCCGTCTCAAACTATTGCAAAAAAAAACAAAAACAAAGGGAAGTTCAGTTTGGTCACTTGTTAACAAATCTCTCGGCAGGTTGTAAAGAGAAGGCCTCATATTGCCATGCCATTATAGGATTTCATTACTGAAAAACGTAACCACATCATAATATGTATAGGGTGTGCGGATTCTGGTTGTTTACATTAAGTTTCACGTTGATGCTAGTGAATTTGTGCACTGTTTTAGACCTTTCTTGTATCACCCATGAAACATAACCGGAACACTGATTGTGGGTGTCGGTTTGCAAGGAAAGCGATTCTCAGCAAACCTCAAATCTGTTCGGCCTAACATATTCGTCAATTAGACACTCGTGGACAACATTTTGATTTACAATGCCGAACTTAGGTATCGATCCACCAGGCGCACAGAAAGACGCTAGTACTCTGTAGTAATGCTCCGGCCTATTAATTAGTTATTTAGTAATGCTTTTTGCACATTTCCATTGCGTTTATAGAGCAAACATATTACTGCCGCTGTAGTTTATAATTAATCTGATAAGTGACGAATTAATGAATTAATAAATGAAAGGAGAGAGAGAAATATCATGGGATGAATTTTAAATGGCCTGGGTAAATACTTTTTAATCCTTCGAAAATAAATTTCGTTCGTTCGTGTCAGTTCATTAGTGTTTTTTTTCTTTCCTCTTTTATGGGAAGTGCGTCCCACTTAGTTATGTTCATATCCAGCACATATGTTGTGGTGCCTGACTGGCATGCGTTTATATAAGGTCTACATCCGTTAGACAGATTCCGTCCATGAAAACGGATTCTCCCTACTAGTGGAAAAGATTTCCTTCCTAAACATTTACCTCGACAGCGCTTACAGTACACTCTTTGGGGTACAATCTGCGGTGGTGTAAGATGTGCACACATGGTTCGCATTATTAGAAATAGCTACGAATTAGTTCTCAACACCTAAGAGATCAGAAGGATGTCAAGGAGGCTAGCATGGCCGAATGGATAAGAGCGTTCTCACTTAAACATCCGGTGTACTGATGCCGATGTAGCCGGTTAAGCCCTTACACCGGTCGGTTGTACTAAAATGTTGACTTCTCGTCCTTGACTTGGAGACGTAAATTACAATTATCTCTTAAATCGGAGTGGGTTCGCCTGATGAAGAGGGACACTGGTTATTAGGGAAACCTAATCCACAAGCAAAAATCAGTTCAGTGCACTAGAAGTAGTAGCACGTTTACGGACTACGCTTGAGTTCAAAGCGCGGAACGAAAAAAGAGGGAGTTCATCTTCGTGCAGCGGGTCCTTTTCAGAAGGTTATTATTTTCACGGCAAGCCGAAAAGAGTTTCAAGTCTTTGCTGGTCCCGCTGCCGCATGCTTTGCTATGCCCAAGCAGTGTTTAGTGTTCTGCGTTCATCTGAGTGATGGTCGACACATGCCTCTTCTTCTAGAAACACGTCTTTCGTCACTGGTATTTTCAAGTCAGAGAGGCTTTTATATATGACACATGTGTTTTAGTATTCGAGACTTGATGGTCATCATCCGACAGAATTCTTCGATGTTCAGATCTTAGATAATGCCAGTATTTTTCTTCTCCTTGGTTATCGATATTTAAACACTTTTCTCTAACATTTATATTCAAAAGTCCTCAAATTTCTTCTTCAATGATTGTGAAATGGCCGTGCGAATTTGTTGCTTTGAGATTTCAGCGGCAGATATCAAGGGAATCTCCGCAGGAATGTATTTGTGCATTTATCCTCACAAAATGATGACAGTAATCTTAAATTACACGACGAGTCTTGTAACGTTCGCTTTATGTTATCTAGTTTGGATTGAAAGAAACTACTGAAATCCATCGCATATTATGGAATTTGGTATTGCTGAATATGAAGAATGTTTCTTGTTCATTAACACATTAAAAGCCTTTCATATATTTGTTTTGTTTGATTTATCTACAATCAAATTCTCAAAATGATCTTTCTTTATCCTACGAATTTCATATGTAAATTAATTTCTTAGTCTGCGGTAATTGATGAAGTCTTTATTTGTGCGTGCTGTAACTCGCTCTCTCGTGTCTTCCAGAACACCCACTAGTGACCCATGAGGATATACGTTGATTCATGGCTCGAACTTCTTTGACTGGCACACGTTTATCAAAATCTCTGCAGACTTTCTTCGCTCTATAAGCTCATGCATCCCCTGGATCAGGAAGTTGGTAAATATAAGTGCTGCATCTTTTAAATCGTGCAAAAATAAATCTTTGTTGAACTCTTTACAATTTCTATATTTGACGCTTAAATGTTTATTTTTTTTTTTTTAAAGAGGTTTGAATTCAATTTTTGATCATGCGCAACATACTGGGTAATGGTCACTATCTGCTCTAACAAGAACATAACATTTAATAATATTAACTGGACAGGCAACATATATATGATTAATTATTGCTAAACAGGATTCGGTAACTCTTGTTGGACTGTCAATTAGTTGCTTGAAATTGAACGATGTACTTGTATCGTCCCATGCCTGGTTGGATTTACCAACATCAATGTTAAAGTCACCAAAAATCATAATTTCTCTACCTGCTGTAAACACTTCATCTATCATTGTGGTGAAAAATCATACCAGCTATTCCCGGCACAAGGATTTAGATATAGATATGAGATTGAGAAACGGATGCTGGCTGACTGGCTTCAATTCTAACCAAATACATTCTTTCCCTACTGTTTAAAGATCATTTCTACGAAAACAGTTGTGTTAATTTGAAATGCATACAGCAATACCTATCTCTATTTTGTTTTTTAATCTCCACAAATTACCAATCAATAATGTGCCATGCCGGAAAGCGTGGGCGGTCATGACTCGCCATTTCACTCGATCACCAGTGTCGTGGATCAGCTCAGTGTTCCTGTCCCGTCCATGCCATGTGGCCAAGCCATCCAGGTATTTTCCTCTCGGTCTTCCTCTTGGTCTGTTCTCTTCGATCTTGCCAGTTGTCATCAAGTTCTCCAATCCATTTCTTCTCATAACATGTCCAAAAGATTTTGACTGTCTACGTCTAATCTCTCTAATCAGCTTACGATGTTCATTTGTCTCCTGTAGTACTTGGTCATTGGTTTTTCTGTCTGTCCATGGTATTCTTTGCATTCTCCTCAGAAACCACATTTCTGCAGCCATCAGATGTTTTTCAGCTTGACTGCTCATTGTCCAAGTTTCACACCCATACAAAAGAACAGGCTCCATGTATCCCCTTAACACTCTTTTTCTCGTTTCAATTGACATTTTTTATTGGTCAGAATGTTTTTTATCTTGCTAAAGGCTACTTTCGCCATGGCGATTCTTGTTCTAATCTCTTCAAGGCATCTCCCATCAGATGTTATGACTGTTCCAAGATAATTGTACCGATTCACTTGTTGAAGAATATTTCCATTTACTTGTATATTACATTGTGGCACTTCTTTCTTCCTAGTGACGACCATAACCTGAGACTTTTTACAATTTAATTCTAACCCCAGTTGTTCACTGTGTACAACAACCGCATCTACTAATTGTTGCAGGTCCTGCGCATTGTCTGCAATTAATACTGTATCATCTGCATATCTAATGTTATTGATGTTTCTTCCACCAATGCTGATTCCATTTATATCCTCTACATTTCTGAAAATATTTTCACTGTATAGGGAAAAAAGATCTGGAGACATCACACATCCCTGCCTAACACCTCTCTTTATTGGCTAATACTGTCCCACTTCATTATCAATCCTTATTGCAGCTTGTTGTTTCCAATATATGGTTTTTATAAGTCTAATGTCTTTCCCATCAATTTGTAGATCTGCAAGCATATCCACCATGTTGACATGTCTAACTCTATCAAAAGCCTTTGTATCTATATATATATATATAAATCGTTGTGTGTATGTATGTATGTATGTATGTATGTATGTATGTATGTATGTATGTATGTATGTATGTATGTATGTATGTCCGTCCTTTATGCGTTCGCGAACGGTCCAACCGATTGAGATGAAATTTTCTACACGTTTTCCTTTCATTCCCGTGCAACCAACTGTGATAGTTTTATCTATCAGCTATCAGCTATTACCTTCCTAAAATTTAATTTTGTAATTACATGACTGAACATAAGAAAATATAAAAATATATGACAAAAAGGGATATAACTTTTAGTAGCATTGTTATATCTTAAGTTAAGTCCCCTGGCTATAGAAATCTATATGAAGTAAATGAGGTGCAGCCGGGCCAGGTCAGACAGACAGATAGACAGACAGATAGACAGACTGACAGACAGACAGATAGTCGGGAACGGGAGCCAAGTTTACTTTAGATAGATCTCTTCCAATCATATTTTCTATCTATTCTTCTATTCTATCTATATTTTTAACGGGAACGGGCCGAACATAGATAGATAGATAGATAGATAGATAGATAGATAGATAGATAGATAGATAAATAGATAGATAGATAGATACATACATACATACATACATACATACATACATACATACATACATACATACATAGATAGGTAGATAGATAGATAGATAGATAGATAGATAGATAGATAGATAGATAGATAGATAGATAGATAGATAGATAGATAGATAGATAGATAGATAGATAGATAGATCCCCGCCAGAGCCTGGGCGAAGCCGGGCCGGGCAGCTAATATTTATCGTTTCCATCAAGGGGACTTAACATAAGAAAAGTTATTTCAAGGGTCATAACTTTTAATAACATCACTATTATTTTATGTATAGATTGTTGCATTGTTTTCAAAGATTTATAAACTTTCTGTCTATAGTTATTTACAGGCATATGAGTTATAATAAATAATGATATAATCTGTAAGGCATTTTCATAATTTTTATAAAAGTAATGCATCTATTTAAATAGTGAAAATTTTCTAACACATCTTTTTATGTTTTTAAAACCAGTGTTCATTAAACATAATGGATTTATTTTAGATTAGATACGTTAGAATTTTATTTCTGTACTTTTTTCGGAGTGGAACTTTTGAAGTAATCGAAGCATTTGTTTTTTCCGTTTGCTTGGCAGAGAGAAGGTCAGTACACAATTAAATTGGTATATTCTTGATTTTTTGGATTTTTTTTTTAAATGTTGGCCGCGTGTGTGTCAACATCACATTTTTCATTCAATGTTGTGGGTGTGCATACCTTATGCATACCTTACACGCAGCACGGCTGTTAAAATGCAGGTTTTTTTTTTTTTTTTAATTCTAAAAAAAGAAGAAGCCTATCCTTTGATGTACTGTTGCCTCGCATCCCAATGATTCCAACAGACATGCCATTCGAATTCAAACGCCTGCAGTTTCCGGTGCGACTTGCATTTGCCATGACGATCAACAAAGCACAGGGACAATCGCTACAAGTGTGTGGACTAAATTTGGAAAGTCCGTGCTTCACACATGGACAGCTATATGTGGCCTGCTCACGCGTTGGAAAACCTTCGGATTTATTTGTGTACGCACCAGACAGAAAAACAAAAAAATATTGTTTATCAAAAAGCACTACATTAGACATCAAATTTGGTGTTCGACCATAACTTAAAAATTATACGTCAACATTTAAAAAACTAAATAATCCTAACATTAAATGAAATTTTCTAGCTGCAACCAATAAATTAGCTGCGAGGGCCCAGGGGCCGAACGCATACTCTGTACGCTTAGAGAATGTATTTGAATGTATAATGACTACGTATATGAATTTAATGAGACGCTCCCCGCCAGGTTGGGCGAAACCGGGCCGGGTCAGACAGACAGACAGACAGACAGACAAGCAGACAGACAGATACATAGATAGATAGATAGATCCCCGCCAGAGCCTGGGCGAAGCCGGGCCGGGCAGCTAGTAGTCAATAAAGCAAAGCTGTATATCCTTGTTTACTTCTATAGCAAGTTCAATAGCTGTTCGCAGCATATACACGGCATTTACTGTACCCTTTCCTTCTACAAACCCGCATTGTTCTTCCCCTTTTTCAGGTTGTATCTTCTTCCTCACTCTTTGCATGATAATTCTTAGCAAAATCTTTGTGATGTGACTCATTATACTAATTGTTCTATGTTGATCACATTCCAAGGTTCCTGATTCTTTGGGATTGCAATAAATACAGAGTTACATAATTCAGGAGGTATATCTCCTGTATCATATAATGTGTTCAGCAGTCTGGTGATTTGCTCTAGTCCAAATTCTTCTAAAGCTTTAATCATTTCTGTTGTGATGTTATCTGCACAGGGGGGCCTTGCCAGCTTTCATATGCTTAAGAACATTTCGAACCTCCATCTCCAAAATTGGCGGTCCTTCATTATTAAATCTAATATCATACTGTTCGTCTCTGTTATCATCATAAAGTGTTTCACATAATCTGTCCATACATGTAGAATCTGGTCTTTTTCTATTATGATCTTGCCATCTTCAGTTTTTAGACACCCTGTTGATGTACTTGTTCTTTTATTAGTAAGTTCCTGAATTCTTTTGTGCACTAATTTGGTATTTTGACTGTTGTGTTGGTTTTCAATTTCAAATCACTTTTCCTCAAGCCATGATTCTTTTGCCTCCTTACATAATATTCTGACTTGTCTGTGAATTTCTTCATATTTGACAGAATTATTTTTGTTGAGTCTTCTTGTTTCCATGAGGTGTAAAATTTCTTCAGTCATCCATTTCTTACGACCCACCTTCTTTAATTTTGGAATAGTTGTTTCTGCAGCCACATTGATTGAATTCTTCAACGTTTTCCATTGATCATCCACATCCTGGAATAGGATCACTAGATCAGACAATATTTCAAATCTGTTCTGTACTTCTATGTTGAATTTGTTTTGTATTTCCTTGTCATTACTCAATGTACACAAATCATATTTAGTGTTTCCTGTTATATACTTGACTTTCTTCAACTTTATCCTCAATGGTCCTGTGAGTAATCTGTGGTCACTATAACAATCAGCACTGGGAACTGTTTTTGCTACTGTTAGCGCGTTTCTAAATCTTCTGCTAATGAGAATGTAGTCAATCTGGTTTCTAATCCTGCTATCTGGACTCCTCCATGTCCATAATCTTCTAGGGTGTTGCTTAAATATGATGTTTATTTCTGAATTTTTACATTTCTTTAAGGCAGACTCTATGTCATTATAAAATTCTTCTACATTATCTTCACTGGATTCTCCTGTTGGGGCATATACTTAAATAATATTTATGCTAAAAGGTCTGCCACTTAATTTAACTAGTAGAACTCTGTCCGACACGGCCCAATATGCTTGAACAGATTTTGATGTTTTCCGGTCCAAAATAATTGCCACTCCCCTATGACGATCTTCACCTCCAGAATAAATAATCTTGAAATTTTCATATATCTTGATGCCTGCTCCTGTCCATCTCGTTTCGCACATACCTAAAATATTAATTTTTTCCCTTTCAATTTCTTGTTTTATGCTCTCTAATTTTTCATCGTCGTTTAACGTCCTAACGTTCTATGTTGCTAATTTTAACGTCTCTGTCCTTGTCTTGCGATGATCAGTCTTTAAGCGAATCATGATGTACTAGGCACTTTTAAAGAGGTAGTTTGCCGTTGCTTTCCTCTATGGCAGTGACCTTACCTGGATTCGAAACACAGCGGTGCTGTTTTATTTTTCGAAAAATGTATTGGTGTCGGTCGTTCAGAAAGCAATGGCGAACTACTGAACGTAAAACTTGCACAGGAATCACTAACAGTCAAAATGCTGGGGTTCACTGCTACGTGCTGTGAAGGACATGCAACTACAGTTTTTCTACATATTTACTTAATAAGTGAGGTTATTTGAGGAGGTGGGATAATGTCTCTGTTGGAATGACATCATGAAGGTGTGGTGTAAGGATGGAGGATTGAATTTCATGAGATGATGAAAAATCCCGATTCCAGTGGTAAAAGAGTGTAGATTGTCGTCTAACGAAGGACCACTGCTAAAAAGGATCTATGATACAACCTACAATAGGAAGCAGACATCCGAGGCAAGGAAGTTTAGTTGAAACGTAATGTCTGTGTTTTGATTGTTAGAGACTAATTTGCAAGCAGAGAATGCAACACCATATGGTTATTTTCAGAATCGGTGCTGGAGCGTAGGGTAAGAGAGAGAGAGAGAGAGAGAGAGAGAGAGAGAGAGAGAGAGAGAGAGAGAGAGAGAGAGAGAGAGAGAGAGAGAGAGGAGAGAGAGAGAGAGAGTAAGTTAGAACGTTGCAGAGACACTAAAGAAGTAAAACCATAAAAGGTAGGCGTGTTCCACTGTGATTTCACAGGCAAGTATGTTCCTATACATGTATTCTGTAATCTTCATCAAGCTGTCGTAGTTAACAATAAATACTAAGGTTGTTAAGATGAAAATATCCAGCGTTATGCCGCCCGTTATCAACCACTGTAATCTATGCAAACTCTATAACACTGTTTCCAAATATCAGCTCCCAAAAATACCTTGAGCTCATTTATTTTCTGATAATTAGTTTATCTAGATTAACAACGACTGCTTATAGCATTGATTAACATCCTTCTTCCTTGTTAGTACATCCCGTACACAAGGGTAGATTAATATGTTAATTAGGTACAGATTCTGGGTGTGCACAGCTCGGTGGGGTATTGTTGCATGATAAGGCAGAAGTAGTCGAGGCTCTCTGAGATCGTATGTATAATGCAGAAGAACAAATAGATCATCACGGCCTGGAGAGAATATGGTGCTGCAAGGAGTGACCGGAGGATCCGGCTGACACTCAGGACTCCGAGGAAAAGCCAGACGGACAAATAATCAGACTGCTACTGGTACCATTAATTGTGGGATTCTTTGCTGGCTGTTGAAGATGAGGATGGAGCACGTAAGGGAATGTCCCGAGTGTTGTGATGTCGGTTCTTGACTCAACCCAACCCAACTCAAATCACCTTAAGGTGCACAGAAACATATCACAGAGATAGCTGTGATGTGATTGACTTATACTAGGCTAATTCAGCAATCAAACTTGTATTTTACATCTCGCACCAGAAAAAGAGTGATGCATAGACACGGGAAACATGTGGCCTCTGTTCCAGGCAATTGTTACGTTAACTCCTTTTATCTATGTCTTGACTATTTAAAGCCCATGCTGTATTTATATATCCTTTACAGGACGTAGCAGTCAACCCCAGCATTTTTGGCTGTTGGTTATTTCTGGGCAAACTCGCGTTCAGTAGTTTGCCACTGCTTCCCTGAATGACCGCACCAATACCATTTCATACAAAAAAACCAACGTAAGGCTATCTACTGCCAAATCGCTCACAGCTTTTCGAAAGTGGTATGTGGGATTACGAACTGCGTCCGTAACCCATTCTCCACTTAGCAGGCGTTGTATGATATAGTTTGTTTCTTTATGAACTGAATGAGATCAGACAATTCCGGAACAGAAGGGAATATAGTAAACACAGAGATCAAGTGCGTTGATAGAAGCACTGGGGGAGAAAGAAAGAACGTGTGCCAAGTATGAATCACTGAAAAGTAAGAATAGAAAGTTCGACAACACAAAGACACATATAATAAAAGTGACTGTTTCAACCGGTATGTTTTTGAACAAAGGAAACAAAAACATGATACAGAATACATAGCTGAATCAACGAACGTGTGCCAAGCATGTAGTCACCAGAAATGAATCACTGAAAAGTAAGAATAGAAAGTTCGACAACACAAAGACATATATAATAAAAGTGACTGTTTCAGTCGGTATGTTTTGAGCAAAGGAAACAAAAACATGATACAGAATACATAGCTGAATCATAAATAAATACATTACATAGTACATTCCGCGTTTCCATCCTATTTCAGGATATTTCGGTCAACATCAGCATCTTTCAGCTGTATGTTGATTCCTAGGCTAGATTACGCTCATCAGCACGCCACAACTTTCTGAGCGACCGGCTCCATACTCTCATAAGTCACTGGTGCGACTCAAACCGCTTCCAATTCTCGTGCACTCACGTCAACCACGCGAGTATTCGGGATTACAGAGAAAGCTGCTAAACCCTCGGCCAGGGAGCCGGCGAATCATAAATACACAGTTCTTAAATAGCTCATCTTAGCAATATATCAACATTGAAAATGCAAACAGATAATACGAAAAAATAACAAGAAAAGAAGACTGATAAAAAGGAAATTGGGAACCATTATCAAGCAATAATAAACGTGAAGAAGGCCTTTCGTCATCATCATGTGCCATCATGACAGGCATGGGTTGTCTTGCTTCGCCATCTTACACGATCAGCAGTGTCGTGGGTCAGTTTTGTGTATTAACTCGACCATGCCACGTGGCTAAGAGATCCAGATATTTACTACTTTGTCTTCCCATTGTTATTTTCCCCTCATTCTTGACGGTTGTCACCAAGTTCATGAGCATGAGTTAAAGACAACGTAACACAGTAGTGAAAGAAGTTGATTATGTTTCCCACTCACCAGCACTGGATCAACGATGGATATTTACATTTGCGGGGACCATTATCGTCATGTTGGAACTCCATTTCAGAACGTCACTCTCATCACAACCCACTGGAGAGGTCCTCGATCCTTCACAAGTTCCGCTTCCTTGTGCATCTTCTGCAAACAGTGTCCTTTATGTTCTACTACCACCATCCTACTTTTCGACTATTTTTTAGGGAACCGCTGTGCAGTTTAGTATGGCTAACGTATTTCCGTTTCCTGGGCATTATGATGTGTATTTGTAAGTTTTCTACAATGTTCATTATGATCATCCAGTGGTTTTTCTTGTGTGGTACTTTGCCTCCTATAAAATTCTTTCGAAATATCACTCTATAATAAGCCAGATTTCCTGACCCTGTTGTTGTTCTCTATCACATCTGGAATCGATCTAGACTGTGGTCTTCATCTTCATCTTCACCCCCCCCCCCCCGCCCCCATGAATGCCTCGCTCAATGGTTTTCTCTCCTAGACATTCATGTTTCCATTCATTCATTCTTTCAGTAGCATGACATTGTCAGAACCTCCCTCCCATAACAAACTTCCGGAAAACTTCTCGATCACAAGCAAGATATTCCGCGTCCGATACACCCATCTGGAGATCATCCGCCACATCCTGCATCCATCTTCTATTTGACCTTCCTCTTCCTCTCTTCCCAGGCATATACCCCTCGATTATTGTTCTCTCCAAACTTTCATGATGTTTCAAGTGACCAAAATATTTCAATTTTATTTGTTTTATCGTCTTTAATAGCTAACTCAGTATTCAGCTCTTTAAATATGGATGCAATTGTTCTTTTCTTTACCCAAGATATTCTTAGAATCCGTCTACAACATTTATATTCAAAAGCATTTATGCGCTGTTCAGCTTGTTTAGTAAGTGTCCAGGTCTCACATGCGTATATAGCAATGGGAAGGATGCATGCTCTTAAAAATATAAGTTTTGTAGTTCTATCTGTCCCACTCCATACTTTATTCAGTTGTTTTAGTCTTTGAAGAGCAGTCATAAAAACTCCGACGCGGAGCAAACATGGCAGGGGGCTTCTGGTCGTCAGAAGGGTATCCCCTTCCCCAAGTATTTCGGACACTTTAAAACTTGATATTTTCTGAGGGCGGTCCCGTCCGGGTCATGACTCCGGGCGTCTGACCCCTGCCGTGGAGACGTTCGTTCTTTCGGTCACATTAGTTATCCCTGTTGTTATGCTTGTCCCTTCGCTGTTACCTTGTCCACTCTCAAGCCCTCCCTCTCCCGATGGGGAGAGCCCGTGCAGTCTATGCTTGCCCCTGAGCACGTGCGGTCGTGGGATGCCAGCTTCATCAACCGCCACGGCCTCTGAAGCCTGCATACGCCTCCGTTGCCGTGTTCCTTCCCCGTGTCCCGTTCACGGCGCCGCACCCTACTAGGAAGCCGGATCTTCCTTCTTTCGGTCCCACCTCTTGGTCTCTCTGCAGGATTAAAGCTCTGACACGAGACGTTGTAAAGTTCGTGGTCTGGGTTGAGAAATTGTTGGTACTGCAGTTACCGCTTCTAATCATTCTAGTTTCGAGACTTGTTCCACTCTACGTTACGGCAACTCCATAGCCAGCACGACTCCTTTTCGGCTGCTTCAGACAGTTGTTTCTGGGCCCGGGCTCTTGCTCGTCCTTTCATGCCCATTCGCTTCAGCACATCAAACACGGAGTAGGAGACAAACCTCTGGCGCCCACCTCGACGACGAACAGCCTGACGGTTTACTCCACCTGCCTAAAACTTGCGACCATGTCATTGTACTTCTCTATTTTGTACAGGTGTTGCTTCTCAATAATTGATTCGTACGGGACAGTCAGCTCAATCAGCGTTAGATTGCTTGGCTGACGAGGAACTAAGCACAATGTCGGGCCGCAAGCCAAACCTCTTTAGATCTACTGTCATTTCCCAGCCCCCCCCCCCCCCCCCCCCCACCATCGAAGACGGTAGCAAGCGGAAGATCGCCAGCTTTACTATTTTTGCGCCCTTCTCCGACGAAAGAAATCTCCATCGGCCTCGCCCTGTACCTCTCTCTGTCCGCTTTTATCCTTGCCACGTCCACTTTGGCGGCTAACTCAGCAAGAACTTTATTATGTCGCCACGTAAACCGCCCTTGGATCAGGGCGACCTTACAATTAGACAGCACGTGTTTCGCTGTCTGGACTATTTGGGCTTTCGTACAGAGGGGACAGAACGGTTCGGTGGTTAACCCCCACTTGGTGAAAGTTGGCACCTGATGGCATGACATCGTAGAGGGATCGGACGACAAAACTTAGACGCAGTGGTCCCATGCGCCAGATCTCATTCCACGCAATGGATCTTTGCACTACAGCTTCCCATGACATCCACTGCGCCTGCTGCGCCTGTTGGGCAGCCTTGCGGACTCTTTCGTCGTCTTATTCCTTGCGGATCTCCTGAATCACGAGGTCCCTGCGTTCCTTGGAGATCGCCTTAGACCACATCGGACCATTGCTCTGGAAGCCGAACCCTTTCTTGTCTAACTGGTTGTGGCCCATTACCTCCTTCAGCTGGAGTGTAGCCTGGGCTTCTTGGACCGCGCTGACGATTTTCCTCTTCCTTCCCGTTTTCAAGGCGGGAACCGAGGCACTGACCGTTATGTCTGGATTCTCGCGCAGAATCATCGCGAGTCTGGTATTTCCGGCTTTGAACTCTTCCAAAACGGACAGGAATGTGAGGACGAGCTTACTCTGCTTATAATACAATGCGACAGTCGTGAGGCATATGGGTACTCCAAGCCACTTTCTCATGTACCAGCTTATCTTGCCTCCAGTGTTGCTCACTGTGTACTTGCCAATACCATATATCAGCAGCGGCCACAGGAGTTTCGGAATAAGCATAAATTGGAGGAGCCAGATTTTGAACTTGCCTGTCAGCCTGGTTTTGTCGATGGTATTCAGGCCGTTCATTAGCATTGTTTGTATATCCACAACCGCGTTCCCGTCCGTCAAGGTTGAGTCGTACACACGACCGAGACTTTTTACGGGTTCCACTATCACCGTGGGAATCGCTTGTCCGGCCACCGTGAACTTCCTCTCCACCGCTTTACCCTTCATGACCGACAGACTTCTCGATTTCTTGGGCTTGAAGCTAATCCTGTACCATCGAATCAGATCGTCCAGTCTGAGGAGAATGCTGCGAGCATCACGCTCCTTCGGTGTCAGGATTGTCCAAGATGACCTGCATAGCCATGACAAAGAGTATCGGCGAAATCGTACATCCCATAGCAATACCCACTTGCAGGTCGATCCATCTGGTCGAGAAATTGATAGTCGTCGTTTAATTTCTTTCATTGTGTCACCATTGTTGGTAATCAATGACCCAAGATATTCAAAATTGTCCACTACCTCTAATCTTTCCCCATTAACATATATTTATTTCTCCATAGTAGTTATATCTGGATGCATTATCTTTGTTTATGCTATGTTGAAATATAAGTTGAGATTTTCACTATTTATTTGGGTTGAGATTATTAAGTTTTCTATACCATTCAGTGATGTGGACAGTAATACTATATCATCAGCATATCGAATCTCTGGTATTTCACGACCACCGATATTAGGGCATCATATTGCTCCCGGGTTATATCATCTCTGACATTTCTCATTATATTTTCGGCGTACAGGTTAAACAAAAAGGGTGACAGCCCTAAAGGACTCCTTGAGTGATGTCAAACCAATCCGATGTCTCGCCATTTATTCTAACCGCTGCTTGTTGGTCTAGATGGAGCATTTTTATGAGTTGTACTACATGTGATGGAAAGCCCATATTCCTCACGATTTCCCAAAGTTTCTGATGTTGTACACAGTCAAATGCCTTTGAATAATCCACAAAACATGAGAATAGGTTTACATTAAATTCTCTGAACTTCTATATTATTAAACGCATGTTGAGAATGTGATCTCTTGTTCCTCTTCCTTGTCTAAATCCAGCTTGAACCACGTTAATCTCTTCTTCCATTATTTTACGAAGTCTTCCCATTATTATTTTTAGCAGAATTTTACTTGCATGACTGATCAGGGCAACAGTTCTATAGTTGGTGCATAATTCAGGTTGCACGTTTTTGGTACTTGAATGAAGATAGTTCACTTCCAATCTTTTGGCCATATACCATATTTTCATATCTTTTTATATAATGCGTGATAGATTTGTATGCTTTCTTCTCCTCCCGCTCTAATTAGTTCAGCTGGTATCTCATCACATCCTGGCGATTTACCATTCTTCAGGTTCTTTATTGCCCATGCATTGTCATCTAATGAGGGTTCAGTTTCTGTCTCTGCACTGATTGGTTCATGTATATCATTCATACCCTCACAGTCATTAATATCATTTCACTGCAGTATTCCTGCCATCGTTCTATAATTTGCCAAGATTCTGTTAAGGTATTTCCCAACTTGTCACAGATAACATTTAATTGAGCGTGAAAATTTCTTATCAATAACTTCATTTCTTTAAACATTTTGTAATCTCTTCCATTCTTATGATATTGCTCTATTTTAATACAACAAGCTAGTACATATTGGTTTTTGTTATTTCTTGTGTTCTTTATTATTTCTCGTGTTAAAGATTTATACTTCATCTTACTGTTATCGGTGTCATCATCATCAAGTGCCCTGCCAGCTGGCGTAGGCGTTCATGGCTCTACACAGATCTCGGTTTTTGGTTTTCTGGAACAACTCTGCTGCTGATATTCCTCCATGTCACTGTCGCAATCCATCCAGCATCATTTCTATTGGTCTGCCTCTGCCTCTATTCCCCTCGATCTTTCCAGTTATCTCGATGTTCTCCAATGCCTCTCTTCTCATCACATGACCGAAGAAAGATGTTTGTCTCTTTCTTATTGTTGTATATAATTTTCTAGTTTCATTAGCCTGTTTCAGGCAGTCGTTGTTAGTTCTCTGGCAGTCCAAGGAATTGGCAACATTCGTCTCAAGAACCATATCTCTGTTGCTTCTAATTTCTTCTTAATTTGTTCATTTACGTTCCAAGATTCACTGCCATACAGCAAAACTATTTCTACATAGCATTTCAGCACTCTCTTTCTTACATTCAGTGATAGTGGCTTTTTGCATAAGATACTCTTCATTTTCTGAAATGCGGCTTTTGCCTGCCCTATTCTGCTCTTAATCTCTGTTGTACATCATCCATCTGATGTAATATATGCCCCTAGGTATTTAAAATTATCCACTTGGTTAAGGATTTTCCCTTCTATTTCTATGTCACATTTTGGTGTCACCATTTTCTTTGACATCACCATTGTTACTGTTTTCTTGATAGTCAAGGAGAGTCCTTATCGGTGTATCCTTTCTTTTTCAGTTCATTTCGTTGTTTTATTAATGCTAATGTGCATGGTGTAATCCATGGCTTATGTTGCTTAGTCCTGGTCGAAATTAAATCTTTGGCTGCCGTTATCAAGATATCTCTAACGTGTACTGCCAGTTCATCAGGTGTCATTTCCTTTTGTACAGACATCAAGACCCCAAAACGATTCCTCACCTCTACGTTGTATAGGTCTGGCATTTTTGTGAGATCAAAACGAAGTGGCCTTGGTCCTCTGGTAAGCTTTTAGAGTTTTAATTTCAGATCTGCTTCTAATGATCTGATGATCTGTATCACAGTCTGCACTTCGTAAGGTTTGTGCAGATGTTATGCTTGATCTCTATCTTTTTTGTATTAAAATATAATCTAGCTGATTTTTGGTAAAACAGTCTGGGGACTTCCACTGTGGAGAGTCTTCTTGGGTGTTGTTTAACAAGTGTGTTGACTATCGTTAACTCATTTTTTGTGTGCAAAATTCAATTAATTTGTCACCTGCATATTTTCTATTTGCCAATCCAAATTTTCCCAAAACGTGTCTCTCATTTTCAGCTCTTCCTGTACCTACTTTAGATATTATAATCTCCCATTATTATTGTTATATCATTATGACCAATCTGATTTAATGTGTCTTGCAGTGTGCTGTAAAAATCTTCAATTTCGTCCTCCTCTGCTGTTGAAGTAGGTGCATATATTTGTATGAGAGTTGTGGTTTTTGGACGTCCTTTAAATCTGATAGTGAGGATTCTGTCACTAACTGGGTTATATCCCATTCAAGCATTTGCAGTTGTTTTATCTAAACAAAATGCCACTCCGCTCTGGCCTTCGACGTCTCTATTAAAATATATGAAAAGACTTCAATTTACATTTGTAAAATGTCCTTTTCCTCTCCAGCGACTTTCACGCATTCCTAAAATTTGAATATTTAACCTCTCAATCTCATCACATACTACTTTAAGCTTTCCCTCATACAGATTTCTCACATTCCACGTTCCTATTCTCACTCTCCCTTTTAGTCTGACACAGGGGATTTCCTTGGCAACACAGTCGAGATTAAATCCGTCACCACGATTACTAGTACTGGCCCCTGTGTCACACTCTTCTCCAGTGTTATCTGATCTGCCTGGCCTCGGGGTCTCGCCATCAGATCTCTTTCTTATTATGTTTTCTTTCATGGTTGTTATGGTTTCTTGGCAAGTTTTTCAGAAGGTAGTTTGCCATTGCTTTCCTTCTGGGTAGTGACTGTGCTAGTCGGTGACCATTGCCATTGTCTCTACTGATGAGATCATCTGCCTATCGCTGCAGAGTGCAGACCATAACCAACAACAATCTGTTGGCTTCTCTCACACTCCACCCACCACCTGCTTCCATGGCTTCACATAACCCTGATTGGGGGGGGGGGGGGGAGAGGGGCTAAACGGGTACTCCACCTTGCCCAATGGTGTCCGGTAGATTAACGGAGGAAAGGAAGCATCTTATATCTCCTTTTCCATACATGTTTCCATACATTCTCAAAATAGTTCACTTTCCTCATTCTTTTTTTTTTCTTAATAAACAATCTTCGCAAATATTCAGTTCGTGTTGGATAGATGTGTCTGTTTTCTTTTCTTCACAATTTCTTTCATATCTTTAGTTTTCTAGACATCTGTAAAGACATCTATGAATAATATAGCCTACGGTTGCCTTCCTTGTTTGCATTTGACAGGAGTCTGTCCTTCAAGGACCATGTGGAGACGGTCGTGACAAGATCTCAAAAGGGACTCAATGCACTTAAAACTATGGCTGCAATGGACACAGAGCAGAGAATGCTCTTCACACTATACCAGCACTTGATCCTCTCAGTGATTGATTATGGACTAGGACTGCTCACTGTCTAAAAGAGTCAGCTGGTGAAATTAGAGCGCATACAGAATGAAGCTATGCGGGTCATTCTGGGATGCACCAGAGACACTCCAGTAATGTGTATGCGTTACATCCTTGGTCTGCCTACTGTTGCTGGTAGGCACAAGGCGATGCAAGCGAAGGCATACCTTAGAGTAGCTGCAGACACAGATCACCCGTTGCGTGAGGCGCTGGACGTAGTTAAGGGTCAGAGACTGATAAGAGGGAAATCATGGATGGCTCAGGCGGAGGATACGATCAGACAGGTGTGCCCCTTGGAGAACATCAGGCGAGGAGAGGAGTGAGTCAGAGCGGAGCAGTCAGACTTGTGCAGAGTTATAATCACATTGAGCAGGGAGTGCAGGGAGTGGCCAGCAGGGGCCACGGAAGTGGAAATTCAGCAACTAATTCAGGAAAATTCTCGCCCGGGTGATGTGATTATCTACACGGATGGGTCGGTGTTGAGAGGTAGGAGAAGTCAGAAGTGCCTGGGGGTTCTTGACAACAACTAATGGTCGACGTTTGGTGCAGGAGAGCCTGGCGTATGATGACACTACATCTAGCTTAAGAATGGAGGTGGAGGCTTCTTTCCGCTGCATAGAAAACACGATACATACACACATTGTGATTGTAACTGACTCAGAAAGCATGCTGAGAAGGGTGAGAACAGGCAAGCTTCGTGCAGAGTGGGGAATGAACAGGCGGACAGATTGGCTGGCTCGGCAAAACTTGGTGGAGTATTGATGCATGACAAGGCAGATGTGGTTGCGGCCTTGTGGGAGCACGTGTACACCTCGGAGGAGCAAATGGATCACCATGGTCTGGTTAGAATGAGGCAGCGAGGAGTGACGAGGGGATCTGGCCGACGCTCGACGCTCAGAGGAAAGGCGAGACGGACATATAATCAGATTGCTACTGGAACTATTAGTGTTGGAACTCTTCGCTGGTTGCTGAGGATGGGGACGGAGCGCTTATGGGAATATCCCGAAAGCAGTGATGTCGGTTCCTAAATCAATCAATCAATCAAATCCTTGTTTGCAGTTACCACCCATTGTCTTTATAAAGAGATCATCTGCCTACTGACACGGTCATAAGACCATAAACAACAACTACCGGTTAACTGCTCGCATCAGTTGGCCACTTTCTCACACAATGTTATCCACTTTGTACGGGATAAAAGGATACTCTGCCTTCTCAAGTTTCCGTAGGCTAGTAGAGGGAAAGGGTTGTCTAGCTTCTCCTTTGATAAGGATTACCCCTACCCCGAAACTCGGGGTCTTATAAAAATGTCAGATTTAAGATTTTTAAAACCAATAAAACAATCACCAAAAAGAAAAGAAAAATAATGGAGGCGGAGGGATTCTCCAGACTTTACAAAAACGGAACACGGAAAGCACAATCAGCAGCTACTGGAAAGTTCTCAAGTAACCCCAGAGCAGAGATAGAGGCCTTGAAAACAGCAGCAGTAATGTTGTTGACAGAGAGAAATAAAGAGAAATAAATAGATGTCTTTACAAAGCGATGTCATTTGTTTTAATACTGAAGAGGAGAAACAATGCAGAAATAGCAGACTTAAGGGCAGCACTACATGTTCTAAACCAGAAATACAAAAGGGTTGTACTACAATGGGTACCTGGAAATGAAGAAGCCGACAGGCTGACAAAGAAAGGTTTAGGATCACATCGGTTTAATATAGCTATGATGAGACCAAGAGATTTATATTAATCAATTATAGAACCAAGTTGAAGTTAGAAGAAGAAGAAGAAGAAGAAGAAGAAGAAGAAGAAGAAGAAGAAGAAGAAGAAGAAGAAGAAGAAGAAGAAGAAGAAGAAGAAGAAGAAGAAGAGGAAGAAGAAGAAGAAGAAGAAGAAGAAGAAGATTTTATAATATACGTTCCCGTGTGAATTATAATCTTTTTCTTTGTAATTGGCAGATGGCACCCTAGCTGTACACATCTCCTCCCCTTATTTTGGAAATATTATATTCCAGGTAAGCGATGATACAACAAATATTTGCGATACACTATCAGCAAACACACTTATCCAAACCTGCATTGAAAAACACAAAGATTATGTTGATCACGTTGATAGCTCTCCTTGATCGAAGATGCAGTCTCACTTGTGTACACCTCCATGGGATGTTTGTCAAGGGTTACTATATGGCTTTACTTTGTTTGGCACGATTTCACCAGCTCTGGAAGCAACATTCAGACGCCGCTTTGTTTTCTTTGGTACGATTTAATTGCAAATGTTTAAGTTTGGACATACAATATAAACACCATGACATATTTCTGGATTCTATTGACTATGGATAATAAAAGGACATTTATATACAACTAATTTGTTTATGAAGTTGATTAATGCATCCAGCAGGAAGCGTCTTTGTGTGGTTTCCTATATTGTGTTTCTGTTGATACAGTTCTGATAATTATATGTTAATATTTAAATCTGATTCTGCATATTCTCTAAATATGATACGCAGAAGAAGACTATACAATATAATATACATTTCTAAACCAGAGTTTGGAAATATAGTGACTAAAACAGGATGTTTACAGATAGTCTCTACTAAAGACAGTTGCATGTCAATAACAGGACGTCACAATCAACCCTAGCATTTAAGGGCTGTGTCGGGTTTTCTATGTAATTGTATACTCAATAGTTTGTTGTTGCTTGTTGAATGACCGCCGCTCATACGATTGTGAAAATCAACGCAAAGCGATCTGCTTCCAAAGTATTTGCAGCTGACTTCGAACCCGGTATGTCGAAATTGTGAAACTACGTTCATTACACCCGGGCCACAGACACCCGCTAGTCTCTAGGATAATTTTCAAAAAGGTAGCCCCAGTAACAGAATGCTTTTGTAACATTACGTTTGTAGTCTGTAGCTGGTCTCTCGAGCAGCATGCCGAAAGATTGATTCTAGAACAAATACGCACTTGAAGTCTCTAGACCAGGGGTGGGCAAACTTTTTGTGCGTAGGACGACATTGACAAATTTAAAGCTACTGGGGGGGGGGGGGCGAATATATATTATGTCCACTTTGTTTACAGCAACCCATCACAATAAGTAATTATACATTATTTATAGGTTATTAAACAGTATAAATTGACTTGCGGATACTGAGCCGGCCGCTCAGAAAGCAATGGCAAACTACTGAGCGTAATCTTGCCAAGAGATCAACAGACAGCTGAAAGATGCTGCTGTTGACAGCTAAGTCCTGTAAAAGGATACGCAAAACATTTTAAACAGTATAAATAACTAATTATTGCAATTTTATTTTACTTATACACTTATACATTATATTTTACAATATGGACAACAACCTTTACTAATTTGTTAACAAGGTGTACAATTTTTTATTATAATATTCTTTTATTATCTATCAATGGCTTTAATTTAGACACAAACCGACTACATTGTCACTATAATTGTTGATTTCTATTGACATGTATGTAACTGTATGCAATATTTGACAATATATTTGAAATCTGGAGCAAGTTTTTTATTTTTATTTTGTTGCGTATCACTTACGAGACGTTGCAGTCAACACCAGCATTTTCAGCTGCTGTTGACGTACTAGGCAAGTGTTACATTCAGTAGTTTGCCATTGCTTTCTGAACGACCCGCCCCTATACCTTTTTCGACCGGTGGAGCAAGTTTACTTGTTGAAATTCGCATGACAGCATGCAAGTTGCAGTCCGACAATAAAGACCTATTAATAGATGTGTTGATCTTCAAGCAAGAGATTGCTTGTTCGCAGATGTATGTTGATCCAAACAATGATAAAAGTTTAGCTGCACAGTTTTTTCAAGTTGGGAAATGATTTTTCTGATAAAGATCCATATAAATCCAGCAAACTATATGACTTGGATTTCTCTTTCAGGTCATGATTTGCTTGTAAGTCCAGGAGCTCCAACTGTATGTTCCCTGTGGCTGTATCAGCTTCTGTACTAAAAGTGGAACTGAGAATATTGAACTGTGTCTCTAAGTTCTTGAAATCTTGGAATCTTCATCCATATTCGTCCATGCATCTAATTAGGCTTTGTACTTTTCAGTCATTTCACCAGAAATGGTTTCTTGTTTCAGCAAAGGGAAGTGACAAAATCTTTTTTCACTTGCTTGTCTGGAGAACAGTAAGAATTTTGCCTCAAATTATTTTACATGTACATAAAATTCATGTGTAAACAGACCATTGCCCTGAAGTTTGACATTCAGTTCATATAACTTGTCCATAATTTCAATGGCAAGCATAAAGTCTAACTGCCACTCTTTATTGACAATGTTAGTATTAAAGTGACATTTAATGCCCTTCATCTCTAGGAACATCACTATTTCTTCTCTGAGGTCCCATACTAGTCTCAACACCTTGTCGAGACTCAGCCATCTAACACTGGTGTGGTACAGAACATCGGAATGTTCAGTTTCCAAACCTTCAAGTAATGCCTTGAACTGTCCTCTTGATCTGATGAGGTTGATGACACTGACAACTGGGTCAATATCATGCTTGATATTCAAAACAGACTTACACAGACTTTCTTGATGGATCACACAGTAATGTGGTAATAATGTATGGTCAGGATATTCTTCTTTAATCTTATCACTTATCAGCGTTACCAGGCCTACATTTTTCTTCCAGTCAAAGCACGAGCTCCGTCAGTTGTAACCCTCGCCACCTTGTTCCAAACCAACCCAGTTCTTTCAATACAGTTAATAACAGCATTGAATGTATTATGGCCTGTGGTTGTGTCTTTGAGTGACTCAACTCGTAACTCTTCAGCGAGGTTGAAAAAAAGTGTTTATTCTACGTTTAAATATCGGTACTCTCATCCAATGCAAGCGAGTTCCATAACAATTGTTTACTTGCATCTTGAAGTGTATGCATCAAATTGCCACTTACCTCGTCAACACGTCTGACCACCTTGATAAAGTAATGTTGCCAAATTTGTTTGTTTGTTCTATACACATAATGTTTGCTGCATCTAGCAAGCATTACTTGATGAACTCGCCATCAGAAAATGGCTTGTTCTTTTTTTACAATACTGTGTGATAGCACAAGACTAGCCTCTGTTGCAGAATCTTGAATTGAAGGCTGTTTAGTGAAAACAGTTTGCTGCTTCTCCAAATTTTTCACCAACTGCAGGAATTTCCTTACCCTCTCTTCGGTTGTTAAATTGTATCCGAAATCGGAATGTTTTGTTTGATAATGTCTTTTAAAATTGTACTCCTTGAAGACAGCCACTGACTCACGACACAATAAGCAAACTGATTTGTTGCCAACATTTATAAAACAGTACTTAGTTGTCCATTCAACATTAAATACCCGGCATTCATCTTCAATCTTACGTGTTTTAGTGACACTCATTGTTTTAATAAAATTCGAACAATTAGAATTTTACAAAACTTTAAAAAGGAAATGAAACAAAACCTACTTCCGGCTGTGTGTGAAAATAAAATATTCGGAAAACACGGAGTAAACTCAGAATATATTTCAGAAATATATCAAAACTACTATAACAAATAAATTAATTTGAACATTGTAAATGTATAAATAACTTATAACAGCAAAAAACATTTAAATTTAACATTTTCTTGCAAAATAAATAATTTTATTCACCAGAGAAATATTTGTTTTTCATAAAATAATCCTTATTCAATGTTTACATGTCGTTAAATATTTCTCTGTAATACAATCGATAAATTCGCGTTTTAGCATTACATTACGAAGGTCAAGGACTGTTTACAAAAATAGATAATCAGAAAGACATTTTATCAAAAATGTTAAAATAATCATAATGTATATGAAATTCTGTAAATTTCAACAAAATAACTTAAAAACGAAGTAAAAACTTTTATTTCTAAATTCCTTCGAGGGCCGTATAATATCAGTTGCCGGGCCGCATGCGGCCAATGGGCCGTAGTTTGCCCACCCCTGCTCTATACTTTATTCCAGAAGACAATTCCCTAGAAAATTGCACGCAAAGGTAGTCACTAGAACACGATGTCCAAAGTTTCTCAGTGGTTCCATTGAACTGAGCTAGGTTATAATTAGTTACTCGTGCATCTTAAACTTCTGACATCTGCTCGCAGAGACAACACATGCCGGACAATGTCAGAGTACAGTGGCGTAGAATGCTCATTGGCAATGGTTATCACTAGAACAAGTCAATGAAAGATAATCCCCGTATATGTTACAAGAACTGAACACAAACTCTTTTAAGTGCCCTGGCTATACATGTTACATCAACCCAACTTGGCAGGGAAGACATGGGCAGGCTCTGGTGGTCAAGGATGGTTTACATCATTCAATACTGGATATGAGTGGGTGGGGTCAGGAGAGTAAAGAGGTGCAGGGAATGCGGATAAAAATCGTCCGATACAGCTGGAACCTGATAAATATATATGTAAGTGGGGAATCTTGCATAAGCAGACAGAGTTGGGACTGTTTGAAAGGTTCAGTGGACACCCCAGGTACCAGGTATCTGATATGTGGTGACTTCAACGCCCGCGCCAAGGAATGGGACAGGTCGGGAGAGAACAGACAGGGTACCGCTCTTGCCGAGGCCGTGCTTGAGACGGATGTTGTCTGTCTAAATGACGGGACACAAATTAGGCTAGCAATGAGACCAGGGGACCCTGACACGGCCATCGATCTGGCGCTTTTTTTCCAAAAGGCGGCATCAGATATAAAATGGAGCGTCCTTGGAGACCACGGAAGTGACCACCTCCCCTGTTCTGTGCTGATACCTACGTCCAGCACAATTAGGGCTATAAGAGCTCGCAGGGCATTCAGTTATGATCGCGACCACTTTTCACTCTTGGGGCGCCTTAGATCACAGGGAAGATCTAAACCAACAAGAAGAATCTTCACCCAACCACCATGGTTGACACCAGAGGTGGAGAATTCATGGAAGGAAAAGAGGGCGCCCATAAGGAATTGGCAGAAGGTGGCCATAAGGAATTGGCAGAGGGTGCGGAGATCAACCAATTCAGTTGACACAGAATTGGAAAAGGCTGAAAGATATAAAAAAGTAAAGGTGCAGGATTTTAAACTCCAGGCAACAGAGGCAAAGAGGATTAAGTGGGAATAGTTTATCAATGATGTCGGTGGGAATGTGACATTGGGAAAATTCTGGAGGCTGCAGCGGCAGATGAAGAGTCAGGCGATGCCTGATACACATGGTACCGTTTATAATGATAACAACCGACCTATGACAACTGACAAGGACAAAGGGTAGGCTTTTCTTGCGCAATTTTTAAAACAGACGGATCAGCAAGATAGGGCTTTTAGAGATAACGAAAAAGAAGCCTTGTCACGGGTCACTAGGAAGGAGGACTGTGAGATTAAGATGGAGGACATTAGACGGGTACTGAAGCGGGCTAGAGACACAGCGCCAGGTCCGGATGGGGTGAGGTACTTCCATATGAGGAACATAAATGATGGGGACTTGGAGGAGATGGCTCTTTGTTTCAACCTAAGCATTAATACGGCGGAAATACCCCACGATTGGCTGCATAGCTACCTGGTCCCACTCCCAAAGCCAGGTAAGGATCACTCCAGACTTAATAGATACCGAATCATAACCCTGCAAAACACGTATGGCAAAGTCCACGAAAAGATAGTAGCGACATTCGGAAAGTCGTAATTTCTGGAGTTACCGGCCTGGGAAGGACACCTGGACCAATGCTGCGAATTTTGCATTTGATGTCTACGAGGGCTTCCAGGATAAACAGGAGACAGTGGCGGTAGCTCTTGACCTGGAGGATGCACATAACAGGGTCAGGTATGATCGGTTGATACACACACTGTTGGACATGGAAGTCTGCCCTTTCCTTGTTAGATGGATTGCGGCAGTCCTTTATGAGCGTAGTGTTGCACTGCGCATGGGCTCCTGGACTTCTGACCCCTGCACTATTACACATGGGTTGCCACAGGGATCTGCCTTGTCCCCAGTGCTCTTTAATGTCCACACCAGCAAATCGCAGCTATTGAGACACCAGGTGTGGGTAGAATCTTTCATTTGCAGATGATGTGCTGGTGTACAGACAGGGCAGAGACAGGGCCAGTTTGGCGAAAGACTTACAGGTGGCAGTAAACAGGGTAGCTGAGTGGTGCAAGGACGCAGGGGCCATTATACACCCAGACAAGGGATCGGTTGTGTGGTACTCCCTGGATAACCGGATCGTGAAGGCAGATGTCCCAGGTATTATGTTGAATGGATGTCCTCTTAGTCGAGAGAGTAAATTGAAGTACTTGGGACAGATACCTTTGACAGGTGTTTGTCTTTTAAGGATCATGTGAAGGCTTTGGTTAATCCTGGGGTGCACAAAGGACACACCAATTATATGCATGAGGCATATCCTGGCGCTACCAACAATGACGGATAGGCATAGGGTCCTTCAGGCCAAATGGTACCTGAGAGTTGCCGCAGACAGGTATCACCCGCTGCATGCAGCAATGGATATGGTCAAGGGTCATAGACTAAGACGAGGCAGGTCCTGGATGGCACAGGCAGAACTTTCTATAAGTCAGGTGTGTGATCTAGAGACCATCAATCGTGAAAGAGAGTGGGTTGAAGTACCTGAAGACATGACGGACTGGTACTATGTAATAATAACACTGGGTCGTGAGTGCAGAGAATGGGCAGCGGGCCGCACTGAGTTTGAAGTGCAACAGCTGATCCAGAGCAACACACATCAAGGTGACATAGTCATCTACACCGGTGGGTCAGTGGTGAGAAACAGACGTAGTGGCTGGGGCTTTATTGCAAAGGCTAATGAACGAGTCTTGAAAAAGGAGAGTCTGGCATATGAGACTACGACCTCAAGCATGAGAATGGAGGTGGAGGCAGTAACAGCGGCATTCCGGTGGCTAGGGGAGACTACTGAAACACACGTTTATTCATTATGGATTCAAAGAGTATGCTTAGTAAGATGGAGAAAGGAATGTTTCGTGTGGAATGGCTCTCGTCGCTTCAGAGGTCACAGAATGTGAGAATTGTATGGCTATTTTGTCCTGGCCATGAGGTAGTATAGGGGAATGAACATGCTGATAGGCTAGCAGGGAATGCACCTCTTGGTGGTAGTTTGCCTATGGACAAGGGGGGGGGGGAGGGTGGTCGTGCGCTTGTGGGACCAGGTGGAGAAGGTGGAGTAACAGATTGAGAATTCATGTGTGGAAAGAATGAGATATCCGGGGATCGGCAGGGGTTCTTGAAGAATCTCAAAACAGGGAAGACCAGGAGAACTTTTAATCAGATAGCGGTGGGAACGATTAGTAGTATGACTCTTCGCTGGCTGTTGAACGAGGGGACGGATCACGTATGGGAATGTCCTGAGTGCCGTGATGTCGGTTCTTAACTCAACTCAACTAATCCCCGTATAAAGTTAGCTGCTATTCTTTACAGGACGTACAGACAACCCCAGTTTTGTTTTGGCTGTTTGTGATTTTTGGGCAAATTTACGTTCATTAGTTTGTTATTACCTGCTCCATGGCGAAGGGTTACGGACGCTGTTCATGATCCCACATATCTGCGTTTGACATACAGCTGCGCCTGATTTGGCAGAAGACCGTTGGGTTGGTGTTTTTTTACGAAAAGGTATGAGTGTCATTCATTCAGAAAGCAATGACAAACTGCTGAACGTAAACCTGCCAAGAGATCACAGCAGCAAAAAATGCTGTGTTGACTGCAACGTCCTGTAAAGGATATGCAAGTAACTTTTTTAGTTTGTCATTGCTTTCTGACAGACCAGTACTCATACCTTTGTTAGTTAGTTAGTTAGTTAGTTAGTTAGTTAGTTAGTTAGTTAGTTAGTTAGTTAGTTAGTTAGTTAGTTAGTTAGTTAGTCGCGGTTCCAACTTTAAGACAACGGGTCGACCCCATTATGTTCCGTTCCTGTGCCAGTGAATATCACACAAAATGCTCCTCACGCGCAATGTAAAAAGTGGAACAGACAGGAGTCTCAGCAAGCCAACAGGTACACTGCATAATGCCGCCGCCAGAATGCCAGCACAAAAATCCTCCACGAAAAATACAGTTCATCGTCGATGGAATCCGCAGTCACCAGAAAGACTTCATTGACCCGGGTTTATCTCACAATGCTCGGTATCTTTCCACAGGGCGACCCGCCGAAAGTGCCGCACAAAGCACGAACTCCGTAGCTCCAGAGACGACTCCCAGGAGTCTCTTGAAAAATGCACTCGTGAACCGAAAAGTAAAACTAGTCAATTCAGCGACAGCCAGCCATTGTTCTGAACATGCAGTTCGCTGTGCAAACAACAGCGGACAGCTGTAAAAGCATTCCACACGAATCTCACAGCTCATAGTGTCGCACCACGCACTCACCCATTAGCAGGGCGACAGAACCATGAACTACCAGTCCAACATGAGGAAAATGCATATGCAAACCGTAGCCACAAGCATAAACACGTCAGAGGACTTAACGGTTCAATGTCTAACCGCCATGTTGGGGACTGGATGTCCACTCATACCTTTGTATGGAAACCAACGCAAGGCGGTTGGTCTACTACTAAATTGCCCTCAACTGTGTTTCCATCGTGGTATGCGATATTGGCTATTGCATGCCTAACCCCTCCTTACTGAACCCTGTAGAAGGATGACCAAATGTAGTTTATAAAACTAAATATAGAAAAGTTGTGCAGTGCGTATTTACTTGACGATAAGTAAACTATCTAATGACACTCAATTATGCTGGGAATGTTGACAATGAACAACCTAACACCCGAGAGAAAAAGATGACCAAGTTAGATGTAATCTCGGTCAGTCTGCATGTGTTATGTTGAGTCATAACCTGGTTATACACTGATTGTTTTTGGGCTTGCTCGCTTTGAACTCAAGCGTAGTCCATACACACTATTTATGGACTGAATTTTGCGTGCTGGTTATCTTTCCATATTAACAGTGTCCCTCGCCATCAGGCGAACCTACTCCGACCTCAGAGGTACTTGTAATTTACGTCCCCATGTCAAGGACGACAGGTCAACATTTTAGTCCAGGTGTCCGGTGTAGGGTTACCTCGGCATCAGCACAACGGATGTTTAAGAAAACGCGTTCTTACCTATTCGACCGTGCTGACCTGCATACCCTGATTTGCCTCTCCGCAGATGTGAAGTCCCACTAATGATCTTGTACATATTTCTGGTATCCGAGTTGGAGAAGGAAATGGGCACTCTACAATACAGTCCCTTTGAGATTGTACTTTGGTTCGGAATCGGAACAAAAATCTCCACCGCAATCTCACTCCAATATACACAAGCCCTTTTCAGAGTCAAGAAACCTGAACGCCAATGCATATGATATAAGAGTTAAAACAGATTCTTCCAGTGGCGTCACAACCATCCAACCAATCAACCAATCCCGGATTACCCGCGACCTATTACGCCATTCATACGAAGAATTGATTGCGTTGAAAAATGCCCTATAGTATTAACTGCGTTGAAACCGATCTTCTGTAAGATCATCTGTACACATGATTCGTTGTCTTCCTTCCTTCTCATACCAAACTGATTTCACGACATAGCGATATTTCCACTCTGACATAAAGTCTTCAGTGTATGTATGCTCATCGTGCAAATGTGCTGGCATTCTCATTCTGGCTCACCTTAACTCTGTTGTGTGAGAAAAGATATTTTAATGGAGTATTCAACAAGTCTGTCAGCACCACGTTTATATACAGAGGCCTGGCATGTCACGTCTCAGTGAATCAACCACGTAAGTGTGTACAAATATACTGCTCGTTTATTCAACTTAGCATATACATGTCGAAATCATTTCAAGTCATACAATATGTACATGTATAGCTTATTCATAATAATAACATGAAATCACAATTCATGTATATCGTATATTCTTCTAACTATATACTCGCGTTCGCAGTCAGCGCACACACACAACTTGTGGGAGTAACTCCCAGCTCAGGCTATCATTCACTCTTGTCACTTCTTCTCTCGTTCAAGCATTGTCCAAACACAACCGTCTCTGTCTACAGCTGTGTCCCGTCTGAGTAAGCCTTTGGCCTCGGTCATCTATCCCGTGGTGAAGCACCACGTGCAACCTCACCTGGGTTGTGGTTTGCCGTGACCAGTACTGCGTCTCAGTTTTGTCCTTCACCTTTGGGTCAGTCCTTAGGGTTAGTCCGTCCGTTGTTGCTAACGGTCTTCTAATTAACTCATATCGTCCGGTCTGTCCCTTGTCCTCTACTAGGGCTTCGTGCTATGGGGTAGTCTATAGGGATCTGACATAATCCTACACCATCTCTTCTTAGTCGGCTCTGACAACATGCACAGTACGCTACAGTGTGACTTTTCTCTGAAGGTCCCCGATGCCACACGGTCAAAATATCACGTTATTTCAGGCTATTCTATCTTTCTAGTATCCGAACATGCCACTCCTCCATTCTAGACTTCTTATATGTTCATAAATTATTCTTGGGATGATAAGAGTGTGGTTTCCTCTTGCCTTGCATATTCACATAGATGATTTGTGACTTCCGCCTTTGACATAAAATTTCGTACAGACAGGACAAATATATTTCCTAATATTCACATTAAAAGTTATCCACTTATCCCAGTGGATACTCAGTCGTCTGAAAATATGTTAGCTACATCCCTGGCGTTGCCCATTCCCTACCTATAACAGTAAAGTAATAAACCTAAGAGACACCTGTTCCACACGAGACGTGTATTGCGTACATAATGCTAGCATCATATTTGTATGCACCAATCAGCATTTGATTTGATGAGTTCTGTGGTCAATTCAAGTCGGTTGCCTTCATTTCCCATAATATTTTCTGACACCCATTCTGGGCTGTGTCGACATGGGAGCACTGGACTATCTAAATCAGATATTCCTGCTTCGAGTAGGATTAGAACACAATACCACCGGGCGGGCAGGCAAGCGTAGTAGCAACTGTACTGATGCTGCTCAACTAAGAAGTGTAGTTGCAGACGGTCCTTCATCGAGATGGGCCACAATGGCATACCTCATAGTCATCATGTGACAGGTAATTTGCAGAATGTGTCTTAAGTCACGGCCCGATCTACAGATTGTCAATGTTTTGCCAGTTCTCGTTCTTCCTGCATGTTCAAGATGTCTTCAATGGCCAAGATGTCTTCAGGCATCTCAAGGCATAATCAAGATATCTAAAATGTCATACGGGCATCCCAGTTCATGTTCAAGATGTTTTCAATGTCCCATGGGCATCTCAGGGCGTGTTCAAGATGTCCTAATTGTCCTATAGGCATCTCAGTGCATGTTCAAGATGTCTTCAATGTCCAATGGGCATCTCAGTTCATGTTCATGATGTCTTCAATGTCCTATAGGCATATCAGAGCATGTTCAAGATGTCTTCAATGTCCAATGGGCATCTAAGGACATGTTCAAGATGCCTTCAGTGCCTTTTGGGCATCTCAGGGCGTGTTCAAGATGCCTTCAGTGTCGTATGGGTATCTCAGGGCGTGTTCAACATGTCTTAAGTGTCTTATGGGCATCTCAGGACATGTTCAAGATGTCCTCAGTGTCTTATGGGCTCTCAGGGCATGTTCAAGATGTCTTCAGTGTCATATGGGCTCCCAGGGCATGTTCAAGATGTCTTCAGTGTCATATGGGCTCCCAGGGCATGTTCAAGATGTCTTCAGTGTCTTATGGGCATTTCAGGACATGTTCAAGATGTCTTCAGTGTCCTATAGGCATATTAGGGCATGTTGAACATGTCTTTAGTATCTTATGGGCATCTCAGGACATGTTCAAGATGTCCTAAGTGTCTTATGGGCATCTCAGGACATGTCCAAGATGTATTCAGTGTCCTATAGGCATCTCAGGACATGTTAAAGATGTCTTCAGTGTCCTATAGGCATATTAGGGCATGTTGAACATGTCTTTAGTATCTTATGGGCATCTCAGGACATGTTCAAGATGTCTTCAGTGTCCTATTGGCATATCAGGGCATGTTCAATATGTCCTAAGTGTCTTATGGGCATCTCTGGACATGTTCAAGATGTATTCAGTATTCTATAGGCATCGCAGGACATGTTCAAGATGTCTTAAGCGTCTTATGGACATCTCAGGACATGTTCAAGATGTCTTCAGTGTCCTATAGGCATATCAGGACATGTTCAAGTTGTCTTCAGTGTCTTATTGGCATCTTAGGACATGTTCAAGATGTCTTCAGAGTCTTATGGGCATCTCAGTGCACGTTGATCACCGCAGAAGCCACTGCTGTCTCCAAGCCACTGCGACGTCGTTTAATAAATCTAAAGTATTTAAGATTTTTAAGACGTGATGTTGTTTATAAATCAGCTTTCTCCGATTTCAAATCGTCTAAAACGTCAGTATTTTTCTTATTCTTAGTCTGCGATATTCTAAGAACTGTGTCTGAGGTATTTAAATGTATGTCTCATATCCTTTAGGATATTACTGCTTTGTAGTAATTGCAGCGTGTAACATGTAATTATTGGTGAGATATTGTGTTTAGCCATGTAAAGAATACGTTTGCTTGTCTCCGTAGAGGTAATGATTCTCTTAGAAAGAATGATGTACCTCGGAACTATAGACGTGAAATTTTAACTTCATTAATACACGTAGCCAACACTGAATTTTCTTTTATAGTGTTGAAGTCACTGCTGTTTGCATACAGTTATGGGTACTTCTATTCCCCAGATAACAGAAAAAGTGTAATGAAGTCATGTTGAGTGTCAATACTAACATGACTGGGCTGACAACGGCTGACATGCACAGCACTAGAAGCTTCAGTCAGGTAACACGTACAATGTCCATCACTGTTTTTATATACTTAAATTTAAGGCAGTTGTTAAATTAAAATAGTAATTAAATGGAAGATACAGAATTACAAGTAATACATTGATTGTGCAACATGAGTTACATTGAAAAGCCAAGATTAAACATGTTAAAAACATGTTTGCAGCCAACACGACCGCTATATAACAAACACATTCTATAAACATAAAGACTCACAAGTAGTATGCACCTGGTATAAATGGAACGATCTAGATACTAAAAGCCAAATTGATTTTATATTAACAAGAAATAACAGAAAGAGAAATATATTAGATGCAAGGGCAGTGCCCAATTTAAGAATAAACACAGATCATAAAGCAGTCGTTGCCACAATAAGAACCATCAGAAGAAGAAAAAAAACAAAGAGCAGGAAAATACATGCCATGTGAACCAGTAAACTTAAAAAACCTTAAATACGAGGCAGTGAGGGAAAATTATGAGAAAGAACTAACTGAACTCTTTGATAATTATCTATAGAAAGAAAAACAGTGGAAGAAGAATGGGAGATGTTCAAATCAAGCATTTTAAATACTTAAAAAATAACATGTGGAACCATGAAAAAATGCAAGACACTGATAAAGAAAATAACAAGTTGGTGGAACGCAGAGGTAAAGAAAGCGGTAAAAGACAAAAAGGAAAAATATAAAAAGTGGTTGAAGAGCAAACAGGAATGTGATTACATAGAATATAGAATAGCGAGAAGACATGTGAACAGAATAGTAAAGACGGAAAAACAAAAAGACTGGGAAGAGTATGGAGAAACCCTAAATAAAAACTTCAAGTAGGCAACTAGAAACTTCTACCAAAAGATAAGTGCAATGCGAACCAGAGGAGAACCCTTTGACCCAACTGAAATAATTAACAGCGATAATGGAGAACCAATAAGTGAACAAAAACAAATCCTAATAAGATGGAAGCAGTATTTCGAACAACTTCTCAACACCCCATGAGATGTCACAGGAATTCAAGAAACCTACGCAGAAGCCACCGAAGAACTAGAACCAGACATACTAAAAGAAGAAATTACAGAAGCCATCAGATTAGCCCCATTGAACAAATCACCGGGACAAGATGAAATACCAAATGAACTAATAAAAACAGCAATAGAAGTAGGAACAGCTTGGCTACATAGACTATTCAACTATGTTTGGGTGGAACAACAGACACTATGAGATTGGGGAAACGCCATAATTATCCCAATTTGGAAAAACAAAGGCAACAAAAGAGACTGCACATAATACAGAGGCATTTTACTGTTGAGTCATGCTGGGAAAATATTCTGCAAAATTCTTGAGAAAAGATTACGAACTACTATAGAAACCCAGCTAAGAGAAACACAACTTGGATTTAGGAAAAAGATAGGATGCACAGGTGCCATTTTTGCTCTTAGACAACTTATAGAAAAATCAATCGAATTCAATGAAACACTCTACTTAGCCTTTGTCGACCAAGAAAAGGCATTCGATAGAGTAGATAGAAACAAGCTGTGGGAAATCCTTAAACAATATGGAGTGAGTACACATCTAGCAAACCTATGTAGAAGCTTATACACCAACAGTGAATGCATAGTGAGAGCAACTGGAGGACACTCAGAACCATTCACCATGAGATCTGGAGTACGAGAAAGTTGTGTCCTGCCCCCTCTCTTGTTCATAACATATATAGACAACATATATAAATAAACCAGCCAAACAGAGACCGCAAGAATACCGCATGACGAGAACACAGAAGAAGAACCATCTGCAAATCTAACCATTAGAGAACTCCTGTTTGCGGACGACCAAGCACTAATAGCAAAATCAGAAGCTGAATTAAAGACCCCATGAATAGTCTAAACGAAATGTGTAGGGAACATAACATGAAAATTAGCACAAGCAAAACAGAGGTAATGACTATAACTAAAGAAGAAAAAAACAACAACAATTCACTTAAACGAACATCCTTTGAAACAAGTAAAGAGTTTCAAGTACCTAGGAAGTATAATATCATTAAATGGCAGATCAGAAGACGAGATCGAAAATAGATGCAATATGGCAAACTAACTCATTGGACAAATGCCACCAATATTAAAGAACAAACATGTATCAATAACTACTAAGAAAGCAATTTACAACACAATCTTCCTACCTACTCTATGTTACCAATGCCAAGCCTGGACAATGACTGAAAAAGAGAAAAGAAAAATCACAACAACAGAAATGAGATTCCTGAGAAGAATACTCAATGTATCAAGAAGAGATAATATCAGAAATGAAGAAATCAGGACTAAAGTGGGAGTTATAGCAGCACTAGATTTTATTAGAAAGCAGCAAGTCAAATGATTTGGCCATGCAAGTAGGTTACCATTCAACAGCATACCACAACAAGCAATGACGTACAGACCAGATGGAAACAGAGGAAGAGGCCGACCACGTAAACGTTGGACGGAGGGAATAGCAGAGTCCATGGGAAGATCGATACATGAAGCCCATAATTCGAAAGCCTTTTGCAAAATCAAAAGCGTATTATCCAATTAAAAAGCTGCCGAATGCAGCAAAAATAAACATAATTGAAGTGTTATAAAAACTTTTACTGATATATGCATGTAAAACATGGATAATCAGCAGACAAGCTGAGAGATGTCTAATCTCAGAGGAAATATGGTTTCTGAGGGAAATGTCAACAATGCCATGGATGGGATAGAAAAACGAACGACCAAGTCCTACAAGAAACACTTGAAAACCGCAAACTGATTTGAGAAATTAGAAGTAGTGAAAATTGTTTAAACACATTAAAAGGAGGGGAAACACAACTAGAAATCTTAATGACAACTGGCAACTTAGATGGATAATAGGCCAGGGAAAGGAAGAGGAATGAATGTCTGGATAGTATGGCCACATGGTAAAATCAAAACAAGAACATAGTTGTTATTTAGGACTCTGTTGATCGTATAAAGTAACGAATAATTACCCACGCGTGTCTGCATGGCTCAGCTTCATGAAAAGATGGAGTGAATACACGTATTGACTTGAGGACAATTATATGTACGCACTGGTATGCATGCCGGTCTCCCTGGCCGAGGGATTAGCAGCTTTCTCCGTAACCCCGAATACTCTCGTGGTTGACGTGAGTGCACGAGAATTGGAAGCGGTTAGAGTCGCGCCAGTGACTTATGAGAGTATGGAGCCGGTCGCTCAGAAAGCAATGACAAACTACTGAGCGTAATCTTGCCAAGAAATCAACAACCAGCTGGAAGATGCTGATGTTGACAGCTATGACCTGTAAAGGATATGCAAAACATTTAAAACTAGTATGCTTAAATATGTCAGTTATTTAGTCGCGGTTCCAACTTCACGGCAACGGGTCGTCCCCATATTGCTCCATTCCTGTGCCATTGAATATCATAAAATGCTCCTCACTGCCTCATGTGAACAATGGAATAGACAGGAGTGTCGGCAAGCCAACAACCCTCACAGGTAGGCTACACTGTGCATAATGCCGCCGCCAGAATGCCAACACAAAATCCTCGGCGAAAAATACAGTTCATTGTCGATGAAAACGGCAGTCACCAGAAAGACTTCATTGACCGGGGTTTTATCCCATATGGCTCGGTCTCTTTCTGCAGGACGACCCACCGAAAGCGCCGCACAAAGCACGAACTCCGTAGCTACAGCGACGACTCCCAGGAGTCTCCTGAAAAATGCACTCGTGAACCGAAAAGGCAAACCAGTCAATCCAGCAACAGCCGGTCGTCATCTTTCCGAACATGTAGTTCACGCGAAAAACAACCGCGAACAGATGCAAAAGCATTCCACGCGAAATTCAGAGCTCATAGTGTTGCGCCACGCACTCACTCAGTAGCAGGGCGACGGAACCATAGCCACCTTAGTCGCCTCTTACGACGTGCATGGTAGGCAATAGTGTTACTATTCTGTGCTCTCCCGTATGGGCCCCGGCAACACATGGGCTTAAATATGTCGCTTACACTCAGGAAATAAAGGACCGTAGACCCCGAGGTAGACCAAGAAGACGGTGGAGAGATAATATATATACAGACCTACAAGCACTTGGAACCAACGACTGGCAAAAGAGAAGGTCAACCAGAGAGACGAATGGAGACGGATTGTATCTGCAGCAAAGAACCTCAATGGCTCGGAACGCTGAAGAACATGCTTAAATATTTGGGAGATTACACCTCTGAATGGATGAATACATGAGTGGCTATTGGTGCTGCAGGTGTTCGACTAAATAAACGGTGTACAAATGCACTAACATACCCGAAAAAATGGTACATGTACATATAGGTAACACATTATGGAATGCTTGCACTAATAATTGTTAATAAATTACGGATAAGTAAATGGATTAGAAAATTAATAGATAGATGCACAGATTAAAATATCCTATTGGATGTTGACATTGTTGCCTTCATTTGTAGCGTCCAGCCCCGTCAGACTTTGACACAATTACTTCTGCCAAAATAGAGGATAGCTTTAACAGAAACAAACTTCGGGGGCTGTATCTGCGAACAGCTGAATGTATACGTAATCTACCCTCAGTGTTTCGGGTAAGTCTCTTCCTGCGCTCTGTCGTGTTTGTATGCTTCTCTGTCCAGGTTTTAACTGATAGGTCTTGTTCTTTTCCCGAGCTATTACGTGTAAATCGGTTTCTCTGCCATGGATCTTAGGATATATCTGCAGTCTGTCCTGGATCTTTTCTGCTACGGATCTTACGATTATATCTGCTTCTCTGCTCTGGGTCTGGCGGGTAAATATGTTTCTCTGCACTTGATCTTTCGAATAAACCTGCTGTCTGTCCCTGATCTTTCTAGTAACTGCGCTTCTCTGGTAAATCTGCTTCTCTTAGAAGTAAATTTCTTTCTCTATCACAATCTTCTGTGTACATCTTCTAATATTAGGCGTTAAGAAGTAAGTTGCATATCCTTTACAGGTCGTCGCAGTCAACTCCACAAACTTTGAGTTGTTTGTGATTTACAAGACAAGTTAACGTCCGGTAGTTTGCCATTGCTTTATGAACGACCAACGCTCATACCATGGTATGAAAATCAACTTCGACTTCAAATCACCCGCATCTGTGTTTCGAACGCGGTATGAGGGATTGCGAATGACATTCGCAACACTTTCATCACAGTGTCGGCAGAAAATTGTATGGCTATAGTCATGGACAATTAATATCATTAGTTTATCATACATCTTTGCTGAAGAACTTTTTTAACGTGTTGTTATTGCATGAAAAGATATGATACAACTTCAAGGTATTAGGTATATCTAACTCCCTTACCATAGAACAGCACACAGTAGCCACAGAGTTGATGTTCTGGCTTTAAAAAAAGGCCCATGCACGTGGACACTGAGAATGGACAAGCGATTAATAATTAACACCGCATCTGACGGGCTAACGCAAACTATAATTAATCAAAGCGTATCAGACGTATATTTGCGATGGTCAACCATAATAACATAAGTATATTTACAAGCGCTGGGCAACACTTGGGACATCAGGTGAGAAAGACTGACCACATTGGAGTGTGTCCTGGTTGATATCATATCGATTCTACTTGATTAAGAAAACACAAATAAAGAGTGAATAAATGAATCAGATTCCTTGTTCAACTGTGTATAAAGTCGCGCGCTGTATATTCCGTATTGCTTAATTGCAGTAACACTATAGTGTATCTAAGTGGTCACCAATGCCATAAAAATAATACACACACACACACACGCACGCACGCACGCACACACGCACACACTCACACACACACACACAACATAACAATTCCGTGAAAAGTTACAGTGCTACCATGTCCAACACAAAATGAGTGTATAATATTTATAGTCATAGTTCCAAGTAGATAATATTATTGTCTTCATTTTTGTTATTCAGAATAGCTTGGAGAAATTCTTTCCCCAGTACGAGACCCGCCTGAGAAACTACATAGAAGAGCTGAAGTCCAGTCATTGTGTTTTGCTTGTTGCTGGTAGGTCACCACATAGCCCATTGTTCACACGGCATCGCCTTATATCTACATTGTGGGTGGCATTATGATGTATTTGGCCACTGATTCTTACTTCAAAGCCATAAATATTGCCTTGTTTAGTTGTCTGTCCGTACGTTCTTCTAGTCGGTTAAGGGTTTCTCTGTCATTGTGTTTCTTTCTTTCTTTCTTTCTTTCTTTCTTTCTTTCTTTCTTTCTTTCTTGTTTTCTTGTTGGGGTATATTTGTGAGACAATTGACACACATATGCTACAAAACCGCCGTTGACTGAAGGGTAAATTTCACCTATACACAGCATCCTTTACATCAGTGGTTCTCAACCGGTGGGGAATCCCCCCCCCCCCCCCAGGGGGGAATTTTAGGGTTTCCAGGGGGGGGGGGGAGGGTGGGATTAAGATTATTTCAAGATCGCGTTAATACAAGAACCAATTACTTGATATTGTTTTTCCTTTCATACTGTATGGTTCTGTACGTCTCACCCTTCTAAAATTCATTTTATAAAGTAAGCAGACCCACAAATCAAGTTTTATGTGGACGTCTAGACTTGTTTTAGTATGTGCTCTTAAATTTAGCTTCCATTATTACGTATACTGTGTAGGGGCGGGGGCGGGCTTTTTAGGTAGGAAATACGAAAAGGGGGAATGAGTTCTGAAAATATGGTGAAGGGGGGGGGGGACACAGGCCACATTTTTAGGTAGGAAATACGAAAGGGGGGGGGGCGGGGGTGACGTTCTGAAAATATGGTGAAGGGGGTGCGGGCCAAAACCGGTTGAGAACCACTGCTTTACATCAACGACAGCAAACAATTTGTGCGCATCGGGTTTGCCAGTTGTTAACAAGACCAGCATGCTGGACAGCCTGTAAGGCATCTATAGACCGGCCCTCAATACTAATCGTAGTTCCTTGTAATTGACTCACATCAGTGGGTCCCAGTACCATCACTGCAATATTGAGGGTAAATTAATAAGTAAGTCACAAATGGTTGTAGAAAAATAACTAAATATGATAACAACTTGAAACCAGTTATTTGTATGCATACATTGTCCCTTTATTTTTCAACATAATGTCCACCAACATTTAAGCACTTATCCCATAGTGTTATCAGTTTTCCCTAACCGACTGCATAGATCTGCATGCCCTGTTTTAATTTTCCTGCCAACCCACAGAACTGTGTGACTTACTATTGACTCGCCCTCATAACTTTTTCTACCCAGCAATGCACCGCTTTACTGGAAATCTCTAGGGGCTAAGTCCACTGAAAACCCACCTTGGCGGGAGACATTTCCCGAATGACGCCGAAGTTGAATGTTAAGTGAAAACGTGGTTTAGAAAACAGTGCACGCAGTTCTATGCAGCCTGTTTGGGAGAACTGATAAAACGATGGGATAAGTGCATCAATGTTGGTGGAAATTATGTTGAGAAATAAAGGGACAAAGTATGTATACAAGTAAACTGGTTTCAAGTTGTTATCATATTTAGTTATTTTTCTACAGCCATTTGTGACTTACTTATTAACTTACCCTCGTAGTTTCATAATTTACCTACACCCGAAATTCCCAAAAGTAATAGTGAAGCCTGCTTTCAATACCCCTAAACCAGAGATTCCCATCACTGCCAAATTATGTCTGCTTCTAATTCACAGACACCAGTGATTCCCATAACTGACAAATCATGTATGCTGCTAATTCACATAAATCAGTGATTCTTAACACTGACACTTGATTTCTACTACTAATTCACCCACGCCTGTGATTCCCAACACTGACAATTGATCTCTGTTACTAATTCACCTATGCCATTAATCCTAACACTGACAGATGCTAACTGCTTCTTATTCACATACACTAGTAATTCCCAACACTGACACTTGATTTCTACTTCTAATTCACCCACGCCAGTGATTCCCAACACTAACAATTGATCTCTGTTACTAATTCACCTACGCCATTAATCCTAACACTGACGGATGATAACTGCTTCTTATTCACTGTCGTGTGTAAAGAATGAATGTCGTAGTAGTTATTTGTTCTTCTTTACCACTTTAGTGTCGTCCCTGGAGTGAAGGGAATAAACACCCACATTTGTTTTAATTCAATATCACTATCCTGGAGATATCCAGCAGACTCCGTCCACATCACTCCCTCAATCTGAAGACACCTTCTTCTCACTCTTACTCACCCCTGGATCATGCCTCCTCTCATTCTTCCCTAACATAACATACTTGACAACTCTAGCTTCAACAAATAAAAACAAGAAATTTATTAAAGCAAAGAGTATATGTAGGAGAAGTATGTGTGTGTATAAAGTGTAGAATGTGTGACGTATATTCTAAATTGTATATAGACTCAGATCAGTGTTCAGGAGTATAGTCATTCTCATCATTGTGCTGAGAACACACTAGCACCATGTATTTCAGACAAGCAACCTCACCAAGGTGATGCTTCTCCGGTCACGTGAAGACTTCCTCCGTTGTCTCTTGAACCACTAGGATGCTTGGACACCCATGACAAACACTGTCTAATGAGAGTCTTCAATCTGATTCACACTATGAATTTCCTCTGATATTTAACTGATTGTTAATCAGAGAATTCTAACACTATTGTCACTGTTACTGGGGAAATCTTAATGGATCTAGTGTCACTGGTTTTAAAGATTCCCCATATTAACACCACAATCTGAATGTTCTAGGTATCAGTATAAATGTTTATGAATGTTCCTGGTATCAGTAGTATATATGTACACTGTTCTGACTGTTCAGTGATACAACTATCACTTGCTAAACCTAAATCTCATCAGCATGTCCTGCTCAGCAGAAGCCAGGTTCCCGCAACCAACTTGGGTATAAGCCCAATGTAGCGGCCTCTCAGCAACTTCTGTCTTCAAATTCTGCGCCATCATCTTCTAAATTGTGTTCTAGCTTCACTGTTGAATATCATAGCACACATACGTGGACCTGTAAATGGAACCATATGCCTATTTTGGTTGATAATTGAAACTAGGCAATCACAGACTGGATCTATGTCCGCCGATAAATATCAACAATTTGACACCCTAGTTTTTTTCATTGAACACAACTCGGAAAACTGCACCGATCTTTCCAAACTTCAGAAATCTTGATCGACTAACTCCACTTGTTTACCGCAACGATTTTTATATTGGGCTGGAGTGACGTCACCAAAAAGTCTAGACGCTGATCCGTCCAGAATCTGGTTTCCTCCTCCTGTTCAAGACTAACTGGAGTCAATCCGCCGTCAAATTTGCTTTCATTTGGGGAAATTGTTTGTCCCGTACATCAATAATTCAGTCTGTCTGTGAGCCAGAGAATTCCCCACATCACAGAATCCATCCCGCGTCTGTCCAGACTTTCCGTCTAGCACTTCAAAGGCTACTACCGCCTTGGCAGACGTTTGGCGTTGTTATTCGTTTCTCGAACAACCCACATCATAAAGATTCGCCGACCAGGTGTAGACATTTTGACGCGACGTATTTTGTTTCTCAGTTAGAAATGCCGATCGTGTGTAGACAGTTTTAATGACGTATTTTTCTCAGTCTGTACAACATCAAAGGGTCGGTTGTTTTTGCAGACTAATGTCGGGTCTTGTTTGTCATCGATCGAACATCAAGTTTATTTTCGTGACATTCACCTACACTAGTAATTCCCAACACTGACAGTTGATGCTGGCTTCTAATTCACCTATACCAGTTATTCCAAACAGTGACAAATGGTCTATGCCTGTAACGCACTTATACCACTAATTCCAACACTCTGCTTCTAATTCACCTACACCAGTAATTCCCAACACTGAAAATTTATGTAAGCTTCCAATTCACTTACACCAGTAATTCCCAACACTGACAACTGATTTATATTTAATACACGTTTACCAGTGATTCCCAACTCCAGCAGTAGATGCATACTTCTAATTCACCTACACCATTTATTTCCAACACTAACAAGTGATGAAGGCTTCTAATTCACCTACACCATATATTCCCAACACTGACAATGGATGCATGCTTCTAATTCCCCAACACTAATGTGTTCCGGATGTTCGTTACTTTGAAATGACTGACTGGGATATACATAATTGATGTAACAACTGCTTGGTACACAAAGACGCTTTAAAAGCAATCCTCTAAATTCTTGATTAACGTGAATCTTACCACACAACATGACACCCCTGATACTGCATTAATGTAACCTGATGCATGGTTTTGGTTTTGGAAGCCATTGCTGTATCGCTTGTGCTGTATCTTAGTAGTAGATAACGACTCTTTATCCGACCCACCCCTGACCTTCTAAATGGTACACGCTTCTAGCTAGATAAAGGGGTATTAGGTAAGAGCTATGATGTTTACAATGTTATCTGTCTGTCGCATGCTTCACTTAATTTATCTAGTGAATGTCGCCGTTATAAAAACCTGTCAAAATGTCACGCTATCGTAAGCCAAATGTCGCTGATACGTATTGCTGTTATGCTATGTTGCTGCCATTTAAAAATTATCAGTAATTTAAACCCATCTACGCGATGGCCTTCCTCTTCTCCGCTTGTCAGGTATACTTTTCTCCAAAATTATCTTTCCTATACTTTCATGTCTTTATTACTTGTCCAAAATATTTCATTTTTCTTATTTTTGGTTGTCTTTATAACCAATTTTATCTAATAACGGGTTATTGATAGATATATCCGTATGTTCTCCTTTCCGTCCAATCGATTTGTAACAATCTTATATAGCACTTATAATAAAAAGTGAATACATTGTGTTTATCTGATTTATTCTCTGCTTCTCTGAGAGTTTAGATAAATACGACAGAAAAGATCTTCCCGACATCTTGTTCCTGGGTTAGTCCTTTCACACTACCGAACCACAGGGCTTCCCCAGTAAGGTTGTTATTTTAAAAATAAAAATACCATTATCTGCTAAAGATGTCAACTTGTTTCACGGTATTAACTGGAATTTGAGATAGTGCTGTGGCCAGCTTGCTTGTTTGCCGGCCCGGTAGAATGTGCTGGAATTCCCATTGACACAGAGATTTTGATAATAAAGTGATCAGGGATCCCAATCCTTTCAGGTTAAATGAGCACTACGATATGCATTGGGAAATAAAGCCGGCTCGTATGTTATTGACCGCTCTACAGATCGGGCCAGAACCATATACCCAATACACCCTAAAGCGTGGAAAATTGTATTCTGTTTAGTTATTGATTTAAAAGTAGATAAACACACAAAGAAAATAAACACCCCCCCCCCCCCACACACACACACACCAAATACACACACACACCACACACACACAAACACACTCACACACGCAAATATATATATATATATATATATATATATATATTATATATATATATATATATATATATATATATATATATATATATATATATATATATATATATATATATATATATAACGCTTCAAAAGGACCGATTGAATTTTTGCTTAACCATATACCCAGTGGGATTCGGCAGCCCCCTGAGTGACTGAGCAGCCCTCTATAGGAAAGCACTGCTCACCTCCAAAGCATGAGGAAGGGGCTAGTAAAGGTGCCATAAACATTGTCTGCTCCATCATTACCTAACCAGCTAGCCACGGTTGGTGGGTACCCTATACTGCGATCGACATACAAAGTAAAAACCAGTAAAGCTAAAAGAGCAAACCATATTCCCTTGACAATCGGAACTTGAGCGTACGCACCCTACTTGATAGAGACGGCGCGTCGGGCCCTGAGAGCCGAACAACACTAATTGGGCGAGAGCTGGGCAGGTACAACATCGACATTGCAGCCTTGAGCGAGACACGACTTGCAGATGAAGGCCAAATCTGCGAAGTAGATGCCGGCTACACATTTTTCTGGAGTTGAAGGAAAAGAGAGGAAAGACGCCAGTCTGGTGTGGGATTTTCTGTTAAGTCGGCCCTGGTTGGCAAACTAGCTGAATTTCCGAAGGCTATAAATGACAGGCTTATGACTATTAATTATGTGGTTGTTTCGGGATTTGAAATTTAAATATTGAGCACAACCCACTACTGGCAACGCCGATTGCATTCTGATATGAACCTAAGGCCTATCCACGTCAATATGGAAGCACTATACTCGAGTTTCGCCCTCATTTGAGCTCATCAGTAGTGCATATCCCTGACCGGATCCGGAAACATCCGGGACTGTTTCCGGATCCGGTCAGGGATATGCACTACTGATGAGCTCAAATGAGGGCGAAACTCGAGTATAGTGCTTCCATATTGACGTGGATAGGCCTTATGACTATTAAGTTACCCCTGCTGAAAGGAAAGAAGCATGCAACCAGCATGAGTGTCTACGCACCAACCATGACAAATGAAGATAACGTCAAAAACATGTTCTATGAGGAACTGCACAAGGTATTAACATCTGTTCCCAAAGGAGACAAACTTATTCTCCTTGGGGACTTCAATGCCAGAGTAGGCAAGGACACCACCTCTTGGAATGGCATCATTGGAAAGTACGGAGTCGGAAATTGTAACAGCAATGGGCTCCTCCTCCTTCATACCTGTGCTGAACACGATATCCTGATCACCAACACAGCTTTCCGTCTTCCCACGAGGAATAGGACATTATGGATGCACCCTCGCTTGAAACACTGGCACCTCATTGAATATGTCATCGTCAGAAGGAGTGACAGACAAGACGTTCGGGTGACAAAATCCATGTGTGGCGCCGAATGTTGGACAGACCATCGCCTCATTATCTCGAAAATAAACATACACATCAAACCACCACGGCGTCCTCAAGAAGCAAACATGCAAAGAAAACTAAATGTCACCCGTCTAAACAGCAATAAAATACAGCTGTCGTTTGAAAACATGCTGGAAGACCGACTTAAGCCAAATGCTGCAGCTAAACGGGATGTGGAAACAGAGTGGAGAGCCCTAAAGGACATAATTTACAACAATGCTATGGAAATCCTGGGCCACCCCCCCCCCCCCCTTCCCCCGAAAGCATAACAACTGGTTTGATGAAAATTCTGAAGACATCAACCAATTGCTGGCCGAGAAAAAATCTTCTCCTCAAGGCACATTTGAATGACCCGAAGTCAACATAAAAAAAAGTTGCCTTCAATATCATTCGGAGAGTAGAGCAGCAGAAACTTCGGCACATGCGGGACTCCTGGCTGAGCAACAAAGCTGATGAAATTCAAGGCTTTGCTGACAGATATGATATGAAAAACTTCTACGACTCACTGAAAGCGGTCTATAGTCCTACATCACCAGGCATAGTTCCCCTCCTCAGTGCATAGGGGAACATCGGTCACCGATAAGAAAGAAATCCTTCAACGCTGGACAGAGCATTTCAGCAACATCTTAAATGGAACTTCCTTCTTCGATGATGAAACCATCAACTGCCTTCCTCAAGTTCCCATTAATGATACACTTGATGACCTGCCAACCATAGTGGAAGTAAACAAAGCCATCCACCAACTTTCAAGTAGAAAGGCGCCTGGTCCTGACTCCATCCCAGCAGAGATATACAAGGCAAGTGGGCCGGTCCTAATAGAACAGCTTCACCAAGTCTTTACAAACATATGGGTCAACGAGACCATACCACAAGATTTCAAGGACGCGTCAATAGTCCACCTTTACAAACTTAAAGGAAACCGCCAATCCTGTGACAACCACCGAGGCATCTCCTTGATCTCAATCGCAGGGAAGATACTCGCCTGAATTCTTCTCAATAGCCTCACGGCCCATCTCGATCAAGGTCTTCTTCCTGAGAGTCAGTGTTGCTTCAGAAAAGAACGAGGGACTGTTGACATGATTTTCGCTGCAAGGCATCTGCAAGAGAAATGTCAGGAACAGAACTCTGAAATGTTCTCCACTTTCATTGACCTTACCAAGGCTTTTGATACAGTCAGCAGAGAAGGGCTGTGGAAGATTATGGCGAAATATGGCTGTCCACAAAAGTTTGTCCAAATAGTGCGGGTATTTCATGATGGTATGCAGGCAAGAGTACGGGAAAATGGTGAACTGTCTGAGCCCTTTCCTGTCACCAATGGAGTGAAGCAAGGATGTGTCCTGGCACCAACTCTGTTCAGACTTATGTTTTCAGATATGCTGACGAATGCCTTCAAGAACAGTGATATTGGAATAGACATCAACTACCACATGGATGGAAAGTTGTTCAATCTCAGAAGACTGAAAGCCAAAACCAAAATTAACAGCGACACCGTCAGAGAACTGCTGTTTGCTGATGATTGCGCTCTATATGCCAACTCAGAGGCAGACATGCAACACAATGTTTCAGCTTTCTCATATGCTTGTGCCAACTTTGGGCTCAATATCAACTTGGAGAAGACTGTAGTTATGTACCAGCCAGCTCCAGGTAATAATCACACCGTGCCGAATATCAAGGTGAACGGTCATAGACTAAGTGTTGTGGACAAATTCACCTATCTTGGCAGCACCGTGTCACAAACTACCACAATTGATGACGAAGTGAATGCAAGAATCTCGAAGGCCTATGGCAGACTGTACAAGGATGTATGGGACAGAAATGGAATAAGCCTGCAAACAAAGCTGAAAGTCTATAAAGCAGTTGTATTATCCACACTGCTATATGCTTGTGAAACATGAACTGTTTACCAGCGACATGCTAGGAAATTAAACCACTTCCACACAGTCTGCCTTAGGAAACTATTGAAGATTAAATGGCAAGACAAGATCCCAGACACTGAAGTTCTAGAAAGAGCATCCATGCCCAGTATCCACACTACCTAATGAAAAATCACATTCAATGGGCTGGTCACTTGATTCGTATGCCAGATCACAGGCTCCCAAAACAAATCTTTTTACGGCGAGCTGCGTTGTGGTAAACGCTCCCAAGGCGACCAGAGGAAACGCTTTAAAGACACTCTGAAAGTCTCACTAAAAGCTTTTGGAATTCATCCTGACACCTGGGAGACTGCTGCTAAAGACCGTAATTCATGGCGTACATCATTACATAAGGGTGCAGTCACTTGTGAAGCAACCAGGACTGCAAGAGCTGTGAAGAAAAGGCTGGACAGAAAAACCACTGAAGGAGATCCTCCTCCTGGAACGTCAAGCATTCTTTGCCCGCATTGTCAGAGAACATTTAGAGCCAAAAAAGGCCTTATCAGCCATCTTAGGACTCACGGCTCCATACTTTCAACCCCACTGGATGAAATGAATGGTCATCATCATTCTTGATGGACAAACAACATACCCAAAACAATGAAAATCAAACTATTTTTTCTGAGTTAAAAAAAAAAAATTGTATCTACGGGTGAAACTGCAGGCTAACCAAAAATCACAGTCAAAAAGTATAAAATAAGAAAATGTTACAACTGTTAGTCTATCGTTTACCTAGTAAACAAACATGGGGATTGTTCAAAAGACATCAGATGTAGACTCGGCCTAGAAATACAGAGGTAAACGCTATTAAGAACCCACACTACCACATTGGCAAACAAATTAAAATAAGTGTTGAGAATATGCAGCTTTCCCGTGTCTACAAACGTGTGTAAGTAAGGAACCATTCAGCAATGAGTTGAGTAGAACATCGCGGCTTCTTAACTTGAATGCTACATAACAATTCTTCGAATATCATGAACCAAGAAGAAAACAAAACTGACATTTTACAAGATTTGAAGATCGAAGAAAACTGATTCATAAACAGCATCATATCCCGGAAACCGATACAATTTGGCCATATTAACTGTCAGTGCCAAACTAGTAAGTTTGGACCTAAAATGGTAAACAACCAAATGAACAGGTATTACAATGTAAATTTCGGTTACCCAAGTATTGAAATTGTGGAATATACTACGAAGCGAAACAAATAACATGATGTCCCTAGTATGGCGATATACGAGTATCATCTTTCTGTCCAACTGGGAGGTCACATTTGGCGATATATTATCCTTTGGCACTTAATCAGATTTACGTCACATCGACTTGGTGAAAACACGATGACGGCCTGGCTCCTTGGAGGAGATGCAGGGGTCGCCAAGGACACGGGATATCGCAGACACCCTAGATATAAGGATGCAGCGGCAGGAGAACTGGCGAGTGGAGATATTTTTCGGTCGAAAATAAACCTTCTGCAATGATGGTCCAGGACGCCGTATGGCCGCTAAAGGGTGTTTTTCATTCTTTAGAAAACATAGCTTTTACCATTACGTCTGTAATTACTGATAACAAGAATATGCGAGTTTCCATGTATTCTCTGACATCTACTCCTTCCCCGTGTTTGTTTCTGTGTGTTAATGAAGACCTACAGGATTATTACTCATACAACTAACAACAAACGAAGTATACTTTCAGTTGGGAATTAATCGCAGAACCCGATAGTGCACCTGTAAAATCAGCACTGGAAATACCAACAGCAACGACAGGAACAAGCCCAAGCATGTGGAGGATGGGTAGAAGACTAGAGTCAATGACACGTTCTCAAACCTAACACTTATCTGACATATGATGCCAGACCCATATTTGAAAGACCTACTGGCAACTATAGTCTGCTTACTTTTGGCTGCCCCAATATAAAATTCCATATCTCAGTAACCAACTGAGGAAAAATGATGAGATTTAGCATATAACTTTATCATTATGTCCACCCAACAAAATAATTTTTGTTTTGGAGATTGTACAGCAGATTTCAAAGTTTGTTTATATGCGGTATATGATTTACGGGTCAGAGAAGAAGTGCACTTTATTAAATGTATTACGATTTCACACGGAAACATTGGCGTTGAATAGTTAATTTTCTCGTGGGACATGGGATTGGCCTTATGACAAGAGCCTTGCGTAGTGGAACTGGGCATTACTATAAAACAAGTTTGTTAGCGAGAAATCACTAGTTTTTCACCAAAACATTAAAGAAATGTCGCCACTTTCCATGATTTAAGTTGCTTTTAGACCTATCAAAGACATATTCAGTGGTTGGGGGTAAATATAAGACAGCAGGAAATATTTCATAACGATGCAACAGACAGTTTTCAAAATAATTGATCGTGCATGAAGGCATTCATTTCTGGACAGACTATAGTCTGACTGATATATATAGACTATATATTCTCAAATTCACGCCGGCCGCCGTCACTTCCCAAGATCTTTCCTGCCACACATTTTAGGCAGGATCGATTCCTCAGAGCTCAGGTCAATTTTCAAAACCGACCTCACTGCGGATTCAAGCCAAACGACCAATGAACCAGCAAGTGAGCATATAGCCATGACGTTACAGCAGCTCACAAGGGTGTGTAGAACAGGGCTAATATTATTTTAACTCTGCCTTTGTTAGGTATTAACCCAGGACCACACATTTGATAGGCTGGCGCACTGAATTCTACAGCACTGCGGGTCATAATTGTATGGAAACCTCTTAGGATGTTGGTTAAAACAATGCTGAACATGAATTTGAGGGTTTATTTGTCTTTCTCTGTCTTTCCCTCTGTGTGTGTGTGTGTGTGTGTGTGTGTGTGTGTGTGCATGTGCGCGTCTGTGTGTGTGTGTGTGTGTGTGTGTGTGTGTGTGTGTGTGAGTGTCACATTGCATTGTATTGCGCTGTGTTGTATTGGGTTGTATTGCGATGTGTTGTGTTTTGTTGTGTTGCGTTGAGTTGTGTTGCGGTGTATTGCGTTATGTTATGTTATTTATGTTATGTTATGTTATGTTATGTTATGTTATACCACATTATAACATATTATGTCATATTATATCAAAATGTCATGACCAGGTGAAATGGGATGCGGCAAGTCAAGTCTCGTTAATCTCTTACTTGGTGTGGACCTCATGCCGACAAGTAATCTTCAGTGTACAGCCACCATTGTAGAAATCAGCTATGGGTCCTCTCCACAGGCTGTGTTCCATTACCGAGTGGATGGGTCTGGCAGGACAACATCACCTTTTACGGTATGTTTCACTGGTGACCGGGGTAAGATCACTAATTTTGTAATGGAATGAGATGATTTAATTATGTACCAAGGTAATACTCAGAAACATCGAACAGGAAACCGTAAATTGATTTGAGAAATTAGCAGTAGACACTCAAGATTATTTGGACACTTTATGAGAAAAATGAACTAAAAATAAACGACTAAGTGACTACTGTCAAAATTGGTTGTATCATAACAAGGGAGAGGCTGAGTGATAGACACTTGGATGGCTTGGTCAAGAGGCATAAATAGCTCAAGAACACAGATCTGAGCCATGACTGGTGACCGCGTAAGATGGCGAACCTTGACCGCCCACGCTTATAGCCATAATACATGATGATTATGGCATGTACATGATATTCTTTTCCAGAAAACAAGCACATAGTTTAGTACAGATACGCGTACAAGTACATTTCATCCGTCTTAGTACAGTTAACACAATGTATCCATTTTAGAACCCTCATATGCACACAAATGTAAAAAAAAAAAATTTCCGTATATATATATATATATATATATATATATATATATATATATATATATATATATATATATATATATATATATATATAGTATATGTTAATATTTGTAATTGACTATATGTCCCCTACGAAACAAGCAAAATGGTTAATAATGGTCTTCATATATTCGTAATGTTTTCCTCGTTTGTCTTTTTCTAGCTCACACCGGACCCAACCAAAAGTATAGCCACATTTTTGGAAAGTGTCCAGACTAGAGTCGTTCGAAGAGATGAAGAAACTGATGAAAGTCCATACCAGAAAATTCAGCTGCTGTGGCCTATAGATATGTTACAGGTTGGTGTGCTGAAAGATTGCCTTTTCAAGGACGTGAAGGTCTTCTGTGTGTAAAAGAGGAGTTATTAGCACAATATATTCCCTTGATGAATTGAAACACAGAAGCCGCAAACAATAGGCTGCTCATCAATACTAGATGCCCACATTCGAACAGTACCTGTAAATATCTCTTTTAATTGTTTCAGCATAAGTATTAATCACTTGAAATGATATATAAATATATAATATGCAATAAATATCGTGCAACATATTGTTCGTGACTTCTGTGATTAAAGCGTTAATGCTGTCTTTGACGTGTCATATCTGAATTTGAAAGGTCATTTATATTCGTGTTTGTTTGCTAAATAGAAAGATCTTTGCATAAAGTATTCTCATCAAGGCCATGCGAAAATATTACAAATTCTTTACCAGTGCTTCTGCCTCATGCATTTTTATGTCCAAGGTGTCTGGAATGTCCTATTCTCAGCTTCGTGTTTGTCAACTCCAGCCTCTGTTTCCAAGAGCCATGCCTTCTGTAACTGTTCTTTCCGACAGGCTGACAGAGCATTGCTTTGCTGATCCGGCAGCTTCTACATGTGTTCTTGTTCTAGATGTAATGGTGTTACATTTCTTCTGGAGTAAACAAGGCAGGCCGCCGCCTTCGTGGCCGAGGGGTTAGCAGCTTTCTCCGCTAACCCCGAATACTCTCGTCACGTGACGCGACGAGAATTAGCAGTGGTTCGAATCGCAAAAGTGACTTATGGGAGTATGGAGCCGGTCGCTCAGAAAGTCGTGGCGTGCTGATGAGCGTAATCTAGCCTAGGAATCAACATACAGCTGAAAGATGCTGGTGTTGACCGCAATATCCTGAAACAGGATGGAAACGCGGGAAAAAAAAAAAAAAAAAAAAAAACAAGGCAGGCCGATAGATGGATCATGCTGCATGAGCAACACATGGTCTCTACGATTCAGCCCAGGCAATGTTCTATGGACTGGTATAACTCAATCCCTGGTCTCCAACATGGATTGCAGTTATTATGTCCTTTTCGTGGCAAAATGTAACAAACTATTTTCTGTCAAGACGGTAATGTGCCAGTACTGCGAATTGATGCAAGACTGACATTCGTATGTTGTCATGGAAAAGATGCAAGTTCTGAACAATTGTACATTAATTTGTTCTCTTCTTTTGTGCCAGTTTCTTAACACGGATTAACGTAGTTTATTAAGTACAAAGCCTGGGCTAAAATAAAACGACCACGTGTTGCCCATGCAGCATGATCCTTCTTTCGGCCTGCCTAGTTCACCCCAGAGGAAAGGTAACACCAATACATCTGGAACAAGACAAGCTGCAGAAGCTGCCGGATCAGCAAAGCAATGCTCTAACTGTCCGCCTGTCGGAGCTTCGATCCTAGACCAGCTGCCAACTAAGACTTTGGGCCTGGTCTGCTCTGCCATGACAGATTGTCTTTAGGTTGCATTTCCTCGCACCAGAATAAGGCTTGTAACCTCCCAATTGCGCTCCTCCGCCCGAAGCATTGGCACAATGTGGGGTGTCGGGTTTGGTAAGCGCCGCCCAACATTCAGCGCTAACTTAAAGCAGTTGGTACCGTCTACTGTCATACGGTATCACAGTCATATCTAACTAAGACCTACCTAACTTAGTTTATTAAGTACTACACAATATATCATACATAATGAATAATGACTACAACAGCAGACTTTCAATAGTATTAACACATTATATCAAAACAAATGAAAAAGGTGCGTTGTTTCAGTGTAGACTTGCTGTATGACCAAATCATCTGAATCACTCAGTGGTGATGAAATGTATAGCTGTCTTTGATGTCACAATCATCCTGTTGTCATTTCCAATCGGGTCGATGTTGTATAATTTCAGGGTGGAATGACCATCGTGGACAGCCCGGGAGTCGGAGGGGCGGATGGCCTGCCTCAGGTTCTGTCGAGTTACCTGGAGAAGGCCTTTGGGTTTATTTATGTTATTGACATCACAGTTGATATTCACTTACACAGGGTAAGTTGACTGCCGTATCTGTTATGGTGCATACATTACAGTAAATAGGATTAAAGCCTAGATTGAGAATACAGAAATAAAACAACACCTATCAAGTAGCACCTATCTTAACCCATCCAAATAGCAATATACAACCAAAAATGAAGCTGATAAATGTTTTTACTCGACCCAACGATGTGTTACAAATACGTCACGGACAGTCCTAGAAATACGTAAGCGTAAAATCACATCACTGTGTAATGAGATGCATAAGAAATGCAGTTGGGAAAACAAGATGAAGAACGTTTTATATTTTTTTTTTGTTTTAAAAGAGACGTATGAGAAACTAAGAACAAGTGTAGGGATAACACCGACTACGGACTATACAGGACACCAAAGAATTAACGGGATCGGATATTTACCTAGAATGGAACATGATCAACCAATGACTAGAGCGTTCAATGTAAGAACAACGGGATACATGAAGAGAGGATTATCCAGGAAGAATTGGTTAAGTGGAGTAACAAATCATTGAAGAAATCAAATATGACATTAAAACTAGCGTATACAAGTGAAAAACAAAAAGAATTACATTCATCACCTCACTATTCCAATTCCAATTTCAATTTTCAAAACAAAAATTCAAAATTTGGCCTCGTTCAACCTGCGTTTTTCAGCTGTGGTTATTTTTGAGGTCCATGGTTTTTGTGGGTTCATTCACCCTAATTCTTGTCTTGTGAGTACTATCTCGGACTGGTTATGTTGTTTTGTGTCTGTGACATCAGCTGGGGATCGTTCGGCGGCTATCCTTTGTGCTTGTCTGCTCGTGTGTTTCTCTTTGGTCTTTTTGTCTCCTTTTTTGTGTAGTTTCTGTAGGAGCTTTTCGACGTTTCCATTTTCCTCCTTGCGCCTGTTTTCACATTCGATGCGACGCTTCACAGCAAAAGCAGTAGGACAAAGGAAGGAGAATATTACACGTAAATGCCTGTTTAAACACATTTAGAAGCATACTTGAGTACAAGTATAGAAGCCAATCAGCAAGTTATAAATAACATGTTTCTACCAATTACCGAAGCCTAGGTAGCACAGTGCCTTAGCCTATTGCTTGGCGGCCTAACGGTTATTTCCAAGGATGTTTACCTTCCAGGTCGACGTAGCCGAAATCGTGTACCAGAAAATGTTCTCGAAGTAAAGACGACCTGTGTAATAATAGCCGTATCATCTATAGAGTGCTGATTGATATATTAAACTATGGTGTGTATGCCATATACGAAATACCTTCACGTCGTGAAAGTGTCCTTTACTTGAGGAATTCTTCTGTTAATGCCAAACATGAACACAGTCTAAATCACAAGGCAGAAAACTCTCGACATGCTCAGTATGGTGCTTATGGATAGCTACTGGATTCACTTGAATAGATATAAACAGAAGTAATGATAATAGTTAAAGAATAAGTATCCCCGTGGACATTGAATTTGTAGACAGATAGCAAATAATGTGCTTCTGATATCTTGTAAGAAGAATGCAGTCAAAACCACTACAATGCTGTGCCTAATCCTGAAGAAATACTGACTGTGGCACTAGAGGAAGATCAAGAATCTGATGGATTGAGCTTGGCAGGGTTAAACTATATAAAATCCACGCAGTCAAGCTAGCACAAAGTTGGAACTTTCAGGTTTACAATACAGTTAACAGCAGATATTTAATAAAAAGGCATAATTTACCTAAGAAAAGTCAATAGGCTAGAAAGACATATGTTCATGGACAACAGAGTGTTATAATTTGTAGAAATTATGTATAACACCATATCTCACACGTCGGCAAATAGCAATGTTCTAACATTGCACAAATTGTGCTAACATTGGTCAATACGTTAAGACTTGCACTGGTGAATTCAGTTCATCATAATCATCATGTAACTTGGCTACTGAATGTAAGCGTTCATGTCTCTCCATCTTTATTGTTCGGGATCAACTCTCATCATCATCATCAAGTGCCCTGCCAGCTTTCGTAGGCGTTCATGGCTCTCCACAGATCTCGGTCTTTGGTTTTCTGGATCAACTCTGTTGCCGATATTCCTCCGTGCCACCGTCTCAATCCATCCAGCATCACTTCTCTTGGTCTGCCTCTGCCTCTCTTCCCCTCGATCTTTCCAGTCGACACGATGTTCTCCAATGCCTCTCTTCTCATTGCATGACCAAAGAAAGCTGTTTGTCTCTTTCTTATTGTTGTATATAGTGTTCTAGTTTCAATTTAGCCTGTTTCAGGCAGTCGTCGTTAGTTACTCTGGCAGTCCAAGGAATTCTCAACATTCGTCTCAGGAACCACATCTCTGTTGCTTCTAATTTCTTCTTAATTTGTTCATTTACATTCCAAGATTCACTACCATACAGTAAAACTGTTTCTACATAGCATTTCAGCACTCTCTTTCTTACACTCAGTGATAGTGACCTATTGCACAAGATACTCTTCATTTTCTGAAATGCGGCATTTGCCTGCCCTATTCTGCTCTTAATCTCTGTTGTACATCTTCCATCTGATGTTATAAATATCCCTAGGTATCTAAAATTATCCACTTGGTTAAGAATGTTTCCTTCTATTTCTATGTCACATTTTGGTGTCACCATTTTCTTCGATATCACCATTGTTACTGTTTTCTTGATATTCAAGGAGAGTCCTTTCCTTGCACTCTCTGTTACTACAGTGTCCAACAATTGTTGTAGGTCTGTTTATTTATCTGCCACCAATACTGTGTCATCTGCATAGCGTATATTATTTATATTATAACCTCCAACTAGTATTCCTGGTATCTCTTTGATCTCTCTCATTATTACTTCGCTATATAGGGAGAAGAGATCTGGTGACAAGACACATCCCTGTCGTACTCCTAGCTTTATGTGTTCGTAACTACCCTCTTTATTTCCTATTTTAATTGCTGCTACCTGGTTCCAGTAAATATTCTTTATTATTCTTAAATCTTTCCCATCAATGTTGATATCTTCCAACATTTTTATCAGCTCATCATGTTTTACTTTATCAAATGCCTTAGTATAATCTATGAAGCATAAATATATGTCTTTCTGTTTCTCTATTGACCTTTCTATTAGTGTCCGTAATGTATATATTGCATTGTTTGTGCCCTTTCCCTCCACAAATCCGTACTGTTCTTCACTAATTTCCATTCTTAGTTTCTTTCTGGTTCTTCTCATTATGATTCTGAGCAGAAGCTTAGTGATATGGTTTATGAGGTTAATTGTGCGAAAATCTTCACATTCAATTGCTCCTGGTCTTTTTGGTATAGCTATAAATACAGATTTCAGCATATCACTGGGTAGATATCCACTGCTGTAAATATCATTTAACATTTTGGTTAATATATCTACTCCAAATTCTCCCAATACTTCTAATTCTTCTATTGTGATTTCATCTGGTCCAGCTGTTTTTCCTTTTTTCATATATTTCATAGCGTCAGCGACTTCTTCTTTTAGAATAGGTGGACCTTCTAAGTTACGTTCTTCTATTAATTCTTCCCTTTCTTCTTTATGTCACTATCTCAGTTCATCCAGCATCATTTCTATTGGTCTGCTTCTTCTCCTCTTACCATTTTCCTTTCCAATTGTCACGGTGTTTTCCAATGCCTCTCTTCTCATCAAATGACCAAAGAAAGTTGTTTGTCTTTTTCTTATTGTTGTTTATAGTGTTCTAGTTTCATTAGCCTCTTTCAGGCAATCATTGTTAGTTACTCTGGCAGTCCTAGGAATTCGAACCATTCTTCCCAGTAACCATATCTCTGTTCCTTCCAAATTCTTCGTAATCTGCTAATTTACACTCCAAGATTCACTTCCATCCAGTAAAACATGTTCAATATAGCATTTCAGCAATGCATTCAATGATAGTGACGTATTGCAATAAATACTTTTCATGTTCTGAAATGCCAATAATGCTTGCCCTATTATGTAATTAATAAATGTTGTTCATCTTCCATCTGATGCTATAATATTTCCTTGGTATTTAGATTTGTTCACTGGTTATTTCACGTTTTGATGTTGATATAACCAGAATAAAGTAATGTAATTTATAAATATGACTGCGCAATTTATGATCAAACGACAAAGCCCTTCATATTTTTGATTGAAATTTCATCCCTCCACCACCCCACAGAAGAAGAAGAAGAAGAAGAAGAAGAAGAAGAAGAAGAAGAAGAAGAAGAAGAAGAAGAAGAAGAAGAAGAAGAAGAAGAAGAAGAAGAAGAAGAAGAAGAAGAAGAAGAAGAAGAAGAAGAAGAAGACGAGGGTGTTGCGAGGCGGCTTCTAAACGATTGTCTAATTTATCATTACAGCCATGTAATGGATACACTCCAGAAAGTGCATTTGATTTATTGTTGTCTGCGTTTAATTTACTCATTTAATAATTCGTAATCGTGACTTCGGCTCTGGATTTTAAAGTGCCTGCTATAACATCAACATGTAGTAATATGTGCTAGTATTGGGTACTTCTCAATAATATAATGATAATATAGCTAATTAAATTAACTTTGCCATTTGTGAAGACATTTTGCCGATGTCGGAGATCTGTGGCTCTTTTATTTCAGTTAGGGCAGCTGCTTTTGAAGACCATGGAAGCTAACGATGGTTTTGATCCTAGTACTATACTGTTTGTCTGTAATCGCTTGGACGAGGTGCAGCCAGAAAACGCAGAACGGAAGTTGAAATCCACTATTGCCAGGCTTGACATGTTTCTACCCCCAGACAGTAAAGTACAGCTCTATCCCATCTCAGTGAAACAGGTGCTTTATTATGTGCTGTATGTGCAATACAACCGATGCTGTTGCTGCTGCTACTGCAACTCTACTAGAACATTACTAAGACACCACAATCTACTACTACTACTACTACTACTACTACTACTACTACTACTACTACTACTACTACTACTACTACTACTACTACTACTACTACTGCTGCTGCTGCTGCTGCTGCTACTACTACTACTACTACTACTACTACAACTACTACTACTACTACTACTACTACTACTACTACTACTACTACTATTACTACTACTACAACAACTACTACTACTATTACTACTACTACTACCACTACTACTACTACTACTACTA